>OW679202.1:112028885-112096575 GCA_940337035.1 Agriotes lineatus | reverse complement strand
AGATATACAATTAGTTGGAAATAGACAGAAATATTTTTAAATTAAAACACTTAAAAGGGGTTTAGGATGAATCGGAGCTGACAAAGAAGCGTATGAAAAAAAATCTGGAAAACTGAATTAAGGGCGATGCCCTATCTTGGAGAGTGAAATAAATAATTTCGCGGTCAGCAAGTGAGAGACAAACGGTAGGGACGTTCCGAGTTGAAAAACCTCGCCCACATATTTATCTCCAAAGCGCGCTTATCCGAGTTCGTTATCGACGCAGAGATCTTCTCAAAATTCTGGGACGGCGACGTGCATAACAGGCGGCGTTTATTGTGGTACGACCAGGTACTAGAATTCATTATAACCCGTATAGCCCCCGTACGTACATTAATTGCGCCCTATATGATGATAATATCGGGGCGCAATTTGAATGTAGCGGAGCGCAAGGTAGATGGAGCAGATGATTCATAAAGTGTTGGTAGTAAATAAGAGTACCGAATAATAGCGGTAATAATAAAGTATAGACTGACGGGTGGCGCAAGGGCGAATCGATGCTTCATGCACTATTGATTGGCTCTACACGTATCGGCCGTTGAATAGGACTCGTTAGACTCAATTTAAGGCCACTATTTCCCCCGTAAAATAATAACACTAAGCGCATTTGGGGGCTGCAAGTAAATTTCTCCGATTCATTTAGAGGATATTTCCAGTTTTTACTTTCCTTTCCATCGGTTGAACAAGATACAGCACTTATCAAAACCATTATACTACTAACTACAGTATGAGCAAAAAGAAGGTTAATCAAAGATGCCTTTGGAATTTTGAAGTCGTGTATATTATAACACCAGGAAAAGTATACTTTATCCTTATCACTGACATTTTATAGACAGTGGCTGACAATGGCTAATATTACAACGTGATCAAGACTTCCCGTAATAAAACGCAAAGATAATATTTCCAAAGCCTGCAGAAGAAGATCATAACCTTACTTTGTAGCAACCGGTTCATATTTTCTGGTGTTATGATACACATGACTTCAAAATTCCAAAGGCACCCTTGATGAACGTTCTTTTTGCATGTACATATTGGCTTGCTTTCTTCAAAATATTTTGACGTATGATAGGTACTATTCGTATATTCCTGGAGGAATATGCAGAATTATTGAAATATATATAAGGAAAATTAAGTAACAATACTCTTTAACTATTGGCTACGAAATAACAAAATACCGGCGCTATGAAAAGAATCACATATCTTTTCTATTAACAAAAAGGGCCCAAAAAACGACCCGACTAATTATCGAGGGCTTAATATTAATCAAACAACGAAAGTTATCATTTCCGCAAAAGGCATGTGCAAATCAATCAAAAGTCGAAGCCAACATGAACAGATCTGCAAATGAACGAATCTGCGCATATAGTAAAATTATTATCAAAGATTATGTCAGATTTGTATCGGTTGTTGATTATCATAAAAGTTAACTTAAGATGCATGAGTTCAGGCAAAATGATGAGATGGGAGCTGCAATGCATTATGGGGGAACCAAAATATAGTATTATCAAAAATTAATCTCATCTAATATGGCTATATAATTGTTCCTAATTTATGAATGCAACTCTAACTCACTTAAAAATCAAATGTCAAGTTTGACATTTAAGTGTAAATATAGTTGAATTCATAAATTAGAAAAAAAATCCATAGCCATACTAGATGAGATTAATTTTTGATCGTACTTTAGTAAACCCTCAAATTTCTATCGGTTGTTAATATATAATACAGGCAAAGTGAACCAGCCTCATTAGATACTAGCTTTTTCAACAAATAATTTATCCGGTCTAAGGAAAGAATCATGTCAACAGCAATCAAACATCGACGACAATATGACGATATTAGAGCAGTAATGCAAATAAACAAATGAAAAACTAACACATACTTTGCGTCAGTTTATTTGGCGAAGTGCGCAATAGATGAAATTAAAAACGATTTATGATCACAAGTAGGCTTCGTGCCTTCATATAGATAAAATTCAACTTTTTCTTCTTCCTCTGATCAAAGATAATATATATTATCTTTGCTCTGATGTTACCCTAGGGCCTGTCGTTTCCGGATTAATTTTCTTGAGATGTTCATTGACAGCTCTCTTTCCATCTCTTGGCGGGCCTTCCTAGTGCTTTTCTATCCTTAGCGATAAGGGCGTCCTCTTCCCATTCCACTTCATTACATGGGGGACTATTTAAAATGTCTACTGTATTGCACATCAATCTGTCTAATTTCAGCATTCGGTATCCAATCTCTTAATGTTTTCCCCGCTATGGATTTTACAGTTCTCATCTCTAGGACTTCTAGGAGCCTCTTGGTGTCGGATGTATTAGCTATTGTTTTAGCACCGTATGTCATGATGGGTCTTACGCAGGTTTTGTACATCCGTACTTTACTATCTGTGCTCATATTTGTGTTCCTCCATACCATATATCGTAGGTATCCTGATATACTTGCCGCTTTACCGGTTTGTTGTAAAACTTCTCTTTTTAGGTTGCTATAGTTAGAAATGTCTGTCCGAAGATTCACAAAGCTCATTACTTGTTCTACTGACGACTAGTTGGCATCTTTTCGATTCCTGAGATACTACCAGACGTTTGGCTTTTGTTTCGGATATTTTCATATTATATGCCTCTACCACAATTCAGTCTAAACGACGCATTAGTAACGAAATTAAAATTACCGTTGGTAACATAAAAATTGCAAAATAAATGCCAAAAAGTATAAGCTAAGAAGGCACTCTAAAGTTTTTTGGGATTCTTACATTGCTGTTCATTACGTAGCAATGAATAATAACTAAATTAAGTAAAATTGAAATGAGAAGCAGCGTTGCGATCATACCCGATCCCGTAAGAGGATAAAAGAAAAAAGTGTTACGTGAAAAATTACAGAATGAATTTAGAAGGTGGTGCAAATACAACCGCGGACAAAACGTGTATAGTTAAAAAAACAATACCAATATACCATATCGAACTATGTAACTGTTTTTCAACAGTACAAATACTAAACTATGAAGTAAAGAAATAATATTCCGTATAATATATAGCGAAAAATGCAGGGCGATGATAAAAATCTTTGGACAAGGACAACTGAGGATTTTTCTTTGAATCCCATTTTGAAAATATTATTCAATTAAAAAAATACTCGAAATCCATTTTAGTAAACACACAGTGAGAACTGAATTAATGATAAGTATGTGAACTAATCTAAAAACACTGATTTTGTATTGTCCAAACATTTTTATAATCGCATCGTGTAATATTTCAAAAGTAGAAAAGATTAGAAGGAAGTACATATGAACATAGATGTAAAGACAGCAAATACTGGTTTTAAGGGTGTTCTTCTTTCTACCATGGCCGCCGACAAAGCATAATAATAAATCTGTTTTACTTGTTATGTTACATATTGCTTTATCATCATCATCCACTTTATTCTCCCCATTGTGTGTAGGTCTGTTATCACTTCACCAAGAAATCTATTTTTGGGCGTCCTGTTGATATGTTTCCTTATGTTGTTAAATACTTTTGTGAGTGGAAGCTTGTCATTCATTCGGTTCGTGTGGTCTATCAGTTGAACCTTGACACCTTAATGATGTTAATTATGCTCAGTTAGACATAGATATTTGTCATTATGTAACGAATCACTTCCGGGATTGGACCCAATCATTATTGATATTGAAGAACTATCAATAATGACACGGGCACGTTCCAATTTAGAAAGTCGCGAGTTACACAATGACAATGGGCATGAAAGCCTCCAAAATAATAGATACTTGTATGGATAGGCTAAAGCTTGCATTGCTTTATTGAACATTGTTGGGAGACATTGTTTTTCAGCTGGTATTGGGTAATCTCAATACTTAATTTCCTAATTACCGTCTTTAAGGGTATGTTAAATGAAAGACATGTGTGTAGGAGTCCTCTATTTGGGTTAAAACTGGTTGATGATTCGTTTTGTACTATGACCTTGTTTTCTACCCTGCTCATTGTGAGTTTAGCTAGTCTAATTAAGTATTTGCTTATACCAAGATGGGGGATCTTGTATATGATTATTTCCTGTTAATGATGTCATATGCATCCATGAAATCTATTAAGAGATGGTGAGTTTCGATGTTCACTTTCCCGGTTTTCTCTATAACTTGCGGGAGTGTACTTATTTGTTCTATTATAGACGTTTATTTCCGAAATTCACTTTCGTAAGTTACCCATTGCATTCTACTTAGGAGTATATATCTGCAACTATTTTTTATGCAATATTTATTAGAGTTATGGATCTATAGTTAATAGATTCTTACTGATCTAATTTTTTTGTGCAATGGGCAGATAATAACAACGTTTCGTTCAATAATTAATTGATACATTTCTTCCCTTACAACTTCTGTTCTGCTTAAATATTACCTGATCCACTTCGATTTATTGTTTTTCTGGCTTTTTTTTGTTTTTATTAGCTCTCTTTATGTTGACATTTGGCATCCTTATTATTTTGTAACTCTTTTACATAATTTCCGCGAAAAACTATGTTTCAAACCATAATAATTTATGGAATAAACATATTGTAGTAAAGAAGAAAAATAACCACTACAGATGTGACAAGTGGAGAACCATGTCAATGAAATGGAGGGGCGGATTGGATGGGTGAAGAGGGGGGGGGGGGCAGGAAGGCCAAGTCCCCCGGCCCCCATTCCCCACAGATGCGGGCCAATTTTAAATACCTGCTTGAGAGCTGCTACAGAGAAAAATAGAAAACACCAGAGGCAAAAAGCGAAAATGGTAGAGGCAGCCTGGTAACTCACCTATCGAAAACCACCGTAAATAATGTGATAGGGTTTACATTAGATGTAATGGGAGAGAAAAATGTGAGCAAATTGAGCAATAGACGTTGTAGCCTCCAGATGGATAGCACCTACGATATAAACGTTGAAGACCAGGATACTATAATATTAAGTTATGCCGCTGATGGAAATGTTTTTGAGAGGCTGCTATAATTGCAGTAAAAAACTAGAGTGGTAGAATCTAAATCAACTGTTAAAAAAGTGCTTCAAGGAGCACGAGATAAAGTACGAAAACATTACTGGCGAGTTGTTTGATGAAGCCTCTAACATGAAGGGTGTTGTTTGTGGAGTGCAAAAACAAATTCAGAAAATAATGAAAGATAACGTCTAGTTATGGTGCTATTATATGCTCATATCTTAAATTTATGTATATCTAACAGCTGTGATAATTTATAAGCCAAAAATTGCATTTAGAAGACCTTACAAAATTGAACAAACTTAATGGTCGGCTCGAGAAAAAGCCCTTAAGTCAATTTTTAAAGGAGATAATTCTGAAGCTGAAGCTCTACGCGACAAGTTCCTGGAGCACAATATTTTTTTAACAGTACATGTAGTTTTGAAAAATTTTAAAGAATGTAGTCCTACATCGAAACAATTGCAAACTGAAAATTTGGATTTGGTTTCGGGTTGGTTTATGTGTAGAAATAAAAAAAAAGTTGAAAAATTACAACGGAAGCGTCGCGATGCTTTGAGCTCTGATCTTTATAGCATCTATGAACCAAACTAGAAGCTTTAGAAACCGTAGTAGACGAACTGTCAGCAAGCACAAGCGTCGCATCGCCAAGAAGACAAAAATGGACAGTGAACAGTTCATCAACGAAAGACATAAAAACCCGATGGATATGTTTCTAGTTGAAGTTTTCACTGTTGTCAAAAATGCTATCGAGGTTGCTCCAGAATAATAGACAAATAGACGAAAAACATGTTATCTCAATTCCGTCTGTCTCTTTATCCGTGTTTGTTAGCGGTATAATTCGAAAAGTATTTGTTGGAGGAAGACGATACTTTGCGTGCGGGTTATACCGGGTGACAATGAGACTAGGGCCATGCTTATATCTTCTTTATTTATGAATCGATTTGGATAAAATTTTATACCCAGATACTAGACATAATTTCTGATTGGCCGATAGATATAGTCAAAATGACTAACTTTCGGTTTTACCGGAAATGATACCAACTTTGATTTTTTAAATAGAACACCCTGTATATTTTATGTTTTTCTAAATCTACCAGTCAAACTACATATCTTGCAAAATTTAATTTTTTTTAAACAAAACAATTATTTTTTCAATTTTTATTTTTTTACCAAAGAAGGCCTTGACTTGGAAAAATCTATTCTTATTGACTCTAGCAACTCTTAATAATAGCTATTTTATCAATAAGGTCAATAACAAACCTTTAATAAAGGAATATAGTTTGCTAAACTCGTTTTTTAAGAAAAATTCACTTTTTGTAAATGGCACCTACTAAGGGCCATCTTGCCATTAGATAGGAAATGCAATTACCAATCTAACGATATGTATCATGCACTACTTTATCTTTATCTGAAACTGAAGATTAATTAATTAATTATTTTTTAAATCTATTTAGAAAACCAAAGTTAGTGTCACTTCCGGTGAAACTCTATATGTTTTATGTTTTTCGGTATCCGCGACTCTAATTACATACAACAGTGTTGCCAAATTTACTTAGGTATTGATAGTTATTGCATTTAAATATTTTAAAAAATTATTAATCTATTAATCTTTAGTTTCAGATAAAGATAAAGTAGTGCATGATGCATATCGTTAGATTGGTAATTACATTTCCTATCTAACGGCAAGATGGCCCTTAGTAGGTGCCATTTAAAAAAAGTGACTTTTTCTTAAAAAACGAGTTTAGCAAACTATATTCTTTTATTAAAGGTTTGTTATTGACCTTATTGATAAAATAGCTATTATTAAGAGTTGCTAGAGTCAATTAGAATACATTTTTCCAAGTCAAGGCCTACTATGGTAAAAAATAAAAATTGCAAAAAAATGTTTTTTGTTTAAAAAAATTGAAATTTTGCAAGACTATTATATGTAGCTTAACTCGTAGATTCAGAAAAACAAAATATACAGGGTGTTCCATTTAAAAAATCATAATTGGTATCATTTCCGGTAAAACCGGAAGTCAGCCATTTTAACTATATCTATCGGCCAATCAGAAATTATGTCTAGTATCTCTTGGTATAAAATTTTATCCAAATGGAGTCATAAATAAAGAAGATATAAGCATGGCCCTAGTCTCATTGTCACTCGATATGTCTACCTAGCTCGAAACCGAATATACTTTCCGTCAAATATATACAGGGTGACAAACTTAAAAAATAAAACGTCTGTATTTTGCTTTAAGTGAGGAACAGATAAAAGTAATATTTTGCATAAAGGTCAGATTTTACCCTTGACGAAAATGGGACCTAACAGATACCAGGTAAATGTCGTAAACAGGACAAAAATTTGTAACGATTAGCACGTCCTGTATAAAGCAGCCGCAAGCGAAAATAAGAGGCTCGCTGTCATGGCCCAACGGGACTCGAAATAGGTCCGCCCGAGGTACTACCAGGCGCTGAAATCGGGCTGAGTTCTAAATTTGTAAATTCCTATAATTCGCATTATTAAGTGCTTCCTTTTATTGTTTCAGTATTATTGGGAACGTTAAGATATTTTTACCACTATGTGGTACGTTTTTGCAAGGAAAGTTTTGTGTAAATCCCTTTACAGATTTTTATATTATACTTCTGTTTTTAATTCCTTCGTTTTTTAGACGAAGAAAGTATTTTATTCGTCAAAAAATCAGCTTTCGAGATTTTTGAGATCTTCACATTTCAGGGTCCCTAGATAATGAATATGTTTTTTTCAATTCCGTCTATCTGTCTGTCTCTCTGTCTGTCTGTCCGTTGGTCTTGCTCTCTGTCTGTCTGTACGTCTGTCTGTCTGTCCGCCTGTCTACTACAAACTATTTGTTGGAGGGAGACGATATTTGACATGCGGATTATATATCTATCTGGCTCGGAACCGAATATACTTTCGGCCAAATATATACAGGATGTGCACAATTAAATGTCTATTTTTGATTTAACGCAAGAATATATAAAAGTAATAATTTGCACATAGCTTTTCCAGTATTTAGAATAGTTTTTACCCTTAATGAATATCGAAAACAGATACAGAATAAATATAAAATATATAGCAATATACATTTATCAAGGCGTTCCTTATGTAGAGCCAGAAGCGACCCAACTGCTCTGCCGGCGTGATCTAACCGTTAAAGCGACGGACTAGCAATATTAGTAATCGAATTCGGCCTGGTAGCACGCGTGGGAGCGAGTCTGGGAGCCCGAGTTCGAATCCCAGCGACTGCAATGTTTTTACTTCTCTCGTCTAAAAGTATTGTATATTGTAATCACGAACATCACCTTCCGAGAGTTAGTCACGTTTCAGGCTGCCTAGATGACGAAAAATAGGTTTTCTCAATTCGGCCCGTCCGTCCATCCGTCCGACTCAAAAGCTATTTGTTGGAGGAACACGATATTTTGCATGCAGAGTATATGTCTACCTGGTGTGAAACCGAGAAAATGTCGGACAAATATATACAGAGTGAGCACCTTAAAATAATAAAATTTTGTTTATTTTTGCGTTAACTGAAAATAGATAAAACTAATCATTTGAATATACGTCAGGCTTTACACTTTTCGCAAATGGGGTCCACAGATACAGGGTAATGCTGTAAGAGTCAAATAGTTTGAACAACAAGTCTCTTAAATACAGCCGCGCATCACAAAGTCGGGAGAGGTCCTCGATGGCTCGGTAGATCAGAGCCCGGATTTAAATTCGCCTCGCAGCCACTGTAGTTTGAATCCTATCACCGGTAATTTTTTTATTTGAAAATTGATGCAATTCGCATTACCAAGTGTTTCCTTTTATTGTTTCAGTATTATTACGAATATGAAGATATTTTGACCACTATTTTCCTTTGATTCTTAAAATTGTTTAGTGTCTCAACGTCCATTTGCAAGGCGAATTTCTGAGTAAAGCCCTTTACAGATTTTTTATTTTCAAATTGACGTAATTCGTGCGAGGGAGATTTCGTGTAAACCCCTTTACAGATTTTTGCTACTTACACTCTACATTTTCCGATTAATGTTAGGTAAGTACTCAAGTTTTACAAACGGGCACGGGCCTTATAAAGCTGAAGTCCCCCGGAGCATTTCCCTTCACAGTCCGTCCTGATGAAATGCAAAGCTAAAATTATATTGCAAATATTAAACAGAAAGAAAAGATGTATATCACTCTATCAACTCGAGTAATTCGGAATACGTTACTACTGAAAACTGCTATTTGCTCTTACATAATAGCTCGACGAAAGGAAGAAAAGAAAATACGAAAAGAACAATAACAGTCGGTGAAAATCTTGATTTTATGTTATGCACCGGAAACGGTTTCGAGTTGTTTACTTTAGATGAAGGAACTGCTAATTTAACGAAGTCTTCTCTATGCTATTGTCCGAATACACCAAATTCACAACTTTTTAATTTTCAATTGTTAATGTGCTGTAACTCACCTAATCATGGATTTGAAGTAAGAAGCTCCATTTCAAAGAAAATTAAAAATTATATTAATTTGGATATCATACCATAACTGTCGTAAGATTTAATATGGATAGGAGTAGATAATTAGTAAATGCCATTGAAAAATATGAACAAGACAATCTTAACTAAACCAAAGGTTAAATGAATATCCACGTGTCGACTACAATCGAAGTCTGATCCTATAAAGAAAATAAAAGCATGCCAGATAATATTTTGTAGGAAAAATAGTAGTCCTACAATTCCTTTTGAAAAACGTTAGTCCAGTCAAATGGTGCTCAAAAAGGACGAATAGGGGAAAGTTTTGGTGGAGTTTTGGTATTTGGTTCCTATATGTTTTTTGGGTCGCTGTACACGAATATCAGGTTTGTCACCAACAATTTTGACCGGAAACACGTTTTCTTAAGCAAAAACCGTGTAAAAACCCGATTTTTGCAGTTTTTCTGAAATAACCCGAAAGCTATCCATTTTTCGTAAATGTTGAACCTATATGAAATAAAAGAAGATACAATTTCCTGCATTTTATGTACTTGAGGTTTTTTTTCTCCGGCCAATCGTTCAGCCGCGAGAGCGCCGCAAAATTATAGTCCAGTCAAATGGTAGAAAATAGGGGAAAGTTTTGGTGGAGTTTTGATATTTCGTTGCTATACGTTTTTTGGGTCGCTTTACGCGAATATCAGGTTTGCCAACATTTCATTTATGAAGATTCATTTCATATACTATTTTTGATTTACGAAAAATGGAAAGTTTTCGAGTTACTTTGAAATAAACTGGAATAATTTCTTTTTTATTTTGCTTTTATTACCTAACTTCACGGCGCTCTCGCGACTGAACGATTGATCGGAGAAAAAAACCTCTAGCACATGAAATGTAGGAAATTGTATCCTTTTTCATTTCATATAGGTTCGACATTTATAAAATTGGATAGTTTTCGAGTAATTTTAGAAAAACTAAAAAATTGGTTTTTAACACCATTTTTACTTAAAAAAGAGTGTTTCCGGCCAAAATTCTTGTTGACAAACCTGATATTCGTGTACAGCAACCCAAAAAACATATAGCAACCAAATATCAAAACTCCACCAAAACTTTCCCCTATTTTCTACCATTTGACTGGACTACTTTGATTTTCTGGCTAAGGAATGCATATAATAGTGCATTATTCATATTGAATGAATATCTAACAGAGCTAATAAATCCTACGTCAAAAAAATAATCTTTTATACTAATTTGCTATTTGAAAATGTCCTTACTGTAACAAATTATACAAACGTTTAGTTTGGGGAAGTGTGCATAATAAAATTATTAATCTATTTATATCGACTGGGTCTGGAAACGGTAAATCAAGTAGTCTGCAGCACAGTGAGAGTTGTATACGTCTCAACTAGCCTTGTATTCTAGCATCTAGATACATTTTATTTATAATAACAACGAAATTAATTATTGCATGTGTCTAGTACAGGACGAGATACATTTATATCCCCATACCTTTAACGTGTAGTATTTATTAAATTGTTAGTGGTTTACAGCTTACAGTTCCTAATCTTGATCTTGATGTAGGAAACTAAACCGTAGAAATGTAGGTGGGAGTTGACTTTTTAAAATAAAACTCGGCCTTGTATAATTAACCTTATCTTGTTCGGTGCCTTCTCGTCGCTTCTTATCGGGGAATAATTACTTAAAACAGGATATGTTTTGTATCATCCCACTGTTATTGTAATTCAGCTGGCGGAGACCCATTGTCGTTTGCGCAGCTAACAGCAAAGCAAATATTTGGAGCAACCGAAAGCAGTAAATGAATTAAAAGTCATAGAATACATTAGAGGAGGGTCAAGCCGATAGCTGAGGCCCAGCACAGATACAAATTAAGATATTCTAATTGCGCGGCTAGCAAGAACCCCTAACTGTTCTTCATTTGCCGCGACTGCTGTATAGATCGCACGATATACCCTTCCAGATTTACGACTAACTGCAATACCAGTTCATTCTTTCCGGATGAATGCGCTGGTGGAAGAGGTTCAAGTGGATATTGTTTTACCTGATGTTTAGAAACATGTCGACTTTTTCAATTGCGTTAGCAATAAGTAATAGCAAAAAGGCGATACTGTATCACATTACAATTATGAAATACTACTTTTAAGTATTTCAACAGATATGATAGACGAAAGCGACTGTTTAACCGGAAACAATTGAGCACTTGGAAGCCAACATTCGAGGCGCTATTGCCGAAATACAGCCTGATTTACTCCGAAGAGTGTGTGAAAATTGGACCTCCAGATTACGCCATCTACGCGCCAGCCGCGGCGGTCACATGCCCGAAATCATATTCAAACAGTATTGCCAAAAAATTATCTTTCAAATAAAGCCCATTTCATGGATATTAAACACATTTTTCTATGTTTTATTTCAATATAAAGTTCTCCGCCTCTAAAAAAACACATTTTATAATTCTTTGATTATCTATTGTATTTTGAAAAGCAATAAAAAAATTATTTTTATCTAAACAATATTAAATTGTGGCCCTTTTTTAACAGCCAACCAGCACCGACTTTAGAAAAGATATAAATATAAATCGCAGTATTTCTGTGTAGTTAGGATGTATTTAAAAGCACATACTTATACCTATTCTTAAAATCAAAGCAATATCCGTTTATATTGTAGAAATTCTATAATCTTTAAATGTGGATGCTGTCGTCAAGAACGAAACAGAGAATAGAATCGAGCCAAGATTATCTCTATTTCACGTTCGCGTTTTCGAGACGAAAAAATATTAGGAGATACGAGACGGGAGAAGTTGGGGACTGTTTAAGGCAGTGCTTAATAAATGTTAAAATCATACGTTAAAACAAAAAAGTATTTTAATGTCATATAATCATTTATTTTTAGAACGTTTCTTTCTCGACACATTTACACAAGTCGGAACGATACGAGACCGACTTTATTTCTCGTCTGGTCTCGCGGCAGCGCTATTGATAGATAGTAAATAAAATGTTTAAAAAATATCAATTTTGTTTCGACTGAAGATTAAAAAAATAAAATTACTTTCTGTAGAAGCACGATCAAAGTGGATATATTTATTTACGCAATGTACTGCAGACAGTCTGTATATATTTTTCCTGTTGTATCGGTATTTGCACTGCACACCTAAAAATAATATACTTTAAGATAAGGCGTGAGGCCAATTAAGATTTATAGCTATGTGGTTGCATATCAGTTATTACAAAACAATAATACTGCATTTATTTATATGTCATTACTCATTAGACATCCTATATATCTGACAATGTGACTGACGGTATTCGCAGCACAGGGAAACGCCAATGATAAATTTAGTTAAAGACCATCATTTTTTTTCGCGCGCATCTGTTTGCATTGATTTGCCCAAGTTATTTATGTACGCAGATAGTTCACTTTTGGCTAATTATTTCTTATAATGCATGTTTAGTTTCGCATTACAGTGCCATTTAATCTCTACTTATAACAAAAATTGCAATTGTTTCAAAAAACGTAGCTACTTTTAATAATCCTTAGCTGAATTCAGCATTGACATATGTGGTATTTAATATTAATAATAATAAAGTATTTATTTTGATGGAGGATACATGTTATGCAGAACAAAAGTACTTGGAGACAATAGATAGTACCTATATGTACGCCAAAATCACAAGGTTCAGTTCCAAACCTACATCCTAAGCAAGAAAAACTATTTCTAGAATAAAAAATCTCATTCATCGTTAGAGAACTGTGAGATGTCTATTTTTGTTAGGCAGTAAACATAAATAAAAGAGGTTCGGACCCAAACTTTATATCAATTTTTAAATATAAAAAAGTTTCGAAATTGCATTCTATCGAAGCAGAATTGAATCGGAGCCACTAATTCATTAGAAGATGTAAAGATACATTGTATACAGGCTGATTAAATTATCATGTAACAACTTGCAATCCATTATGCATAATGGGTTGCCTACAAGTTGTTACATGATAATTTAATCACCCTGTATATTTACATTCTTGGTTTATCTATATCAACTGATCACATCTTCCTAACTGATTAATGTGTGTTTCTTCATATCAAAGGTCCATACTAATACTATGAGGTTTCAGAATAATTATTTTCCAGAAGGACTAGGATTCCTGGAGTGCTTAAGTTTTGGGGTTCTGAAAATATCTCGAAAGGGATCATCCTTTGTTGACAGAAGCGCGAAACACCGGTCGCGGATGGCGGTTTTCGCAGCAAGGTGCAGTGTTACTATCTCACGTATCAACATAATTACGATTACACTAATCAGTCCACATAATAAATGAATATGCAAGCTCGCATACCAAATGAACCGCGAGTGTAGAGAATTTGCGCATTCGGGGACACTTGGAGTCGTATATGGGGCAAATAAACGTCTCTTCTGAGGCGGTTGCAGCGGCATATTTGGCTCGGAGATGCAATCGGGCCCATAAAGTGCGCGCTAGAGAATTGATAAGGTTATCTGTAGACCACTAATTGAAAGCTAATTGGGCAACTCCCGCAGTTAAGAGCGAATGAGCGCCGCCCCGCGGCATAATGCAGATTTAGAGTCGTGTGTGGCGCAACTTACTGCCCCCGGGCCTTGATAAACTGCCGGTCGCGATCTGAATTACCGCACTGCGAACCAATTGTCTGAAGATTTAGCTGTTTCACAGATTACCTGCCCTCGATATTGCGGTGCAATGAACACTTACCTTTATTTCGGCACGCGAAACCTCCGACTTGACCGTTTTAGACCGTCCCATCAAAAGGAATCGCCGATTGTCTCTAGTTTCCACTGTTGTTTTCTTGATTAACAGCCCCTTTTCGTTGTATTAAGTAAGAACAAGAACAGCCATATTTGCAAAATAAAATCGTGAAACTATAGATTTAAATAAAATTGGTAGACTGCTAGACATGGCAAGCTTTCCTAACTAAGCCCACACCCAAAACATTTATTTCAGGTGGACCAACAAGTGGGCCCGCTGAAAATTTGATGAAACGCTGAGTTATCGAAACTAAATGTCAGTTCTCTAGGGCAATTGCTTCACCTGTAACATTTTCTGTTACCCAATATTCGTCAACTACTGAATGATACAAAGCAATGCAAAAACTCGCCAATACAAAGCTTTATTGCTGATCTGCTGGTATTCTACTGCCATTTGCTGTGGCATTTTTTTTTCTAGAAAATGTGCTATCATTTAATTATATTCCTAATCCAGAAAGAAGAAGAAGAAGAAGAAACCGAATATCTAATTAGTAGAATATATTATGATGATTGCAATGAAATGCAGTATGCACACAGGTAAAATTGGTTTATTGATTAATCCAGAAGTGACATCCATGTATCTTACGAAGAAGCATTTTATATAGTGTAGTATAAACTTGTATGCTTCCATTCATGAATATATATTTATTGTAATCGTCTAATTTTTCATTTATTCTAGTATAATTGGGTTGCTAAGTTAATGCTTCTTAATTAAAATATAAAAATGAAATAGAAATAAGAAAATAAATAAGTATAAAAAGTATCACAAAGGAATTTCTGTAATTTTGACCTAATATAATGACATTTTGTTGTGGTTTTCAACGTCAAAATGATGCATATATTCGGGCTAGCTGCAATATGAGATTTCATATTCACAATAGTTGCAATATGGATCTCATATTGACACTAGTGTTAATATGAAAATTTAGAACAACTTTGTACATTTAAGTAAATTTATTTACAATAAAAATTAATATGACTCAAAATTACAAAAAATCTGGTATGCAACACGTTGCAAAATTAGTGTTTCACACACAACGCTTCGCTCGTAGGGAAAACTTCACGTCTAGTGTGAAAAACACTTTCATTTTGCAACTTGATATATAAATAGCTATTAAATAAAATTACCAGGGCAACTACTAATGATAAATGCAAAGATGTTACAGAAAACTATATGATCCTTGATACATAGAAATTATCCTCCCCTGTCCAAGTCTTTTTCACGATTATCGAGAAACTCCTGCTCAACATACTCTTACCCTTTGCCATACGCTATGAGATACAGGGGTACGGCTAAAAGATTGGACATCGTTTACTGCTTAATTGCGCTGACCTCACACGCCATTAAGGTTATGCTTCACATCTTGCATAATAGAATTAGGACCTCCTTGGACCGTCAAGTTTCCGAAGAATAGTGTGGTTTCGTAAAAGGCAAGGATACAACCATACAGATGTTAAATGTAAGACAAGTCATTGAGAAGGCCAGCGAATTTAATGCCCCTTTCTGTTTTGTGGATTACCGAATATCATTCGACATCGTTAGATGCAAAGACCTCTAGAAAATTTTAGAAAAAATGGGCCCCGCTCACCACCTTATCCTTCTGATTAACACAAAGACTATATGAAGCCAAAATCTTTACCGTCAAGATAGACGATAACACATGCCCTTTCGAACAAATGCTGGTGTAAGATAGGGATGTATATTTTCTCTCATCCCATTCAATACATAAACTGAACACGCTATGCGAATAGCTAAGAGCATGGCAGTTTCTCAATAAAAGGGCGAGAAATAACTCACGATACTACTCTTGTTGCGTCATTAGAAAAAGATCTAACTGAACTGACAGCCAGAGTAGAAAGAACTAGTGAAGATACTGTAGTAAAACAAAAAATCTGATAATAGTTGATAGTGGAGTAGAGAAGTTCCTATAGCCAGGTTCTTTATTAACCAGTCAAGGAGGATTGAGCACTGATACAAGAAGACGCACTGTTTTAAATATATCAGCAATAGCTCGGCTACAGAAGATAAGAAAAGACACTAGTATGTTTCGAAACATACATAACACATAACACTCCGTATACCTTGGACTTCTCATCGCACAAAACGCGTCTATCCTAAGAACTAAACATCACACAGCGCTATAGTCAATGATTCATAACCTAATATTGCGTTATTTCGCTCAGACGATGCAACGTGCAAACGGTATGGACAGACTTCTAATGAAAGGAAATGCTAAACGAAAGTGTGGACAATCACCAACCAGGTTGATGGATAGCATTACTCATCTGGCCGGTAAACCTTTTCATGAAGCACCCCACCCAATTCAGGATAGAAATGAGTGGCTCAGAACAATAAAAGACATTTCACATCATTATTCTTAATAATCAGATTTCTGTCATAAAACTAAACGAGTGAAGAGAACTGGAAAAGTCAGTAGGGTTATTAAAAGATGTAGTATAATAGCAATAGCTTGGAGAAAGATGTCCACCGTTCAAGAAAGTTCTGAATTTGGCTATAAAATGGAAATTATGTTTTTAATTACTGAATACCTTCTCGATTTTTATATAGAATATTTACTGTTCAAATGCAAAGTTAAGCCAATCGGAAGTTTTTCTTCAACGGATGTAAAATTCAATATTATTGCAGAGTAACTAGAAGTGTCTGATTCTCTCTTCTTACCCCATTTTTGAGCAGTTTTTAAAAAGAAAGTGTTGATAATCAAAGTCCTAACTATTAACAGTTACTTGGAGGAATAAACACAATCGTCCACTTTTCTTTTTTAATTTGAATTCTATGGTATTCACATAAAAACAGTTAAGTGATTAGAAGTATTAACTTTTATCGAAAATTTTAAAAAATTGCAATTTTAAATAAACATTTTCACCATATTTTTACGAAATCGTGTTGTCACATGATCCAAGAGCCTAAAGCGTTCGAGAATTGCACTTTTGGAAGCTGGAGACAGCAAAATAATGAAGTTCAGCGATTTCGTTTGGTCGAGTAACCGGCTAATGCCATTCACATTTGTTTGTGTCGCCGGATTTTTTAAAGTGGGGTGCGCCCGTTCGCATTATCTCCCGAAATTACATTTTTAGACATACCGCGGCATATGTTTCTGATAAAAGGGTCTGTTATGTGCAACATCCTTTTACAGCGAGTTGAATCCAATCATACTTTATGCTTGCAAAGAAATAAATAACCATTCGTCTGAGATTTAAGATGAATCCGCCAGGGAGCGATATTTAATACAAATTTGTGATTTGCCTTTGTCAGAATAGCGAGGGAATGTTTTACTGAACGGAGTCGTGTGAAATACATGCAGTCTCTCGCTCTATATTTTTCTCTCTTTCTCAGTAAGAACAGCTTTATCACAGTAAGGAAATATTTAAATTTTGTTCAGTTTTGTAAGTACGAGTATTAAGGGTTCACACTATCGTTCACTTAAATTACCGTTTGATATGATAATCTGTTCGAAAGATAGTGATTTTAAAGGCTATTAGAGGATCCACTAGTTCACTGTAATTACCTGATACTTAACTGATTTTCCTACAGTGTCATAAAATTATTGTCACAAAACACTAACTCCCCCAACAAAAATTTACTGTTAACATACGGAATTGACAGATTTGATCTTCTAAATTTTCGTTTTTGTTGTTATTCAGTCAAAACAGTTGTTACTGTTACACAAACTCTAAATAAAGCAAGTACTTCTGTTAAGAATGGGCGTGAGAAATCTTCCTTAAAATCAGAAGGATCTTCAAGAGCTTCCTCACTGCAAAAAAAGCAAAAATCCTCCAAGGCTAAATGGTAATCAAATCTCCCTATTTAAACAGTTGTGTTGTTTTTTTGTTTAATTTTAATATTTGCTATTGTTTCTCAATTACAAGGGAACAAATATACAAGATAGATAAAAATTACCTGCGATATTTAAGTAACTGGTCAAAATCACGCCAAATTTCCAGAACGTCCATGAGTAAACATAAAAGAGATTACGGCGATGAGAGATAGTTTAGACATCACGCTACCTCAAGATAAGTACATCCGTGCATATATGAAAATAAATAATTAATCAATTAGTCTGTCTGTACCCGTGTGTTCTTGAGGTTAGGTTGGCATACACATTTGGTGGCTCATGTAAATAAAATTATTAAACGCATTTGGTTGTTTTTGCAACATACTTTCAGTATGTAAAATTTTTCTTTTTGTTTAAATTTTCCTTTTTATCATTTCGTAACGTTTAAGTGCACTTAAAAAACTTTAACGAGTTTGATTATTTTATGAATATGGAGGAAGAAATTTTCCCAAAAACTCAAATTGGATTTTTCACATGCAGCGCATCTTTCCCATTTCCCATGCACTCCTTCGTGTTGCACAATAAAAGTATTTTCAAATACCCACATCAGCAGCAATGCATACTTTCTTAATACTGAAGCCTCAAATCATGTCTCTTTTGAAACAGGCAATATTTTAGTAGATAATTTTGCACGAAGTCCATCCCAAATCTAATTATCAGTTTTTGATTGTCGTTAATTGTAAACTAAACGCTAGAGATTATTCCGAGCATTTCCTCGATGAATGCAATTTAATCAAGTTGACGCGAGGGGCGAGCAGACTACCTTTGCATACATTAGGCCTCTGCTGCGAGAAACAGAGACGATGGATTGATCAACTTTTAAAAATTAAACTTTCAGGGGGATCATTTTCAGAAGTGATATAGCACCCTCCTTATGGTCTCGGTGACACGCATAATTGGAAAGACAAATGCAATTATAATCGCTTAATGAGAAGAGGGGGAACTACAAGAGCTTATTCTTCACAAAATTGGGGGACTTGTGTAACTAACTAATCAAATTTATATACACCGATACTTCTTGTCATACTTTGCAATTGAAAGCGACGGGAAATTAAAGAACGATGCCAGCAAATTGTTTGTGACAGATATATGAAATGATTAGTCAAATTCTGGAAGTCCTATCCAATAGATGGGAGAAGCATGGCTTTCCAACTTCATTATTATGTAACTATGGTTTGTTGTATGTTTATCCTTGAATTTAATGCGGAACATTTTTAAAAGGCCGTTCGAAGGTCTAGGAAAAAGAAAATCCAGTATTGACTTTTCGGCTATAAGTAACCCTGCTATGTATGCAGCATGTGGGTGCAATCCTAACACACGCAGGGAACCCTCAACTCGTGATTACTCCTAGCCCCAACCCTAAGCCCAATAAGTCGCGTCTTTAAGTAGGTAAATACATCGTGATCATAAAGTTCATTAAGTCTAACCGTCGGCAACAGTAAACGTGTTGGAAAAATGCGGAGGGATTTTCCTGTCCATTATTTGTGTTCGGCTTGACATTATTTTTTCTATATCGTGTAACTATTACGGCAGTTTAGATAACTTTCTTTTGCGATGTTTATATCATGATGATAATAAATTTGTCTTAAAGTACAGTTACGGACACCTCAAAGTGCACGGTTTTTTGTTACTATGGTTATTTTTGCGATTTTTCGGCTTATTAAATGAGGGTTTCTCCAGTGGCGTTGCTTGTGATTGTAAGAATAGGTATTACTTTTTTAATGTTTGTATTTTAGCAAAGTTTCACAAGTAAACAAACTATACATGTAATAATATGTATTTAATAAATATGTATCAGTATTCAATTGCTACTACGCTTTGCAGTTTGTTTCGCATAGAGTTGACCAATGTTTCCATATTGTATCGTCCCAGTTCCTTCCAAGCATTTATTATTTTTTCCCATAATTCATCGGCGTTGTTTGGTGCAAACTCCCTGGTATAATTTTTTTTAGTTAAATACCCCCAAACATTTTCGATAGGGTTCAAGTCCGGACTTTTTGCAGGCCATGGTAATAAATTGATATTATTCTCATCAAACCATCAATGAACAATCCCTGCTGCATGCACAGGACAGTTATCCTGTGAAAATAATGTTATCAATTACGTTAACATAAACAAAATTAATTAATTAAGTAATGTCTTGCCTGTTGAAAAGTAAATTGATTAGGAAAGACCTCTCTTACAGATGGCAGCATCACATTTTGCAAAATGTTGCAACAATTTTCAACGTTCAGTCGACCATTAATTCTATAGCATGCCCCAGATCCGTGAGCATTGATCCATCCCCATACGTTTACAGAGAATCGTCCACTACTTAAGGGTTGAATAATATTGCTTCTCAAATCTTGAATTTTGTGGTCTATTATCGTCAATTGGTAAATGATTGAAATACCTTTTCATCTGAGAAAACAGTCCTGTTGTAAAAATCGTCGATTTCATTCAAATAGTCGGTTGCAAACTGTATTCTTCGTTCTTTGTTCTCTGGGGTTAAAAAAACTTTTCTTGTAGAAGTCTCTACTGCCAAAACGATTTTTAATTTTGAAAATGCAGCTCTTGCTCACATGCAAATCTGCTGCGACTCGACTCAGCGACCAGTTCTCTTCCAGTTTTGTAATAGCTCGTATTTTCTCTGCTTCTGACAAAAGTCTGGGATTTTTTCGAGTTTTCAGTTCTATGACAGTTGATGACAAACGTAAACGTCAAAACTCGACGTCTATGATTAGAATATCGTATTACACGCTAAAAATCTGCCGTGCACTTTGAGTTGGCCGTAACGGTACATTATTTGGTTTTTGCACATTCACCGCCTGAAAGACTATTACACATAGCTATCTGCCTTTATAATTCTATAATAACTAAATGAAAACTGTCAAAGTACTACTGCGAAGGCACTAGTCCTACACGGTCGAACTAAAATAGAAATAATTAGTTAATACGTTCTGCCTGTGATTTGAGCTTTAATTTCAATCTGTTCCCCGTGAAAAATGATGTGGATGATGATGATAATTGATCATATTAAAATGCAACTATTAGGCCGAGAATGCAAATACATTTTATTTCTTCTATTAGATTACAGTAATAAATCCACCTCCCATGTTTAAATGCCTATTTACTTATAAAAAGACCAGTTAGAGAAGAAATTCCAACAGATATTTGCTATTCTAATTGCTAAAGAAATTTGTTTTAAATGTTCTTATATAGAATCGAGTGAAGTGATTATATTGTTTTATCTCGCCCTAAGGGTCTGAACATACGGTGCCATTGAAAGTATCTAATAGTATTCTTCAAGATGTTACTCATATTATCAAGAGTTTAACAACGTATAGATATATTAAAAGTCTTAAGTTCCTGAAAGTCACCATACCTTGCTTACAACGATAAATTATTATTAAAGTAGTCTAACTCACCATAGTCTAGATAGAAATATCACACCGGGTGGCTTTACAATTTGTAACGGGAACATTACGTTGCTCAGCTGAGTGTGTACGAAATAACATTTTAATATGCGGCCGATTTGTATCTGTATCTTCTTTATTGTTTTTTAGTAGCTGTTAATAATTTAGGTTTGGTAAAGGTAAAGTGAGTAAAAGTGTAAGCGTGCGCCAATGCGTGTGCTCATACTAGGTTGCAGAGCGCATCAGAGTGGGCTTGGAGCTGACAGTGTGAGTGTGTGCTTCGTTTGGAGGCACAAGTGTATGCCGGGTGACCTTAGTTTTATGTACTAGCACCAGATAAAAACGAGCGTTCCTACATATCCTGAGCAACTCCTAGGGTAGAGCAGCATCTTAACAGTGTACAGTTAATTTCACGGAGTGTTACGAAGCCTTGTCGATTCAAAGGTTCAATCAGCCAACAAAGAAAGCGCATGCGTCCTAGATTGAAGCAGTAGTGAAAGCATCGGCGGCAGTGACGTAGCCAGGGGAGGGGCTCAATGGGCCAAAGCCCCTCTCGCAATCTAACAAAATATAATAAAATAATTTCGTACTTGGCTAGAATGAAAATTCACAAACTCTGCACAGTTACATCAATGTAAATTTGAATACTTTTCGTTCCAAGACTGTTCATTTATTCCAATATTTGCTACAAATGTCCTTTGCATTTTTAAACCTGCCTCCCTGCAAATCATTGTAAGGAATCAAGGAGATTGCTTTTCTAAAATTAAAATATAGCGTTATTAATTATATAATCATGTACGTCATCTGTACCTTGTATCATTACATTTCTTATTTAAAAAAATACAGTAATAAATTAATTTTACTTTCTAATAATAAGTTGTATTCTAGAATACCCACACAGCCCTCCTCCATTTTTTAGCTTTGAGATGGCCGCCGCTGAACAAAATTCGAGGGATAAAGCCCTCATAAAACAAAATCCTGGTTACATCACTGGTTACCAGAAAGACCTACGAGGTTCATATCTAGGTCGTGATATAGCTGGAAGTCGACAATCATTGCTTCAGGTGTGTGCTTCGTACCAGATTCTATTATTTACGAGCAGTCAACGGAACAGGAGCTGTAAATAATTAAGACCAGCCTGAGCACGTGACTTTTTAATGTTTTGTGCACCTGCGCTTGGCCGTCTGCGCAGTAGGTTGTCATCATAAATGCGTCGTAGAAGCAGCTTTAGATTTTTTGTTTAGTATTTTATTATTAGCTAGAATTGCTTTTTCCATAAAATATGTCTACCTGTTGTCTGAAAATAAATTGAGTTTTCATTTTATTACAGTTTTAGAGCGATAAAATTCGCAGTTTAGCACGACTTCAGAGTCCAGAGTCCAGAGTCATTGCATCAAGGGCTCTCTATAGATACGAGATGAGGTAAATAAAACAAAAAAGGTCATTGCTATTGAACTAGCGGCCAATAAAAAGTTGTAAACTTAATTAATAAAAGCGGTGATGCTCGAACCGCTGCAATACAAATTTCGCTGATAAGTAATACGAAAGACGAGGCGAGACGCATTTTATATAGTCGAAAACATAATATGAGTTTTTTTTGGGTTCTGAGTTGAAAAAACTATTAATTACCACTGAGGAAATATTGTTGACGAAGTAGCTATTGGTAATTTTACTACTAGTATTATTTCGCTGCATGAATCGGGGTGAACCTTGGCTTCTTTGATAAGAACCGTTCATTCTAGCTTATTTTGATGATCCAATTTCCCGCCAATGTTTTCTTTGGGTTAACTCTGTGCCATTAGGGTAAGTATTAAAAAAGGAATTGTACCCTTGTCACTGCAAGGAAATTTCCAATGTGTGTGTATGACATTAGAAATATTACTCTTTTTCTTGCTTGGGAATGGGCCGATAGAATGTTTAGTTTGCATTTTATGCTAAAATGACGCATGATTTTCTTTCTAGTCTCAAAGCTTCTTCTTCATCCAGTCAATATCCGAATCATATTCTCTTTTTCTCCATACTAACCAATTCACAATATCGTTTTCTTGTGCATATCTTATATTGACTTTCTATCCTAACTCATTTTGTTTTGCCAATGATCCTTTTTAGTAGAAGTTCAAATCGATCAGTTTGGCGATATTCAGCAGCATTAAATTTAGGGGTGCACCCAAAATGTTAAAGAAATTAAAGTTTCATCCTTATAAAATGAATAAGATAACCGATCACGATAAACGAAGTTGATTGGAGTATTGTCAACATTTCTTTCGACTGATGCATGGTGAGCGACCAAGCTCACATTACTTCGAGTAGTAGTGTTAATAAACAAAATTGTTGCTTTTGGGGAACTCAAAATCCATGCAACATCCATGAAATGCCCTTTCAAATGTCACGGTTTGGTGTGCTGTTTCAGCATCAAGAATAATAGGTCCTTGTTTGTTTGAAGTGAAAGATATGCAAATATGCTTCAAATCTCGTTTATACCGTAACTTGAAGAACATCACTGTTGGTTCCAGCATGACGGTGCAACGTGCCATACATTAAGAGCTAGCATGTCAATTCTGCGGCGATGTTTCCCACAGCGACTAATATTTCAACATGATGATGTTAACTGCCCGAAATCTCGTTATATAACAGTAACCGACTTTTTTTGTATCTAAAGAGCATTTGGATGAGTTAAAAATCAATGTCTAGAGTGAAATTGCAAATATTCCGAGCAATGGCCGAATTTGTCAAGTGATTAGAAGGGTGGGTAGATCCACAAGGTGGTCATTTGACCCGTACCATATTTCATAGTTCAAATTCTTTCTTCTTCTTCTTCTTCTTCTTCTCCTACATATTTTAAGACTTTGACCTGTATTTTAAACAGCTTATTGTTCTTTGGATATGGATGTCCAGCTAGTCCTCTAGCATTTTTAGGCCTTCATCTGTCTCTTTGTCATTCAAACTCCTGTTTCAGTATATTCAAATGCTATCAAGTTTATTTTGGTATCTTTGTTCAATAAAATGTAACATAAATATAAACCTGGCTAATGCGTTTTGGTTAATTGTATATTTTGACTCATTGCAATAATGATTGTCAAATCTTTTGGTTTCTCAAATCCCAGAATTAATACTTTTTTTGACATTTATCTTTATTGGTACGTATATGAATTTCACCAAACGTTCTAGTTTACATTTCCTTACCCTCTTTTAGGGTTTACTATGTCCTATACTCCATATCCCATGTTTTTGTTTTCATAATAAGTATAGCTGGCTGAAGTCTATTATTTTTATAAGATATGTAGTTTTACTATCTTAATAGTGAATTGCTATTACATTTGCAATTAGGTTTGTTTATATTGTGAGCACATAGAATATATTTGTGACTCATACATGTGTTACTATATTTATAGTTTATGTCTTGATTCCACAATATACAATTAATATTACAACACATGTGTTAGTTTCACGGTTTCCGCTATTACAACGAAAAACAATAAAATAATAAATACAAAAAATAGTACTACTATTTCTTAAGATTCTCCGGAAATATAGAAAGATTTTGGATTTTGTATACAATTCTTCATTAAATTTCTTCAATATTCTGATTAGGTTTACAAATGTTATCTTATTTAGTTTTTTAAATAGTATGTATTGGCATAAGAATAACACTATTTTATAGGCGTGGTAATTTTAGAAATTGACTTAAAATAAGTTATTAAAGTAATATGTTTGCCATTAACACAACACAGCCTTAAATTGCCATCGAGTGAAAAAAATATTAGTTGCAAACTCTAGTTTACCGAATTAAATCAGTTTGCAGCGTACACAGTTCACGCTCACCGAAATAAAGAAGCCAGGTCCGCTCAGTTAAGGAATTAGAATACGCTGATAAAAAGTAATCAAGGGAAGGAAACAGGAAAGAGTTAGAGACACACCGACTCGAAGCACTCTTTGGTTAGTAAGGGTTGGAGCGGAAATTGCCAGGAAGTATTATGATGTATATTAAGACATCCCCATCATCTTAGTCCTTCATTTCGATTACACTCGATATTAAATCATTGTTACGACGTCTCGCCGAATTCGGGGAGGACTCCAGCTAGGAACTTCGCTCCTAAATACATAATATGGTTTTCCCGGTTCGCTCTTCGATATGAAGAGTCTAAAAAAGGGGTCTAAGAAGCGAGCTGTGGGAAAATACGTCAAAACCCCAAAGATCGAATTAAAGGATTTGCACTCCGGTATATTGAGATGTTCGAGACACGCGAGATGTCAATGACGAATATCAGTGTCACATTACGTTTCCAGGAGATCCGATCAATCACCTCTCCGGTGCGAGGGTTCCGGAATCCAGAGCATTCCGGTTCCAGTAGCTGAGTGCATGCTTTCGATTGTATTGGCTATTTCACAGTGCATTGGGTTCATTACGAGGGATGTACTGCACGAATTCAGCTTCGTTGTACCCGCGGTACATATATAAACAGCCTTTATTACATGTATTTTGGGTGCATTCGTTTATGGGGAATTCGATCATCGTTCATGCCAGTTCAGGCGCTGCTCATCAATTACGTGCGAACGACAGAAATTGTGAGCCCGACCAGACCAACAGATTGAAAGGAACGGTTATATTATTACCCCGTTCCTTTCTTCGGAATTTTGTTTTATATCAGCAATTCAGCATCAAAGGGGATGGTTCGTTTAGAGGTTAGAATGTTATTATTTTATTGAATTTGTTGATGAAAGAATATAGAGAAAATGGATTTGTGTAAAAAAGAGTTGGTTTAGAATTTTTTATAACAAAGTGTTTTCTCAAAATCGAATTGAGAGTGATTGACAACTGCTGGAATTGAACTAATGAAAATTGGATATATTTCGCTTTAAGAAAAAGGAATATAGACGACCATGGTTGTAATTATAAAACTTAATAGAAACTAGAATGGGAGAAACGGCAACAACAATGTAAAATTCTCGTTTGTGATTACTACGAATTCAGGTAGATTTTTAGGCTACACTTCCCCAAAGTCAAACAAAACAAATTCAACTTTTTTTGTAAATTCCGCGAAACTTATCACAAGGAAATCGGGCCTGCGTCGAGTATAATTATAATGTAAGGGTAAAAACCACCCCGTTATTTAGTGGTATTACATTTCGTCAAGAAAACGGTCGAAGAGGAGGCTGCTATCGAAGTCGGAGATCTCCAAAGCGAGCCCATCATATTTTGACGTGCTATATATGTCCTTCTCTCAGGGGTGGTGTAAACCAGCAAACAAATTCATTATAAAAGTACAACATTAATATCCCGGCTCTTGTTAATTCATTTTTATTATCATCGGAGGAGCGGTGATAGTAAACGAGAACTCCCCAACGTGGAATAAATATTCCCGTCGTGTTCTAAGGAAAAGTTTTATAGTACTTCGTACGTCAAAGCACCAGCATTTCTCGCTTTTAAGCTCGTTTTAGTTCTTACAAGGCACTAAGCCGTATTGGGAATTATAGCCAATTTCTGCAACAAAACCTACGTAATTTGGCGAAGTTTAAAGTGGCGTGCATCCCGAATTCGTTATTCGAACTCCGGAATTAACCTTAAAAGCTGCGGCCGGGCGTGACGCCAACATTATTCCCAACGCTTGGCAATAATTAAGACTGGATGGTAGACTCAGATAGCCACGTGAAAAATGTTTCAGGAGCTGAAAATGATACAGATACACCACTAGGCAGGAAAACGGAAGAAAGAAAATTAATACTAAATGTGGTGGAGCTAGGCTGCGACTCGCGACACTTCCGGGGGCTCAACTTCATTAGTTGCCCCGGCCTAACGGGGTGCTATCGCCATTCAGTGTACGCAATTCACGTATTCGTCTCTGCACTCCGTATTATCTAAAAATATTGAATGGAAGCGCGACTGTTTATCTGTATCATTCTGAAAAGTAATCGCAGGTGGACCTTCATTTCCCAATTCTTCTAGTTCACATTTCGCGAGGGAGAAAATCAGTATCTGATTTATACATTTTTGGTAATCGCTACCAATACCATGAATTGCTTATAGAAGAAACTTCCTACCCTGATATGAGAATGTCTTGAAATATATGCAGTGACTTAGATGCACTTGAGCTTTCAACTATCAACTTTTTCAAGATTTGGCCTTTCACTGAAACTATTAGTTTTCGTCCAATAACCGTGCATCAACTGTAAGTCAACTTTAAATGTTTCTGCAAGAAAAAAAAATTTAGTTTACTATATTTTTTCTGCAAAGCAATGATTAATCTCTAAAAATACAACGCATTAGTTACAGGTCGATATTTATACCCAAAATATTTTAAATGACATTTTACCGAAAGCAATCGTTATCACCTATCTCTTCAAATACAACGTTGTATTTTTTCAGTTTTGTTCAAGAAAAAGAGGACTATTTCGTTTAGTACATTTTCACAATCGCTTCAAATAAACAGTGATCGAAAAAATCTCCTAGAGTGAAAATGTTGAACGTCAAACAAACTGTAACATAATATCGTTAAGTTTCTGTCAAGAATGTAATTTGGGGAAAGAAGAACAAGATACAACGTAGTGAGTTTAACTAAACTCACATATTTCAACTTTTTCAATTTTCTCTGTACGGAAGGGTACTGCATTTAATTCTCCAATTACAATACACAGAATGTTATGGAAGCACACATAATAATTTTAACCAGTGACAGAGAGCTTACCAAGCTGAACAACTTTTCCATTTATCGTTGTTTTTTTAATCGTATATTTCTGCAGTCATTTATTCCCCCTAAATTTTACGAGCCGCTCGGTGAGCAAATATAAGCTAAAGGTGAACGACACACGTACACTAAAACTATAAAATTCTTACACAAAAAGCATGCCGTCAATAACTTACCTACCTCAATAAATTGATAAGGTACGTTACTATTCGTGTTATGTGCCATTAAATTAAAATATTTTTTCCATTGGCGGGTATACATTTTTAGAGTAAAATTATTTTGAATTTTAACTCAGTTTTGGGATTTTTTTTCTCGAAAAAATGACAAATAAAAAAGTTGTTCAGTTCCATGAGATCTCTATGTGGCTAAATTCATTACGTGGACTTAACACCCATAACAACCTGTATTACTGGTATTATTTTGAAACTTCATGTATGTTAGATACGTAGTAATTATTGATATGTCTTCACAGACATTTCAAATTAAAACCTTGTGGGTTAGTTTGTCACCGAAGCATTCGTATATGTTTATCATTTTTCGGCATTTATTCACATGCATCATACTAATTGGAAAGAAACTTTCATATTTCAACCTATTTTTCTGCAAGGAAAAGATCATCTACTTTTTAGTTTACTTAAAATCTCCCAAATACAATGCATTATTTAGAGGTCGATCTTTATGCTCTGAATATTTTACGTGGCATTTTACTGAAAGCATTAACTACTAGGATTTGTCGGTTTATAAAAACCGGTTTTTTTGATAAAGTTGTAAATTTCGAAAATTTTGATTCGAGCTCAAAGCTCGATATTATTAAGTTATCTGGAAAAATATGGTCTAGATCTCTAGAATATATCCAAATTCTTGTATGGAAACAGATTCCGATGATGAATTTATCGGAGACGATCAAAAATTATTAATTGAGGCAACATTCTAAAAAAGCCACAAAAAAGTACTTCGTAGGTTTCTTCAGGAACCTGAAAAGATAATATCGAATTCAAAGACACTGAAAACTGAATTTTCATTATTTTAGGCATCCACTAAAGAAACAATGAATTTAGATTTATTATTTGATGCCCTGAAAACGATAGAACTAAGTACAGTAGCCAGTGAGAGAGTATTTTCTGAGACGTTTTATCGGATTTTTTCCACTGTCTCGGGTGTTTACCACACGACGTTTCGAACGTTTTTGGTCTACTCCCGTCCTCACAATAAGTAAGAACATCTGTTTAATGTTTTTAAAGATTCGAAAACAGGTTTTACCGGTTCTTTGGAAATACTCTGGATTTCGAGAACCAGCTTTTTCCAAAGTCGGTTTTTATATAAACCCTATTGGCTACCAGCTATGAATATCTCTTTATCTACGACCACTACTAAAAGTAGGCCTTTTAGCGCTAGCTTGTTTCACTAAAAGTGACGTTTTATAGTTTACCGTGTTTAAAGAAATCAGCTGTTTACTTTTAGCACATGTGCTAAAAGTGAAGCGATGTTCAAAACTACAATTTCGAACTTCAAGTGAAGTTGTAAAGCTATTCTAGTTGCTTCTTGCGTTACAGGTAAAGCGTTTTTGAAATAATTAAAGCGTTATGTAATGAATACAGTCATATGTGGAGTATCAATAATTACATTTCGCAACTCACCTTGACAGCACGGGCGTGGCCAAACAATCGCCAGCGGCGTAGGCTACTATTCATTATGACGCAGCGTCGCAGATGCGAACCTTTCTTAAATCGATATTTATGGATTAATAACGGTAAAATTAAGGTCGTAGATAAAATATTGTATGCAACGCGTGCTAAAAGTCGTTTATGCGCGAGACATGTTATGAAACTCAGCCTTCGGCTTCGTTTCATAATTTTCATGTCTCGCGCATAAAAGTCGACTTTTAGCACTTGTTGCATAAATAGCTATTATATACAACGTAGTTAATTTAAATGAACTTTTACAAAACTTCCAGTTTTTCTCGAAGAAAAATATTCCTATTTCGTTTACTATGTTTTCAAGATCACTCCAAAGGTGTTTTTTTTCTAAATGTATGTACAATGTATTATTTAATAGTAGATCTTTATACCCGAAATATCTTATTTATATATAGCATTTTATTACAAGCCATGGCTGAACATCTTTTCCTATACAACGTAGTAATTTTTTACGAACTTTCATATTTCAGTTCTTCCAGTTTTTCCTTTCAAAATCACTCCAAATATATACAATACATTATTTAACGGTTGATTTTTATGACACCTTAAAGATTTTAAATAGTATTCTAACGTAAGCATTAGTTTAGATACATCTTCATATAAAATGTTGTAATTGTAAAAAAACCATCTTATTTCACCCCTCTTGGTGTTTTTGCCAGAAAAATATTACTATTTAGTTTACTATACTTTCAAAATCTCTGAAAATACAATTGCTTAGCATTAATATGTAGTTTATAACTAGCGAGACCTTTTCCTAAAGTATAATATATACTAGCTGTTACCCGCGACTTCGTTCTCGCGAGGTTCGTTATTTGTGTATTAAATGATGACTAATCATTTTCTGTCATCTCATCCCATCCCATCCTATCCCCGTCCCCGTCCCTTTCTCCGTCCCCGTCTCCGTATCGTCCCATCGCGTTTTTATTAACTTTCGAAAGCAATTACAAATCTACTGCGTTAACTTTATAACAGCTTCACTATTTGACAAAGAACTAGTACTTATGTTATGCTTGTTTGAAAAAGACCGAAAACGAATTTACATTGACACATTGTCAACAGATCCACTGTTGGACACGACTTGAAGTTTGATTACTTTAAATACAGTTAATCATCGTATAAATGTATATGTATAAATCACACATAGCCATAGTAAGCCAGATGTAATATCGGCATGTCACTCTTTTTAAAAACCAACTATAACTTTTAAATACCTTAAGATATGTAAGGTTAAATATTGATAGGTCATTTACTGCCTCATTTATAAGAACTGCCAATTTTAAGAAAAACGCTCATTATATACACAATACACAGACTGAATACACGGAATTTTTATTTACTATATTTAATGTTTCGCCATCTTTCATTTAAATTTAAAAGTTCAATGGAAAGACAATTTTCAATGCGTAACTTAGAGAGTAGATCGTAACACAAAATCCAAATAAAAGGAAAAATATTGAACATTCGTTTAAAAATATTACTATTGTTATTGCGTCCTGCCATTAATTTTATAATATTTATCAATAAAATTAGATTAAAAGATATTAAATAAAAAATTATATACGGATTATTAAAATGTCAATATTTTGAATAGATTGACACACACAGACGTTTAGAAATGGGAGCATATAGATTCATTCAATGTGAGAAATTTAAGGCATGGAACGACGAGACTAACACAACGCACAGTATATTTTCTTCTTCTCCTTTTTCTTTTCTATATCTATCGATAGTACCTAGAAAATATCATTTTAATAGTGAAGTAAAGTTGATGGCAGTAATCCAAGAACGTGTGTTAATATACATATAAAACGGTAAGAGTATGTATTAATATAAATATAAAATGGAGAAATAAGTACTAGTTTAAAAATAAATCACAGCACATGCCACCCCCGATAGAGAAATGTTGTAAATATATGATGTAATAGAGAATCCGGGGGAAAACAGAAAATAGAAAGGCTAATACTGAGATGGATCGATGATCTAAGGCGAAGTATGGAAAACAATTGGAAAAAGTTAGTAAATAACAGAAAAACTCAAAAAGAAGAAAGAGGCTTATATATGAATATAAGTAGAAGCAAGAAGAAATATCACTATTAATGAAACTTGTATTATGTCAGTATCATTAATGATTGAATCATGCGATGAATTGGGATTTAATTTGGAAAACGTACCATCCATCAGATCCTACTTGAGCGGTGTTTGCACACCATAAAGTAGTATCTTTAGCGGCAGTTGCCCCTTTCTGCAATCCTTTCAATTCCTCGTTATTATTGGCTCGATGCAGTGCATCGAGGGTAGTATATATAGCGATAGTCTCAATAGCAGCTGATTAGTTTTCCTGTGCAAGCGAGGACTATGACATCCGTATTATTGACGCCGGTCCCTCGAGGCAATTACGTGCCTGTAGGGCGACTTGGGTGCACACTGACCGTATGACACCGTCACACGACCCTCTTTCGCCAAGTCGCATTCCTTAACGGAAACATTCGCAATCTGCATTTGAAACACATGCCATGAACGAAAAAACTGCTGAAACACTTACGCTCTGCAAATAACTAAATCGAGCCGTTCATTAGAATGGACGAAAACGTTAGCAAGTGTGCCGCCTGGCGAATATAAATCATGACGATCAAGAACTGATTACGGAATTTCTCAAATTTTCTATTTTTGGTTGTCTAGCACGCTGATTTACTGCAGCAAGAACGTTAAGCACGCCTTTAAACGTAGTATAGACTAATAACGCAATAAAAACTTAATCTACTGCCGCTTCATTTAAATAACACAGGTCCAAGTTCAGAGCCCCCGAAGCCCCACATTATTTATTTCAATAAATAAGGAACGATGGTGTCAAAATTAAATTAAATATATGTTACACGGTACAAATTATATCAACAAAGAACCGGTTGAACTGCTAGGCATTTATTTTAACTACATCTTTATTTAAGTCAAGACAGGTCGTTAATAAATTACCTCCAAACAGTATAAGAATGGTTTAGTTTGCTATATTTCATGCTGTTGTGACTTCTGCATCATTAATTTGTGGTGGCTCATGCTGCTGACTTTATTTTGTTGTTGCCTGTGTAAAAATGTTATGCCGATTCCTGTCATTGGCGCGTTTGGTATGAAATATCGGAGGTTTTGCCTGATAACTCATTTCCTGTTTGCAAAATTGAGCAGGTTTATAATGTCTTCTTGGTTTCGCAACATTCTTGAAATGTTCTGTGGAGAAATGCCTAACATAATTATTAACGAATTCTAGCTACACCAAGCGATATTTGTTAACTGCTTTGACATTTCAAAATTGGAAACGTAATTAATATGGTTTGAAATCATCCAATATATTAATATTACTTGAAAATCAAAGTAGAAGATATTGAATCCATAATTTAATTGTCGGAGTAAATCGGTACTAGCAAAATATCGTTTATGTTGCATTCCTGTATATAATATTCTATGTTTGAAAATGTAGGATGGTAGAGATTATGAAATGAAAATAATTATATATTCTGAAGGTTAAAGCTATATAAGTAGTAATTAAAATTCGACAAAAAGTTTAAATTGAGGAAAATTGTAACATTAAATAAATTGAACATTTATTAATATATAATTGTCAAGCAGCGGAGGGGGTGGCTCAGAGGTACGAGCCTCTGGTTATGGGTTACAAAATTTCATTCAAACCGCTGTAACTCTAGTGGCCATAAAAATATTGCAGTGGACATGTTAACATCGAGGCTGATAACAACATACTCATGTAAAATATTTAATAAAAGACTGAGAAAGTACTAAACGAAATGCTAAATGACTAAATAAGTAATATTTCCACAAACAGTACTACAAATATTTTTTTCGTGTCTGATTATGGAAAAGTGGTTTTCGAAGTGATATCTGTTGTCCGTCTATAAGTCTGGGAGTTTGTCAGTCTGTGAGTCTGCCAGTCAGTGAGTCTGTCAGTCTGTATAAGTCTGTTTGTGTCCTCTCTATAGCCCAGATACTTTAATCGTTCGATCTGAAAATTTACATATGCGTCTTTAATATAAATTCATTGACTTTTGGTTAAAGTCTGCCATCGAAACTAGTACTTTGCTCTTATGTTTCTTTCCGTTGTCTAGGAAATTTTTATTATTTTTTGATAAACAATTAATTTTCTAGAGCAAGATCATATATATGCAATTATCTACAACTTTTGTTCAAAACATTTTTTTGTAAGATAGGTATAGTTTTTCCAAAAAATCGAAAAATTTTATTTTCAAGCAGTAAAAGAAAGTCGTTTGGTGATCAGGTGATCACATCTATTGTTATCAAAAAAGTTTATTAGTTGTACTAACAAAAATAACTATAAGAATGTTTCGTAAACAAGTTAGTTTCTGTATAATGTATAGCTAATGTCCACTACTGATAATAAAAATAATAATTAATAGAAACACGAATACAAAGTGTTAATATTTCTGGTTTCATGTAGTATAACCTGTATAGCTATATGCTTAAATATTCATTAAATATTCAAATCTTGCAAAAGTCAACAGTAGACCGGATTTTCACACTAAAAATGGTGCAAGAAAAATGTGAGTAGAAGAAAATACGAGTACATATAACGTTTGCAAATTTCAGGTAAGCGTATTACTGGTTGAAAAGAAGAGGAGTTAGAAAAGCGTTAATTTTCTTCAAGTGCCTAATGGAATTGATACAATTAATTAGATGACTTTAAAATACACAACTTCACAGGTGAGAATTATAGAGAAGGCATCAGAGGAATTTTAAACAAATCTCGGTCTAAAACAGGGTGATCCAATCTTTTCTGTGATCTTCAATTTAGTAATGGAAGCTATCGTCAGAAAATTTCTGTTCCGAAGATCTAGCACACTATTGAAAAACAGCCACCAATGCATAGCTTTTGAAGATGACTTTGCAATCCTAAGTAGAACAAGAGAAGTACTAAAAGTACAACTTGGTAAGTTAATATCAGTAGCAAAAAAATGGAAGAAGGCGTTAATGCAGAAAAGACAAAATACATGGTGATGGGGTCAAGCAAAACAACAACACAAGGTAACTTAAACATAATAGTGAAGAGTGAAAATTACATACTGGAAAGAGTGAAAAACTTTATGTACCTCAGAGTAGAATTATGTGACTATGGAAACCCATACCGTGAAACATAGAACGAAAAATATTAAGGGTTATCTATGGCGGAGTTACAGAAAATGAGGTTTGGCGACAAAGAATGAACAAGGAGTTAGAAGAGCTATATGAGGATTATAGCTTAATATCCAGAATAAAACAATCCAGAATTAAATGGCTTGGGCATGTTTTAAGAATGCAAAATACCAGGTTACCAAAAAATGTGCTAGTATATGAACCGCACGGAAAGAACCGAAAAGGAAAACCAAGACGGGATTGGAGGAAACGTGTGGTTGAAGATTTAGAAGAACTCGGTATCGTTGATTAGGAAAACAAAGCAAAATAGAGAGAACAGTGGAAGATAGTGATACAACAAGCCATAGGCCTTAAAGGCCTTAGAGCTGATATATAAACAAAGTATCTATCATAGCGTTGTTACAATATTGGATATTTAATTGACAGAATTAATAACGTTCGATTATTCAATATATTTCACCTTAAAGGTGCGAAACGGACTATGAAAATAAAGAAAAGTTTGATATATTAGAATGTTTTATTCAGAGTAATAGTAATTCTGAGGCGTCAAATAAAACATATTTTAATCGTTACTCGCAAATACGACAATCTGAGAAATCTATTTTTGGAACATTATAAGAAAATCTAATTCATTATGGGACATTCAAGTACAAACTACAAGATAATTTAAAAAGAATATAAAACTATTTACACTAAATTTTCAAATTGATGTCCATTATTTGCAACACATAGTAGTTAACATCGCTTTGAAACACTCCGAATTGCATAATAAATATAAACATTAGTTAGAAACGGAATTAACACATTATAATTCTTTGTTCTTGGTTTGTTAAATGTCCCATAATGAATTAGATTATCTTTCAATCTTTCAAAAATAGATTTGTTAGGTTGTCTTCTTTCCGGGTAACGATTAAAATATGATTCACTTGCAGATTCAGAATTATTATTACTCCAAATAAAACGTTCATATCTACATATTAAACTTTTCATTATTTGAAAATGAATAATTTGACCCTACATGATATATATATATATATACCTATATCATTGAAATGGGAAAAATTATCCTTCCTTTGATGCCAGATCCAACCCTTTGATGCCAGATCCAACTGTGTGTTCCATATAAAAAAATCTGGTGTGATACACTCACACAATTTCCTTTTACAGTGATCGTATAATTAGCCAAAAATTTGATTTTGAATTTTTAAGCATTTGTTAATTTTTTTTGAAAATTACAAATTCTACGAAAACGGTACAAAATAGAGCGTTAGTTGAAGAGACACATTTTCTCTAAAATTTTAAATTCAAAAATGTAATAATATACCGGGTGTTCTATTTAAAATAGGAGTTAATAAAAAAATATAAAAAAAACAAAAGAAACCCATTTTAGAAGCATTCAACTGGAAAATCACCTACCTAACATCAATACACATTAAAAAATGTAATAAAAATGTGAAGTTTAAAAAAATCGTTAGAGCCGTTTTTGAAAAAAATCTAAAAAAAACTGAAAAATTGGCAAGAGTAAACACCTACTTCCGGTAATGCGATTTTCTTCAAAGCTTGCTGTCTCATCTACATAGTACACAAAACTTATAGATAAAGTTTCAACGCCATACCTCTTTTCCTTTTTGAAATATTCTGTTCACAGACACACAGGCGCACACACATAGAGAGAGACACACACAGAGAGACAGACAGACAGATCAATGAACAAAAACATGTTTTTTGGGTTTATGGGACTCGAAACGTGAAGATCTGTTGAAAACTCAATTTCGAATTTTTGGGGTGAATCCAATACTTCCTTTATTGTAAAAGGAAGTAAAAATACAACTTTATGCTATAACTCGAATTTCGAAAATATTTTTGTAAAATGGACTACGTCACTGCATTCTTATAAAAAAAGTGCCCAAAGAAAGTACAAATGGCCTTTTTATTGTCATAAATAAGCCATATAATGAAAAGTCAAAAAACCGAACTTTTGCTTATAACGCGAAAACAAAAAACGATAGCCAATTTTGGATTCACCACTAGGTTTTTCTCGAAAAAAGAGACCGAGGATGTACACCCCCCCCCCCCTCAACCTCTATCTCTTTTTCCATATCTTCTATAATTACCGAGATTCGTGATTTGTTTATTTCACAATATTCACACATTTTAGAATATTTTCAGTTTGTTCATTCAGCGTAAATTTTCGTCCAATTACGGCCCAATTTCATCAATCACTTAACGAATATTATGTTTGACTTCGTCGATCATCGACTGAGAATTATTCGTGTAGACTCTGTCCGTTAGAAAGCTCTAAATGAAAAATTTTAGTTAGATCGTACGAATGAAATGACACGGTTACGTAATTTTGTTCGTAATAAAGCCATTGTTCCCCTTGTCGTGTGGTACGTAATGCCGCCTTGGCCGCTTTATAAAACTTAAATGCAACCCTTATAAAAATTAGCAGTTACTTGAAGCGAGAAAAATCGTTCATTGGATCTTGAACAGTCGTTTAGAGACTCCATCATGGCATCCTGTTTCTTGCCTTTCTTCTCCATCCTCTTATACTTAGATTTCTAATGCCTTCCTCCACATAGTCCAGCCACCTGTTTCTCAGAATTGTCTTTATAAAGCTTTTTTTTTGTTGTAAGTATACCAGGATTTCGTTTATGTGTCCCTACTAAAACAATTTGCATCATTTTATTTCTATTGATAAACATAATATAATTTCAGATTTATGATGATTTTCCATTCTCGCTCTTCTTGCTCTGGTGAAGAGGTTATTCTAGGATCTTTCTTCCCAGAGGTTTAGAATATTCTTATTTGTAGCTGTCGTGATCGAGCTTTTTACTCCAATAAAGAAAAACATAGATAACAACTAAGTATCATGACGTCACCACATCCTTATGTCAGATAGTGGAAGGAGGAAAATATGTCAATGGCAATTTTATAAAGTTATGGAGAGGGTTGTTATATCGACTGGAGTTCTCATTCTTGATATTTAACATGGACGTCAATTCCCTTTGTCCGGTGTTAGCACATCAGCGATGTCTCTCGAAATGATCATAGATTTGGTTTTATTTTCGTTAACGAGCAGTCCCACCTTTGTAATATCGTTTTCTTTCCTGTAGCTTTTCGATATTGCATGATACTAGGTTAAGCCCATCTGCGTAAGGGAAAATTTGAAGTGGTCACACATGCGTAATCACATGCGTAATGACCTTTTTCAGATACAGTTTAAATCACTGATTACATATTACATTGTCCAAAGGTAGACTTGTATTTCTACTCTTTCTTGTTGTTTGTACAGTTTGTCATTTCTATTAATTAATTTGCGTATAATATTTCTATTATCTATTTAATTTGGCTTGATTCATTTGTACACAGAATTTCGATGATTTATTGGTAGTGTTAGGGCATGCATAGCATTTATATTTTGAGACATTCTAAAATTTGTAATGGGCATGCTCGGACCTAAGTTAGTGCAGGCTGTTTTGGAGAAAAGGCACGAGCACCACTTGTTTGTTTTCCAGACAGTCGAGTGGACGTGGTTTAATAAGTCCAGGTAAAAGTGTGTTCCATAAAATATAAGAAATAAGAACAGAAATCCAGCGTAAAAACATACATTACTCATGTTGAGAGTGTTTCTCCATAACAGCACAAGCTTCGTGAACATTCCAAAGTGTTCCGTGATATTGACTAATATTATTTCTGTTTCTGTTTTTAATAAACAAACAAGCGATGCTGTGTTATATTATATCTATAATACTTCTTCAAAATTGTACTGATAGCAAATATCTAGTCGGTAGTAAGTCTATACGCCATAATTTAGACTCTTCCTTATATGTAATCTTCAGTAGATTGTTTAGATAATTTCCATGTTGCGTCCTTATCATCTTTCTTGCGAATTGACTGAATTATAACTATGTTTCAATCTTTAGGCATCTCCTCTTTACTCCACACTGGTTTCATTCAAGTTTGTAAAGGCATTTATTGTTTCAGGCCTCATTTTTTTCTGTAACACGGTCTATTTAAAATGAAAAAAGGTTGTCACTTACAGTAACACTGAAAATGGTTCATTGTAAAAGCATTTACCATTTAATCAAAAAATTAAAATGACAATGTCATATTTTTCCAATCTGTACAGTCTGTGAATCACAATGCCATTAAAAACCACGACATGGCACGCGCCATTAAATCAAAGTAAACAGTTAACACGTTGACTAATTCGTTTAGAGTTAATGTACACCTGGCTGGATTTTACTGACGTAAAGGCGTCACGGTAAATTATCTCTGCATTATTAATTCGTTAACCAAATTTGTACCAACACCCGGCTTGATAACTTTCAATGTTGATTAGCTTCCCGAGCACGAATGCTGTTTCTGGCTTCCGGTCGTTCGAACAAGCAACTCTATTTATAGACTGTCAATAATTTCTCTATTACCTGCATATTATTTAGCTACCAACTCGCTTACAATAGCTGCTTCCTAGGCTCTATTATTGCGCATGTATAAAGTTATGCCCACAAACAATATTTAACTGTTTCTTGCGCTGTTTTATATGTTAGGATCGTCGTTTCGATTTTATAAATCAATAAAATGTGGTGAATGCGAATACCGATGTATCGCGGTGCTAAATCATACGAACGTAGCTGATTCAAATCAGGATATATCGTTTACATTCAAACTTAGTGGCTGTACAGAAAAAATAAATATGTTAGATGTAGTCACCATACGGGATTCAGTAATCTCGGTATTACAGAGCGAATATTAAGTTAATGTCGTTATTTATGAGACACTGTTATTATACTGAAGAATTTGAATAGAGATACCAGTTCGCCTGCAGGAAACTGTTGCCAATTTGTTAATGTGTGATTCGACAGTAAATAAAATATCAAAGAAGGAGAATAGAAGCTGGTATTTCCATTGAGTTTTATTATATCTTAATACGAGTATTTACAGCTTTTGACAGCCAATCCCCTCTGAAGATATTCCTTCATTAGAAACGTATTACTAGCATTGCTTAAATATAATATTCAGGAAACTGTGTACCTTTTACGGAATAAAAGTATATAACGAAACTCATTAGAGATAAGACCAAGACTGATATAATTCATAGAAAATTGAAGATATACGCTGGACTAATTACGGGAAATTGAAAAGAGTACATCTACGCGACAAAAACTTCAGGCTTAAAGAATAGGATAAAGAAAGAAACCTTGCATTTCCAATGGAAAGTTGTTTCAAGCTCATATATTACCTACCTTTTTTCTGGTGCTTACGATAGAACATATTCTCATAAAACAATAGCTTCGAGATTCCCCACGAACATCCAATATATAAATAACAGAATATCACATTAATGAAGGAATATTAACGCTTGTACAGACAGAAATTAGAAAACACAATAAAAAAAAGAAATACTAGCACGCTGAAGTCAGTAGTTGAAGAAGGGTGGTATGGGGGTTACATTAGTTTATAGCCTATCCGTGCATACTTAAAATAGAGAGTCACTCGGGCCAGAGGCATGATCTGAAAATAAGAAAAACATGACAGGATGCTGAAGTGACCACAAGAATACAAATTGAATGGGAGATGTGTAAAAGATTATCTTACACCCAGACTATCAAACTAACGAATAAACATAGGGAAGCTGAAGTAGACAGAATGGGAAAAATCAGGCAGGTGATGAACAAGGTCAAAACATATTCTCATTATCTGAAAATAAAAACTATTGATTAACACATTCTGCCAGTATTAACCTGTGACATAGAAACAGTAACATTTGATAAAAACTTTAAAAGGTATCAGTAGAATAAAGTTTGACGCAGAAAAACGATAGGGATGTCATTTGAAATATAAAAAAATCAACGAATATACGAGTATAGAAGAATGAGAAATTTGTTGAAAATATCACTCTCAAAGAAGAGCACAAAGGCCACAAAATACAGAACACTCAAAGGAAAAGAATACTATATTCAACACTGGATCAACATTTTTAATAGAAGAAGAAAGTTAAAGGTCGAATCACACTGAAGTTTAAGATATTAATATGTTATTGGTAGCTGAGAAAACCTTTTGCATTCTTTCTTTTGTATTTAATTTTGACAGTCGGTGTATACCTTCTTTTACATATTTTTTCAGTTTTCTCCAGCTACGGAAGACTATTACCATTAAAAAAATAATTTTAATTTCAAGAAATACAGTACCCACATCTGTGCCACCCTGTGCATAATAATCATGTCGCTCTATATTTCTGTAAAACCAGTTTCTGTAGTTATGGTAAATTGTTGCAGTGTCATATAAATAGGAAGTGTAGTATATTCATTGAAATTACAGAAACGTACAGCATCAATCACAAATAATATTGTGTTTCAAGTAATTTATAATTTTTCAATGTATTTGCAAAGAGATCGCGAATTTTTATTTGATATCAAATATTCCTCTCCCTTATTCACAAAATTGTATTTCCATGAATTCAACATCAGATTTCTTGTCATATTGACCAGAGAAAAATTGAAATAATTTATTGAAGTGATATTAATTCCAAACAGGGCCACGCATGATATGCATGCAGATCTCTCCAAACATACCTACAATAAAATGCAAACGTAGGGCGGGCCCCTTGCATCCTGTACAATTAATTTCTAAGTATCGCTAAAACCAAGCAGTCTAGTTTCGAGAATTTGGGGATTAACCCGACGGCAGCATCGTACACGAATATAACAGCTTCCTCAAGAATACTCCATCTGATAACATTTTTGACAGTTATAATGTGTACATGTATCACGAAGCTGGATCAGGTAGTGCAAGGGATGAGGGTGCATAATACATAACGCACTCTAGCCCGGTTGTCACTATATATCTCTTACTCCGTTACTTTCTCATTTTAACGACCGATCGTTATCAACCATTTGCCCATTTAAATGAAAATATAATTCTTCGCAGAAGTTTATGTAATCTACTACTGGCTGGTGTATTGTACCCAAGGCTGGTGGTTAGATTCACCACAAGATGACTGTTCAAGGGCTCGAATAGCCGATGAGAATAACTAATTGCTGTCACAATTACTATTTGCGAGTTTCAGTGCCATGTCACTAGAATTTTTAGGTCACGGTGACCACAAAATCGCCGGTCAGTGGTTTTTCTGCGACACGCCGGGTGTGAAATTATGTATGTTGCGACAAGTTTATGAATACCTTCTGTAAAAAATTGCTAGATAATCAAGGAATGTTATTTCTAAGTTTTAAATGAAAAAAGACAGCCACTATCTGATTTTCTATTAATTTTTTATGTTAATTTCTAACACGTTATAGTTTCAAATCAGAAATTAGTAATCGAATCATTTTCGAATAGTTGGCTCGCGTTTGAAAGTAACATATATATTGCTTTACTACTGCAAAGCCGAATAACAAAATTTTTACAATGCTATGCATATTTGGCGTGCAAAGATAAGGGTAGGGGTTGAAGGATAACTTTTTCTGAAAATGGGTTCATATTCCAAAAAAAACATATCAAACTTTTTTTGTAGCACAGAACATGGCAATAAAGCTTAAAGTTACAATTTGAAGTTAAGTGGTTTTTTCTTTATTTCCTGAATATACAGTTTTGCCTTTTTGATCAAAATATTTAAAACATTTTTAATAAGGGTATTGTTATTGATGTCAATTGTAATAGACTTTAAAAGGAGGTTTTCACAACGAAATAACGAATATTTTTTCCAGTTTGCCAACTATACTGAACTGAATAGATTGTTAATAATGATGATGAACACTGATAAATAATAAAAATAAAATAAGAATAACTTTTGATCTATTAATAAAATGTGTTATTGCTCGTTTTGTTTAAATAAATGATGAATGAAGGTGGAGAACTATTTCATTATAGGAGGCTGGTAGTTTTTTTATGCAAACCTATATGAACCAAGTAAAGAATAAAATTTAAAAAACTATTTTTTGATGATATTGAAATCGTTTGAATTTTTGACAAATTTTGTTGTGATGCAAAATACATTTTCTGGAAACCCATTTTGAAGTATTTATAAGCATATCTCTACAGAATGATTTACTAACTCATTAACAAACTTTGTCAGATGAAAGCTGTTGTAATTTTAAGAAAAAATGTTGTATATAAACAAGTGTGCAAAAGTCCATCGTTTTCGATATACGAGGGTGTATTTGTATAATTTCCTTATTATTGCAGCTATTTAAACCAAATTTGGTAAAAAGTCCACTTAGATAGGACTCCTTGAAGGTGATTATTAAGCTCTACAATTAACCAGTAACGGAGAAATGGGTGTAATCAGTGCCATAAATTTAAAACAAAAGTAGTAGCATCCTATAGAAAATTAGAGGAGATCTCGTTTAAAGAAAGTCAATTAATTCTAGACAAAAAGCCTCTTGTCGATTTATTGCCATATCTCATAGTTTCTGGATAAATTTGCTTAGTCTAATACAATTACATTTGTTTTCTACAAAAAAACGGTTAAATAAATAAGAAAAATCAAATTTACCGAGAAACAATGAGGGGTAGCAAAGAATCGAAGAGACATTTTCTGCCGCTTTTAATTTTCTACAGGGTGTCATTATTTTTCTTGTTAAATTTATAGCATTTATTACCTATATTTCCGCCACTGGTTAATTATAAACCTGGATAATACTATCACATTTTAAGGAGCCCTATCCAAGTGTAGTGTACCAAATTTGGCTGCACAAATAAGGAAACGATAAGAAAAACACGATATTTTTTTAGAAAAGTTTAACAACCCCGTATATCGAAAACGAGCAACATTTGGACAGTTGTTCATATAAACTTTCTTTTTCCTAAAATTACATCAGGCTTCATCTGACAAAGTTTCTTAGTGAGCTATTTAATCATCCCGCACAGTACTTCTTTAAGTTCTGAATCCCTTTATAGCTTTGCTTAGGATATACTTACTAATGTAATGCAACAACTACAAACGAAAAAATAATTTCTTATGCACAGATATGACTATTGTAAACATCATTTACTTTATTACTTCAATTGTTTCTATAGAAATCCAATTTTTCCATTATCCATGAAAGTGGCGGAGACGTTCTCTATATATTTGATTTTTTTACTCAGAAAACTATCATTTAATCAAACTCTAACGCAATTAAAACTATAAAAATGCTGTGACTTATACTTTTAGAATAATTGCGCGGCTTTTAAGTAGATAGCGGTTTCGTGTTGACAGGCCCAAAGGGGTTTACCAAGTTGTTATGTGTTTCTTAAATTAATAAAATACAGTTCAAAATTTAAATAAAGTAACCTTAAACTTGAATTTAAAATTGTATTCTACATTAAAACACATCAGCTTATTCTAATCCCACAACCTTGAGTGTCATTGTCGCAGTGACTGCAGTGAGAAGCGTATCCACTTGTGACGCGGATGTTGAATACCTAATCTAAAATATTACCAAAAATTAAATCCGGTATACCTTAGTGCTTCTGACATATTTCCATGATCTTTTTAAACACTAGTTTCCAGACCCCTGTGAAGTTAGCACCACAACTTCAAAAAATGTTATTTTTTTCAAGAGTTCCCGTTGCACCCCAATGAGTTCTAGAGTTCCTTGCTATTTTTAAAAATAGTTCTAGGTATTTAAGAGAAAAAGAAGTGGATCGAAAATTTGGGGTGCTAACTTCACATTTCATCGGACAAATACCACTATAACTCTTTTTCAGTTATACTTACTGAAAAATGTTATTACATTTTTCGATAGAACTCGTCGGGGTGCTACTAGAACTCTAACAAAAAAAATATTTTCAAAAAAAATATTTTTTTATTAACCAGAAAAAAATATCTTTTTAATTTTTTTTAAGTTCCGGTAGTTCTAATGGGAGTTGCAGTAGCACCCCGGCGACTTCTATCGATAATTCTAATAACACTTTTTGATAAGACTTGAAGTAAAAAAGTTACGTTTATTTTTATGTTAGCACTTTTACAACACGACCCAAGACCTGGAAGTAATTTTTTACAGTTCCGGTAGTTTTAATAGGACTTCTAGTAGCACCCGGACGAGTTCTATCAATAATTTTAATAACATTTTTTGATAAAACTCGAAGTAAAAAAGTTACGTTTATTTTTATGTTAGCACTTTTACAACACGACCCAAGACCTGGAAGTAATTTTTTACAGTTCCGGTAGTTTTAATAGGACTTCTAGTAGCACCCGGACTCTATCGATAACTCCAATAAAATTTTTTGATAAGACTCGAAGTAAATAAGTTACGTTTATTTTATGTTAGCACTATTACAAAACGACCCAAGACCTGGAAGTAATTTTTTACAGTTCCGGTAGTTCTAATAGGAGTTCTAGTAGCACCCGGACAAGTTCTATTGATAACTCTAATAACATTTTTTGATAAAAAAAAGTTCTTGTGGGACTTTGGCGTGTTCTATGGCAAACTCGAAGGAATTTTTTTCATAGAACTGGAATTGAAAGGTTATGGGTATTATGGGATATCGATAGAACTTCCCGGGGTGCTACTAGAACTCCTATTAGAACTACCTGAACTGTAAAAAATTACTTCCAGGTCTTGGTCGTTTTGTAAAAGGGCTAACACAGAAATACGCGTAACTTTTTTACTTCGAGTCTTATCAAAAAATGTTATAGAGTTACCGATAGAACTCGTCCGGGTGCTACTAGAACTCATATTAGAACTACCGGAACTTTGAAAAAAATGCTTTCAGGACTTCGTCGTTTTGTAAAAATACTAACACAGAAATGGGCGTAACTTCTTTACTTCCGGTCCTATCAAAAAATGTTATTAGAGTTATCGATGGAACTCGCCGGAGTACTACTATAACCCCCATTAGAACTACCGGAACTTTGAAAAAAATGCTTTCAGGACTTCGTCGTTTTGTAAAAATACTAACACAGAAATGGGCGTAAGTTCTTTACTTCCGGTCCTATCAAAAAATGTTATTAAAGTTATCGATGGAACTCGCCGGAGTGCTACTAGAACTCCTATTAGAACTGCCGGAACTGTAAAAAATTACTTCCAGGCCTTGGTCGTTTTGTAAAAGTGCTAACACAAAAATAAGCGTAACTTCTTTACTTCCGGTCCTATCAAAAAATGTTATTAGAGTTATCGATGGAACTCGCCGGAGTGCTACTAGAACTCCTATTAGAACTGCCGGAACTGTAAAAAATTACTTCCAGGCCTTGGTCGTTTTGTAAAAGTGCTAACACAAAAATAAGCGTAACTTCTTTACTTCCGGTCCTATCAAAAAATGTTATTAGAGTTATCGATGGAACTCGCCGGAGTGCTACTAGAACTCCTATTAGAACTACCGTAACTTAAAAAAAAATTTTTCCGGTTAATAAAAAAAATGTTTTTTCGAAAATGTTGTTAGAGTTCTAGTAGCACCCCGACGAGTTCTATCGAAAAGTGTGATGACATTTTTCAGTAAGTATGACAGAAAAAGAGTTATAGTGGTATTTGTCCGATGAAAATGTGAAGTTGGCACCCCAAATTTTCGATCCACATTTTTTTGTCTTACATACATAGAACTATTTTTAAAAATAGCAAGGAACTGTAGAACTCTTTGGGGTGCAACGGGAACTCTTGAAAAAAATAACATTTTTTGAAGTTGTGGTGCTAACTTCACAGGGGTAGTTTCCAGCAACTATTTCTTAAATTTTTAAAACGATAAGAACACACATTTTTCTTGGTTTAGCAGATACATATAGGAGCTCTACTTATTAGAATTCTGGTTTCCTAAATAATTGAATAAATATCTCGGGAAACTAATTTTAGGTACCAATAAATCAAAACATTTCCATAAATGCGGGTGGGGGGAGGGGAAATACATTAATTTAAATAAAAAACACTGCCTTATTGCAATTCTGTAACTAACCAAACTAATTGGAGTTGAAAGCGCAATAATTTTGTATTTTTTATTTCTAGCACAGTAAAAATGGCACATTTTTAAAAAGAAGTTTCGGCTACTATAAATTTTTCTATTTTTAAATTTACAGCAGCTGTTGTTATAAGGTGGCATCAACCGTAAAGTTTATTAAAAAAATTGATAAAACTCTTGTCAATTTATAACTTCTCTAAGCACGTAAAGCTCCTATTCCAGGGAAAGGGAGGGGATGGGGCACTGTTACACTCTTAAGCGTTTCTCATCGCAGAGAGTGCATGCGATTAATTCTGTAAAACAGTTCTCAACCATGTAATTAAAAAAAAATATTCGAGTGCTCCTTTAAAATAGAACGCATAAAGCTGTTGATATTAATTTAGGCTGCTTGCATTCCAAACAATGATTAAAACCTATTTTGCTGCTACACCCGGTAGAAGAAAATAAAAACAAGAACGATCATTTTTGTATTTTCAGTTGTTTCCAATATCTACAATGGTGAAAAATGTTATTTTTGAAGGATTTCTGAACTAGTGGAATTTGTTTTGTTGAAACTAATTCTTTGAGATAATAAAAACTAATTAAAAAATAATTAGACGTTCTTTTAAAATAATTAAATTTATTATTGCAGAACTGAGGAAAACCTAAAAACCGATTTCAATTTCAAGCCCTTCCTTTTAGAAAACCGATTAAAATAATCTTGCTGATACACCCGGTATACTAGTCTACGACCCTTTAAATTGAGAAGCTAAACGATGCCACGCTAAAGTGCAGTCTTTCCATATTCGCAGCAAATAAAATAAGAAAAGCAGTTATGAGCGGATGACGCGTATGCGCCTGCAAAGCGAGCAATCTGTAACAATAAAAAGTAAGAGGTATGTGACGGGAAATATGTACTGTAAAATTTCATTTTAGAAAATGATGCGTTTTAAATTATCAGAACAAGATGTCTCCTGAGACCATTAAATCGTTCAGCCTATTACGGTTCGCAAGAAGGGAACTGAACGAGATATGTGGTGCCATTCCTCCGGAAAAAGCAGCACGTTTTGTTCGCGTTTAGCTACTAATTTGTATTTCAAAACTGTTTTTCTTAATTTAAATTTAATGTGAATTCTTACCTTTCTGGATGGGGTAGGATTGTAGACGCAGAAAGGCCAAATAATGAAGCAGCCCCATCACTAAAGATAAAGATAATAGAAGCTATACTTGTTTGAATTCGATTAAAACACTTAAAAGTACAGATGGTAATAACTTTGATTTCATTATTGTTTATATCACAGTAAATAATTAACTATCGTTTCAAAAAACTTAAGTTACATCCTAAACAAAATAATTATGATTATACAAAGTGTACACTGTTCACGGTTCACGTCGAGAAAATTTGCCAGATCTCTCATCACTGTATACAACACCCAGTAAAATACTGCCGTAGTAGTATTTATTGTAGTAACCCTCTCGTTTAATGCAAGTGATTAAAATAAACATCAAGCATCTTTTGCTTTAAACTGAAACACGGAAAATCATAATTTCTTGAATGAATTCAAAAAGTCAACTTCAACATATTACATCCTGCTCACATTTTTATGTGGGTGAAATGTGATACCTATGTATATTATTATGTAAAAATGAACACAACTATTCTTCTGGTGTCCTTTTGCAAGTCGCAAATGAAAATGTATTTATTTTAAATTAAAAATCAGTTTATAAAATCGCTACAATTAAGCAAATTTTATTATTATATAAACAGACAATAATTAATATTAGCAATTTTACATTAATAATGCAAGTGATTTCATATTCTGCAGAATAATTGTTTTAAATGTTAAATTACATTAATAAAGATTGCTGACACTTCTTAGAAAAAATTAGAAGACAACGTCAGAAAGACATTACTTTCCATTCACTCAACAACGGAAAATACAGCATACGTGCACAGGTATATTTGACCTACAATATCTGCGTCAGAGAGGGGACAGAATATAGCTTGCTATTACTTTTACAATCTGCTCCAATATAATAATAATGCGAAACGTTTTTAACAAGATAATTTGTAAACGCAGAAAATAGAAAATGTTTATTTCTTATAGTTTCTACAAACACCAAAATAACTGCTTTCACTATATGATTTTGCACTTTACACATTTTATCGCCATAAGATTCACGCGTGTATTAATTTTCATGAGACAAAAATGAACATATACAGTGTGCTTCATTTCTGACCTACACACCCCTATATCTTCCTTATTTTATCGCATTTATTTTCTGATCGATTTAAACTTTTAATAATAATAATAATCTTTATTTAGTTATACCTACACTATGCTAAGATTTAGAATTGTTACATATTCACTAAATAATCATTTTTCTTAACATAATCGCTTAGTTTTTTTAAACACATAGATATTTTTAGTTCCTCAACTTCAACTGGAAGGTTAGAAAATACATTTTGAAGCCTTTATAAAAGAAACAATTTTGGGAACTGCTTTTAGTAAGTTTAGGTAATCTAATATTATGTCTATCTCTAGTACTATAATTATAAATATCACAAGATCATATATTCTGATAACATGTTATTGACTGCTTTAAAAACAACAAAGAATTGAAATAAATACGTCGATTTATACTTAACATTGTAATCAATTCGTATTACTCTGTTCTGCTGTTTTTGCATTCTAGCCAATGTTTTTGACATAAAAGAATATACTAGAATGATTGTTTTGTAAATCATCATTTTAGCCTGTATACTAAGCTTGTTAGAAATTCCGCTGTATAAGTCTATTCTCTTAACTACATTTTGATCAATTATATTACCCTTTAAATGGATATTTCTACAACTTGTACGTAATTTTACTGTAAACTACTAGCTTAGTACACCCAAAAATAAATGCTAAAAGTTGTAAAATCGTAGGTCGAGCTTTCGAAAAAAGTTTCTCAGATCACAAAAATGTTGGAAATATAATTTTTTTATTGAACAGTTATTTATTTTTTACAAACTTAAACTACTTCAACTTGTTGTTTATCTAGGTTTATGGGATTTGTAATTGACAATTTATAAACGCAATTTACGGCTCATAAACGTTTTTTAAATGGGACTTTATATTAAGACAACCATGGATTTAATAACTATTTGTGCAACAAGTGCTAAAAACATGTTTATGCACGAGACATGAAAATTATGAAACGAAGCCGAAGGCACGAGTTTGCACACAATATTTTTTCTACGACCTGTAAATTTACTGTTATTAATCCATAAATGTCGATTTAACAAAGGTTTGCATTTATAACAGTTACAATTTATGTCATAGTAAAGAGATGGTTTTTACGGCGCAGGTGACTGTTTCTGCAGCCGGTAACTGTCAAAGTTAGTTATCAAAGGTAATTATAATAGTACACATTTTACTTTATTCATTACATAATGCTTTAATTATTTAAAAAAATACTTTACCTCTAACGAAAAAAGTAACTAGAATAACTTTATAACCTCACTTCCACTTTAAAATTCTAAATTCTACACAGCTATTTACTTTTAGCACATGTGCTAAAAGTAAACAGCTGATTTCACTTTTAACACGCTGATTTATAAAACGTCATTTTTAGTGAAAAAAGCTAGTGCTAAAAGGCCTACTTTTAGTAGTGGTCGTAGAAAAAATCCTTTACATTATAATACATAATACATAATAACTATTTACAATAAACTTTTTAAAACAAAATATTGGATTTCGACCATTTTTGTGATTCTGAACAACTTTTTTTTCATAAAACTAGATGAACTACGATTTTTAAATTCTTGTTTACAGTAAAATTATTTACGAAATAATACTTTAAAGGTCAGTATAATTAAGTAAAGTTTGAAATCGATCAGAAGATAATTAAGGAAGATACAGGGGTAAGCAAGTGAGAAATGAAACACACCCTATGCGATCTTGACAAAGAACGATTCTTACATACATCTCTATTCTAATTTTAGAGTGAATTTTCTCGAAAAAGTTTGACTTAACTATCTTCATTTTCCAGGTGTCTGAAAGTTAAAAGTGTATACGAGTTGCACATTTAAAGATTCGTTGCCGCTTTATTATTCATACCCTTTCATTTTTTAAAAGAGAAACCAACATTTTAAAAATCGATACCTGCTTTTCTGATTTCAAAAATAATAACTTCAGTGTCTTGGTATACAAACTACCATTGTATGCCAAGGCACAGAGTTTAGCTTTTTATCACGAATGTGGATTTAGTTACCGAAGTCCGTAGGGCCAAGGCAAATGACCCACATGAAGGATAAAAAGGATCTTTAGTGCCTGAGGAGTACCTACATTATGTTCATTTTAAATCGAGAAATCGCGAAATTACAACATTTTAACCAACTTTTGTAGGTTAAGTTGACGTTGGTTGACGTTTGCATATCGCCCCTCCCGCTACGAAAAGTAGTTAAAATAATGAATTACTCACTGCCGATTTCTTGTATTTTAATGACGATTCCGACGTTGTTCACTGCCGATAAAAAAATACATTTCAGTTCGAGTTGGGTTATAAATGAATTTACTTTAAGTTCTTCACTTTTCGTTAGATTCGCACCCTTCAGATTTTGTACGAACGTGATATCACTTATAGACGCTCCACAAATTGAGTGAAGAGTTTTGAAGGTTAGTTTTGGTGAATGTTTGATGATTCGGAAACGTATAAAAGGTTGTCATTTTTGTAGTCGTTAATGGTGGAAAACTCTATGGTTGGTTACGCATGAAATTTAATTGCCTTTTTAAACAGATACAAATTTTTGAGTTACAATAAATTATTATGCTTAACACATGTGGAGTTGATTTTAAAGGTTTTTTAATCATTTTTAAGACATTGCCTCACTTGGCTGAAAACTGTTTTCTTATTTTGTTTAACTACAGTAGATCAGTTGGGACTATAGCTACATCTCCCCTTGTATATATATTCAAAGTCGCTGAATTTTAAGATGTAAAGAAGGATTTTTCCTTTTTTGCTCAAGTTTCACTACTGAAAAACTGTGTGATCGGTTAAAAACAAATTAAATGATTTTCAAATAAATGCATGTATCGAGTGATCAAACACATTTCAGATTGAGTTGGGTTATGAATGAATTTACTTTAAGTTGTTCACTTCGTTTGATTCGTATCCTTCATATTTCTACGTCTTGATATTAGATGAAGTAAAATCCATGCAAAGATTGTCTACACTTCGTCTTCTTCTTCACCTTTATAGTAGGCGCGTTGCCTGTTTTTCTCTCCCGTCTATGGAGTGGATGTGGATGACTCTCTCTCCACCTCTTCCTGAGGTCTTCCTGGATCTCGGCGTCCCTGTGGCTTTCAATCCTTGTTATTTTAATTAGTCTTTCGTTGTTTGCTCTGCTAATGTACTCATCTGCTCATCGAGTATTTTCTTCTATGTTTTACTACTTTACAAAGTCTGACACTTGGCATGCTTCTCTCACTTCCTAGTTTCTTATTCTAGCCAGTCGTCTTTTTCCTTTTGTCCTCAACAGCTGTTTCGTTTTTGAAGTATCAGGCCTTGTTTATCGAAATATTTGAAAAACTTATTGTTCAAGGAAAACCCCCGGCAAACGAAGGCGGAGTAGATTACTGTTGAGAACCTGTTAGAAGCAAATAAAGAACAACTCAACTAAAAAAGACCATCATATTGGTGATCACCATGCGCCCGTCAAGACGGAACGACTAGAGGAGGAGGAGAAAATACTGATAGTTGCATAGAATCAAAATATAACGAAAAAATATATAGAAAAATAATAACTACTAATATATGAAATAGAACCAATGTGTCAAACGAAATACATCCATACATCTCAACAAGTCACTCAACCTAAACCCTTTCATTTCAAAAATCAAAACATGCAATATATGTCGAGCTTACTAACTTGACTCTAGTCCGTTGGAAAAGAAAATTTTACCATCAAGAAAAGCGGTAAGTAATAATAATAATAATAATAATAATATAAAACTGCTTCCCATCAAATCCAAGACTGACTACTTGCCTGCACTCTGTAAATTATGACTAGATTCCATACCACGATACAATTGTGCCATGGTTCAGTGTAGATAGATATACCGTGTATTTTCCCTAGCGTGTGTTGCTGCTGCTGCCATGTTGCTCGTGTGTGATGCAAATTTTGCACAATTATGACGCGCCCCAGAAGATGCTACATTTGAAAGAGCCGATTTGTTTATCGAGATCGGAAAGTACAACAGTACAAGAAGATGTCGCATATGTCAAAGAGAGCTCTTTGATCCTTCGACGATTGTGCATTCGCACAGCGTTCCCAGGTAAATAGATCGACATAAGGAAGGATCTCCTTTTTATGATGTACACGCTCAATCTTTCCGGATCCCCGCGTTTATTTCGACAACTTCGGATGGGACTAGATCTGCGCTGATTTACTTTTATTACTGCATTTACATTTGAACATTTCGGTCTCTTCCCTGCTTTGTGGAGCATCGTCAGACAGAATCCGTGCTTCGCGGCGCTCTTAAGTGGTGAGGCGAGACGCGGTTCAGCGTCTCTAGCGTCCAATACGTATACATATTTTAACTAGCACGGAAGAAGCTGGCCGTGTTTTTTAAACCCGCCGGTAATTCGAAATTACGCGAAAAATCGGCCATCGGAGGCACATAAAGGCCCCTCAAGAATCGCCGCATTCGGGCGTTATTGCGTGTGAAATTAAAACGTAAATCCAACCCTTTAAAAGGTGAACGAATGCACCATTTAGAGTTAATTTTACATCTTGTTGTACTTGTCGTGCTCGAAGATAGGCACTTGCTATCAACACTGAGTGGGAGTGCGCGGCATTTAAATGACAGGGGTGAACCGGATGCTACCCTCCTCTAACTTCGTCAACATCGCGACTTTGCGGTTCAGCGATGCGGCTGCTTAGAAAATCTATACGAGGTGGTACACAATTGTCTGAATTAGTGAACATCTGCAAGTAACGCCACGTCCTCACATACAAATCTGAAGGGCACGATTTCATATTTGTTATCAAAACGTTCATCCATCGTAGTACTTAAACAAATATTGGACAATTCACCCGAAATTAAACAAGAATACAACCTACTATAACGAACAAAACCTTTTTCGTTTACAGTCATTAAAAAATTCAGCAAGATGAACTTTGAAAACTTTTGAATTGGCAAAACCTCTGTAACTAATGCCACGTTTGCACATAAAATCTGAAGGCACGAGGCCTATAGTAGTTAACCAGCATACAACTTAAAAACAGGAACCAAAACATTTTATCTGATATTTAAGAAGCAATTGTTTATACACTCTACCACAGAGTTTTCAACCATTCAAGACTGTACAGAAATCTTCTATCGGTTTCTGAAATCATTAACAATTTACAAAAATTAATTTTGAAAAGTTTTTTCTGAATTTGTGGAACATTTATAATTGTACTGAGAGGAATAACAACTTCATAATTGCACATGTCATCAGTTTGTTGACCGTTTTATTTCTGTTCACTATTATAATTTTAGCCGTGTTTGTATTACTATAAAAGTCGTATTTTTTATTCTATAATGGACAAAAGTTCTTGATCATTGCTGGCAATCAACAAAGAGTCGTTAGCGTAGCGCAAATTGCTGATGTTTTCACTACCAATCAAAATGCCACCTTCCCATTAATCCACGACAAGCCTTATAATATGGTCACTATGTAGGTAAATTGTACAGTAGAGGTGATAAAATGCACCCTTGCGTAACGCCCTTTTTGGTTTCATACATTGTACGAGGGGACCGAGAAAATTTTGCCTTTCTCAAAGATTAACTTGTTTTTTATTTTGAAACGTTTTGTACAATTTTAACCTTTTCTATATAGTCTCCTTGGAAATCCGCACATTTCTGCCACCGATACTTCAACTTTAAAATCCCGTCTTTATAGAAGTCTGAATTTTGCTCCTCCAGCCACTGGGAAACTGCACTTTTCACACTTTCATCATCTTTAAAATGAGTTCCACGTAAATTACTCTTTAAGTTCCTAAATAAATGGTAATCAGAGGGTGCCAAATCAGGTGAATATGGTGGATGTGGCAAAATTTGGAAATCCAATTCGGCCGCTTTTGATGTTGCTGCAACGCAAATATGGGATGAGGCGTTGTCATGTTGCAGCAGGACACCGTGGCCAGTGCCGGCGTCACACTTTTAGCTCGAGTGGGTAGTAAGATTGTGGTGGTGTTGGTGGGGGGGGGGGGGGGAGTTCCAAATGATTTTTCACAATACACTCATATAAAGAGATGAGAGATACAGGGCTACGATCAAAAATTGATAAAAATATACTTTGAGATGTCACAAAGTTCAATTTATTTGCTTTCGTTTAAAGGTACAAATAAATCATTTTCGTAGGGCCAAACAAGACGTTCGTTTTCTATTACGAACAATAACAATAGCAATGTGGTTTAGCCGATTCTGTGCCATAGTCGATCTTAATTGTTTATTCGACGCAAAACTGGAAAACTTCTTTCATTAGAACAAGAAGATCCCGGTACTGTTATTATTAGTCTCAGAAAACGCACGAACTCGGGAACGATTTTCATATAATGTTCATTTTCCCTGAGAAACTTGACCATAGTGTTCAAATCAGTTGCTTCTTCCCCTTCAAGCTTCATGATACTCATAAAAAAATCTCTATAATTTGTTAGTCGCGATTTGTCAAAATCTTCTCTATAGAATTCCACGATTTCGTCCGCATCTTTCGGTTTACCAGTTGCAAAATTTTCTAAAGACTTGAAAAACTTGGTTTTGTTCGAAAGTTTCGAGTGGGTAATTACCCACACGGATATTTTCGAGTGGGTAGTACTACACATACTACACACGTCAACCGCCGGCCCTGACCGTAGCTAAGCATTCCCCTGCGTTTCAGTTTAATATTTTCCCTCAATCTACTTAAAAGAGACGAATAATAGTCTCCAGTAATCGTATGTTCTTTCTTTAAAAGTCTATGAGTATAACACCTCTTGAATCCCAAAAAACTGAAAGCATCATCTTCCCGGCCGATGGCTTGACTCCAAACTTTTTTGGGGGCGGCGAATTACTGTGCCGCCACTGCATGCTGGATTGTTTTGTCTCAGGATCAAAGTGATGAACCCAGCTTTCGTCCATTGTAACGATTTTGTCAAAAAATTATCAGGTTCAGCTTCAGAATAATTTAAAAGTTGACGACAAATGTCGACTCGATCCTGCTTTTGAAAAGGTGTCAGCATACGTGGCACCCACCTGACAGATACCTTATTCAGGTGTAACTGATCGTGTACAATAGATCTTACTGACCAATCGCTAATGTTTGTACTTCTTACTATCTCATCCACCGTAATTCGTCTGTCCTCCATAACTAATTTTTCCACTTTTGCCACCATTTCTTCATTTTGTGCAGTTGCAGGGCGCCCACTTCTTTCATCGTCTTCTAAGTTTATTCTTCCATATTGAAATTCTATTGCCCAACGTCTAACTGTAGATTCTGAAGGTGCAGACTCCCCATATACATTTCTTAAACGTTCCGAAATTTCCGTGAAGTGAATTCCCTCTTTTGTGAGAAATTTTATTACAGCGCGGTATTCGGTTTTTTCCATTTTCGATTACCCTGTTATATTCTGTTTTATAAATCAGAAGTTAATAAACGAAACTTTATGAAATTTGCAAGCACAACTACCAAAACTTTGACAATTATGACAATCAAGAAATTTTGTTTTTTTCCCATGGCCTAATGAGATCGGCAGAACTTTTCTTGGTCCCCTCGTAGAATAAACATTGTCAGTTCTTACTACCTATGTTTTAATTTCATAGAGGTTCTCCATTACAGCGACAATGTCTTAACGTATACAGAGTAATCATAATGGGCTATAAGAGGTGCCACCTAACATTGTCAATGCCTTGTGCCTTTTCAACGAACCGGTGAAGATCTAAAATCTGCTGACGCGTATCTTTGCTCTTTACAAAACCAGCTTGTTCAGGTGTAATTTGATAATATCTTGTGTTTAAAAAACCCCATGATCAAATTGAAGTTTGCCATAACTTGATACATACCTATTGAAGCAAATGAACTACCATAAGTCAGAGAGAACTAAATTACATCTTCATCTTGAATTATTTTCCTAAAGATAACAAAACACTTAATAAAAACAATTTTTATTGACTGTTATGATTAATAAACTCGTTGTTGTTGTGTAAATGCCATTTTCTTTTCGTTTTTGCTTGATACAAGTAAACTTAATACAGTGTAAACTTTTGCCTGTCACAGTGACAAATGATTTCGTAAATAAAATGCAATCTGAGATTCACCTACAGACTTAAGTTAAAACATGACTAGATTTTTTATCTTTCTTTCCAATGCCACGATATAGAATATTATTTTACTTATATGGATAATAAGCGCCTACACTCGAAAATTGTCAAACATTATCACCGTTAGTGGTCGAATTTTTATGGAGATGAATAATTATGCAACTTGTCCATTCGTTAGGCCGTATTGTTGTTCGCCTTATTTTTTATGTATTATCTTAACACAATTTTCGGGAAGTAACACAATGATTCGACAGTAATTAGATCCATACCCGGTGATTTATTTAGCTAATCTTGATACGGCCTGCTACACTTCATCTAACAATATATTTGGCTCAGGATTCTAGTTCATTATTTCTCTATAGGTACTCATAGTTTTTGTCTACATATATTTTTTTGCAATATGGTCAAAATCAGTTATTAAGGTGTTGTTAGTGTCCATTACTGCCCAATTTCTAGGTTTGAATGTGCCAGTTATCTCTTTTATTTTCAACACGCCTTTGCTATTTATGGAGACAGCATGTTATGTATGTCGGGGCATATATTATTCAAAAACTGATTCCTATCGCTATTATATGGGGGTGAGGCTATTAGCTGAATGCTACACGTGGTTAATGCTCAACCAGCAGTAATTAAGAGTGTCAGACTGTAGTAGTAAATTCGATCTCCTAGCAATTACATCGGGAACCATGAGCTTAAATGCAACAGATTCAAACATAAAAAGGTCCTTTTAAGGATCACCTGACTGTAGGCCCTTCAACCCGAATATGTGAAAAGTGAATTACTTGGTCGGCTGCTCAATGAACGTAGGATCGACATAGTAGCGTTGCAAGAAACCCATACACCAGACGACTACCAACTTACAAAACGTGGAAAGATTCCAGGGTATAAATTAATAGCATTAATAAATCATGTCCAATATGCAATAAATTGTAACTTACGTTAAAAGTGAAATAGACAACTATAACGTAATATGATCCTCTCTAACAACGGAATATTTATGTTCTGGCGGCCAGAGTACAAGAACGCACGATTGTGAGTAAACCTCCAAACATAACTTGGCAAATTGAATGCAACGAATGTCACTCAACGTAGGTAAGGCAATCAGCCCAAAGACTGAATGCTAGGTTAACCCAACACAAGACGTAATAATAATTAAAATAATTAAAAATCTAAAAGATTAATTAACATTTTATATTATTTTTTCCAATTATAAATCTTTAATGTTTCCATCTACAAAAATTTGCATTTTAAAATTAGGTCTTGATATGTGAAATTTTAAAAAATATTTAAAAAATTGAAAAATTTAATTTTAGCTAGTGTTAAAGAAAAGTAGGTGTTTTATGGCCTTGGGATTGTTCAGTTAGCTAAAACTAACACACTTTAAAAAATCTTATTGAAATCTTCCTTAACTTCCGAAATATAGCACTTTTTGGATTTTGACAATTTCGAAAAACGCTATTTTCTAAATAAATAAAATTCACTCGGTATATATGATAGGGACTAAATAGGTTTTTAGAAACACAAATTATTCCCATAAAGTTTTTTGAAAAATCAAAAATAAAAACTTTCCCATATGATGCCGACTTTTTGGCGGTCACTGTATATCACTATATTACACAGACAGTTTTTAGAAATACAGTTATTATATTTGTTTTTATCTTCAAGTGTATATCATGCTAATACTTTGACGTCTTTTATGTGCTTTTAAGAGTGTTTTCCCTGAACTATGGTTTCCAGTTCATATTTTTTCGATTATGGGGAAGTGTTTTGATAACTTCTAAAATGATGGATCTAATTTTGAGCTAGAAATCATTCGTATCACTTGGTACATTCTCCATTGTATCTATCATTCCTTTTATAGGTGTTGCTATGTCGCTATCGTATTGTAATTTCTATTTATTTGTTATAGCTTCGTGAATAATATTTGCTGGTGAGTTATAGAGTTCTGTGTATTGTGTTTCTGCTAATAGCTTGCAACATCCTACCTTCTATTACATGTTCTATTGCATCGTTGTGTGTGTGACATTTACTGTATATATCGTTTATTATGTGATAAGTGGCTATTATTTGACCTTGGATATTTAATATAAAGCCGTTTGTTTCCGGGAGGTCTCTTATTATCCATATGTACAGTGTCCACCAAGAAGTCAGCATAATATGGGAAAAACATTTATTTTTGATGTTTCAAAAAAACTTTTTACGTCAATAATTTATGCTTGTCTAAAAACCTATTTAGCCCCTATCATATTTACCTAGTGATTTTTACTTATTTAGAAAATGGAGTTTTACGAAACTATCAAAATCCAAAACGTGCTATTTTTCGGAAGTTAAGTAAGATTTCAATGATTTTTTTTAAATGTGTTATATTTAGCTAACTGAACAATCTCAAGGCCAGAAAACATCTATTTTTTAACTTTAGCTAAAAATAATGTTTTCAGTTTTTTAAATATTTTTCAAAATTTCACATACAAGACCTAATATTAATATTCATTTTTTTATGTCAAGGCTAAAGATTTATAATTTGAAAAAAATTAGAGAAAATGTTAATTATTCCTTTAGGTTTTTATTATTTACCTCAAAGGAATATGTTAGCATAATTTTTACATTTTTTATGCGAAGCGCTATTTAGGAGAAATATTTTTCAATGATGATTATTATCTATTTAAATGGCTTCTAGAAACTTTAATTCAACCCTGTTAATGAATTGCTTCCACAAATATCCTGTAAATATGTACTTTTACAGTTGCCTAAATTAAGAGATTTTTCTTTATTCTGTTTAAAAACGTTGGATTAATAATTGTAATGGTTTGTTGTTACTTTCAGTAGATATTCAAAGAGTGCTTTGAAATAGTTAAAGCAGTTCTCTTTTGTGAAACTGTCAGGCTAATTAAACAATATAACTGTCAAAAATAATATTTAATCAAAATATAAGATTATTACTAACATACAACAAATAGCACTAATAATTTCTTCTGTTAGGTAACTAATAAATATGTTTCCATAATTTTAAGAAAGAACATTAAAGTATCAAAACCAAAAAAAATAAATTTGAACGTGTCCTCCTTCCCTTTGAATACACAGTATGGTTCGTTCATACACTTCTCTTGAAACATGCCTCAACATAACAGACGACACTTGAGCAGCACATTATCTAATTGTATTTTCAAGATGGTCAATTTGCCTGAAAAGTCTGTGTTTGTAGACCTTATGTTTGAGGTATCCCCATAAGAAGAAATCACATGGGGTTAGATCCGGAGAGCGTGGAGGCCAGGGATCTTCCGATCCATCTATGGGGAAACAGATAATCAAGAAAATTACGAACTTCAACTGTATTCTGCGCTGGTACATCATCTTGCTGAAAATGCATATTTCTGCGCAGACATAGTGGAATATCTTTTATTACATTAAAAAGGTCATTCTGGAGGAAATGCAGGTACCTCTCAGAATTACGGCTTTCTAGAAAAGAAAATGGCCAAATGATTTTATTATTAAAGATTCCACACCAGGCATTTGTTTTAAATGAATATTGGTCCCGTGCTTCTATGACAAAATTGGGATTTTCGCCAGCCCACCAGCGACAATTTTGAGAACTAACAGTTCCATTTGACGAAAATGTAAATTGATCGCTGAAAAGCACATGCTTAATAAATGATCGCTCCTCTTCTACTTGTCCTTGAATCCAAAAACTAAAATACAGCCGACTATCTCAATCTTGGTCGTACAATATGTTGATAAATTTCGGCCTGTAAGGCTTGAATTTATTTGCTTTCAAAATTCTTCTAGCCGTTGTGTCGGATAATGCGTTCAATTGGGCGATTTCTGGAAGAGGAGTTTGTGTGAGCTGAAGATCTTCAACATTAATCCAATGATTATGAGGAACTTTAAACTTATTAACTCTACCCGCACTTAAAAATTTTTGTAAAATCCTGTCAAACCTGAAAACAATTAGGTAATTTGATTTGACAGTAAAACAATCCTTGGCGATCTCATATTCTGACTACTCAATTGACTTAAGCATGTAAACCGAATAAAGAAAAGTCTCTTCATTTAGGCAACTGTAAAAGAGTATTTATAGGTTATTTGTGGAAGTAATTCATTGACAGGGATAGATTAAAGTTCTAGAAGCCATTTAAAGAGATATTAATCATCACTGAAAAATATTTCTCCTAAAAGGCACCTTGCATAAAAAACGTAAAAATTATGCAAACATACTACTTGTCGGTAAATAATAAAAAATCTAAAAAAGTAATTAACATTTTATATTATTTTTTTGAATTATAAATCTTTAAGGTCTTCGACTAAAAAAATTGAATTTTAAAATTAAGTTTTGGCATGTGAAATTTTGAAAAATATTTAAAAAAACTGAAAAATAAATGTTTCTGGCCTTGAGATTGTTCAATTAGCTAAAAATAACACATTCCAAAAAAATATCATTGAAATCTTACTAAGTTCCGAAAAATAGAACTTTTTGGATTTTGACAACTTCGACTTTTTGGCGGACAGTGTATATTCGATATGATCGCTGATCGTAACCAGTATGTATTTTCTTTCTTGTTCAGTCTTATTTATTCTGTGGTATTATACGTTCGCCTTTGTGGATGTTCTCTGTTGCTAGATTGAGTGGTGTGTAATTTCTGCCTGCTGGTACTATTGTCGGAATGATGTGTGGTTTGAGTTCATTGAGTGATTGCCTATCATGCATCTTCTTCCTTATTTTTTGGTTATTGTGATTCTTTATTTGCTTGAATTTCGGTGATTTTTAATAATAGCTACATTTTATTGAAATCTCAAATACTTCTCTGTATCGTCTATGCTCATGTTATCCATTATTTCATTGATAAGTGCCTTGTGTCTATCCCCGCCTTCTATTTTCCTCTTTCTATGTTTACATTAGCTCATTTTGAATCCGTATGTGACCTCATTTCCTCTATGATTTAAAGTAGTGCTTTGTTTCTCGCTTAGTGTTGTCAACTACTACCAGCTTACGGATACCTTGCCAATGTAAAAGTAATGTAAGTTGTTGATGAGCATTCGTCTCGAAATAGCTAAATTCGCTCTTGACCACACAGTTGTATGACCCCGCCCCCCCTAACGAAGAATTAATATTGATCTCTACTTACTGGCGAGCACTTTGGAATATATTTACATTAACTTGGTTTTTTATACACTTCCAGTTTTGGTATAAGGGTGATGGCATCAGTTTTACATTATATAACTATGTCGGAAAAAGGGGGAAGTTAATGTAAATATGTATGATTTACGCTAATGTTGATACAAACTGAATCATTACAAAAAACGGAAACAATCAATTTGGTTGTCAATTATTAATATATATTTCTACTTATATCTACAGCTTCGAGTGCCATAAATATACAATATAGGAAAGTAAGTAATACTAACATCATCAAAATATCATTAGTGCACATTTTGAAACTATATACGAAGGTGTTGGCAGCAACGGAAACAGAAAAAGAAAATGAACAGTATAATTTAAATTATAATCACCTGACATATATATAAATACATTTGTCGTATTTTTTTTAAATTCCAGGTCCTCTTGAAGTATTTAACCATGTTACAACTGTTTTTACAATTTATTTTTGTTTTTATTTGTCATATTCTTTAAAAAAGAAGATTATTGAAATGTTGTGGAAAATACTGTTTCAAAAATTGCGTTGATTATTATATTCATGATGTAAGCAAATCTATTAAAAACTTTTTCAATGCAATTAAAATATGTAAGATAACATTTTTTGAGATAATTCACGTCAAAGTTCATCACATTTCTTATACAAAAATTTCGTTTTTCAGTTGAGCAAGAACGGGCGCGCCTCTAATTTTTAATGTGAATGTCAAATTACAAATTAATTATTAATTATTGGTAGACAAAGTTTCTAAATCATATTTACAAACCACATCCCCGATTTTACAAAATCTTTATAAGTTGATTAGATGCAAGTCATATGCCTAAAATAATTTCCTATCTAAAGGACGACGCGGTCTAAGCTGAAATAAACTTAATTGTTCGAGTAGTTACAATTACTTAATTCTATTATTAACTGAATGATGTATTTCGATTAGCTCTAGTAACTATAAAATTCATTGCTCTTTGTTAATGGCAAGGCAGACAAAATCTCCAATGTTAGGATTTACAATAAAATTAGACTTTTAAGGTGTGTCTATGCAGAACTGCGCCTATGGCAATACTATCTAATAGTGAAATCGCTTAATTTTTATTGGAAATTACAAATAAGTTTACGAAAATATATAGTTTACTAAAATATATCAAACAAATCCTAACAGGTAAAATAACGTTTCGAGTTGCCAATAACGATTATTACACGTAGTAGATATATTTACATCTCATGCGGCAAGCAAAAACTTGTTGAGACTTTCAGATGTGGGAGTCTAGCAAGATGTTATTGTCTACCAATTGAACAATGACGTCCATTGTTTGAGAAATCTGCACGATTGCAAAAAATAATTGGACAATGAAGTCTTTCTTGTCTGGAGGAATTTTTTCTGACCTCCATTATCAGATAAACCGGATGTTATTTACTGGAGCTTCAGACTTGTCCAGACATGTTTGATAAATGTGCAAGACTGGTAAATATTGAACAATGAAACCCATTGTTTAAGAAAAATTTGCACAGCCGCTAAATTGAATGGAGCCTTTGTTTGGAAATTAAAACTTATTTGAGGCTCTGGGTGAGACACACGAGTGACTGGGATCTGGTAGTTGATAGTCTCTCACATATTTTGATAGTTATTAACAGTCAGTTAGTAAACAGTATTTAACATAATTCAAAAGTGTTGGAGTCTTAGAGACATTGAGAGAAATCCTCAACATTGTTTGTAAGCGCCGAATGTAAATATTACGTGTTTTTTCCCGTACTTTATTAAATACACAGTCTCGAAATTGATCCGAGAGTTATTTATTTCACTTTTTACTGTTGGATTTATGTACAGAAGACAGCATCCCTCACTTTAGCAATAAGCAAGTTCCTAAAGAAATATTATTATGCTGTAGAGATTTACAGGTTACAGTTCGGAGTGTAAACTGAGTTAAAAATTGTGGATATTTCTATACCGCTATTAGCAACAGTACCATTTAATTGCATATTGTTTTCTTTTACGAAAGACCCAAATTTTAGATTCGATTGTTTTAATATAGGTTCGAAAGCACTGCTGACAGACAAACAGACAGGCAGAAAACTTGTAATGCAGCTGCCAAACCGCGGATTGTCAAATATCGAACAGCAATATATATTAGTAAAAAATACTCTTGAGTTAGCAGGTTAAAAGTTTGATGTAGTTTTAGCCAATCTTATACACATATATAATTCCAGCACTAAAACATCTGGTGTGATACACTCACACAACTTCCTTTTACAGTGATGTTATAATTAGCCAAAAATTTGATTTTTAATTTCTAAGCATTTGTGAAAAAATTTCAAAAATTGCAAATCACAAAAACGGTACAAAATAGAGAGTTAGTTGAAGAGACAATTTTTTTCTAGAATTTTAAGCTGAATTAAAAAATGTAATAATATACCGGGTGTTGTGTTTAAAATAGGAGTTAATAAAAAATTTAAAAAAAAACAAAGGAAACCCATTTTAGAAGTATTCACCTGGAAAATCACCTATCTCACATCAATACTCATTAAAAATGTAATAAAAATATAAAGTTTGAAAAAAATCGTTAGAGTAAACACCTACTTCCGGTTATGCGATTTTCTTCAAGAGCTTGCTGTCTCATCTACATAGTACATAAAACTTATATATGAAGTTTCAATGCCATACCCCTTTTCGTTTTTGAGATATTCTGTTCACAGACACACAGACAGACAGACAGACACACAGACAGACAGACAGGCAGATAGACAGACCAATGAAAAAAATATGTTTTTGGGATCAGGGGACTTTAAAACGTGAAGATCTGTTGAAAACTCAATTTCGAATTTTTGGGGTGAATCCAATACTTCCTTTATCGTAACAGGAAGTAAAAATGGTAGGAAGCTAAAACACATAAGTACAGTGGAGTGTTAAACAGCAGAATTTTATAATACAAAACAAAGCGATACAAGAACCGTGATGGATCATATTTAACCACCCGACATTTTTCAGTTATCTTGAAAGGTCTGCAACTTCCGCATACCAATCTCGCAAAAACAAACACCTTCTTTGTTCTTGTGTGTTAGCACCTTGGCTTTAAGAATGTTATGGTAGTATATTTACGAAATCCGGCGCCACAGCACTATATGTTTTAACTACATTTTTCATTAAGCATTCAATAACTACAAAACTAAAAAGCAGCTTAAAATATTGTTCCTAAAAGGAGTGGTGGTTTAGTTTTATCATTGGAATTTCGGTTTCTTACGACGGTATTTGTAAATCAATCGTAAATAGTCCAGTTTTTGGTTGCAGCGAGCATAGTTGTAGCAGAGATATCTGACGAATAAAAGACTATAGAAGATATAAACAGACAGTAATAGTAATCTAAAATTGAATTAACTAAAATTAAGTATTTATCAAATATTATTAACAAAGTTGTTAAACGTATGATAAAGGCAGTTATTAATTACTTAGTAAATACAATTGTCCTATATCCGGTATTCATGGTTTATGTCTTAATCTGGTTTTAATAGTTGATTAGAGTCGAATAACTAAAGTTATTGCAATGCTAAAGACTGTACGCAAAAGGTAAGATTAAAATCAAAAATTTTAAAATAAAACCTAGAGAATAAGAATTAAATTAAATAAAGCCAAGTAAACGCTATTAGGCCACAACAATATATTAAACCGTTACAGGAACATGTCAGGTTGACCAGTGGTCTATTTATCATCGTTGCTAATTCTCAGACACTGATAATGGAGGCCATTGATCCCCTGATGTTCTGTAGTAATAATTTTAAACGTGCTAAATTAAGATCTGTTTCAGTATTAATATCCAACTTCCCTCTTCTTACTTCGTTAATAGTATATCTGTCTGCCTGCTTGCCTACTTGCCTGCCTGCCTGCCTGCCTGCCTACCTGTCTAGCTGTCTACCTGTTTAGCTGTCTAACTGTCTACCTGTCTACCTGTCTAGCTGTCTAGCTGTGTAGCTGTCTACTTGTCTACCTGTCGAAGCAGTGCTTTTGAACCTATATTAAAACAATCAAATCTAAAATTTGGGTCTTACGTAAAAGAAAACAATATGCAATTAAATGGTACTTTGCTAATAGCGGTATAGAAATATCCACAATTTCTAACTCAGTATACACTCCGAACTGTAACCTGTAAATCTCTACAGCATAATAATATTTCTATAGAAACTTGCTTATTGCTAAAGTTAGGGATGCTGTCCTTCTGTACATAAATCCAACAACAAAAACGAAATAAATAACTATCGACTCAATTTCGAAACTGTGTATTTAATAAAGTACGGGAAAAAAACACTTAATATTTACATTCGGTGCTTACAAACAGTGTCTGTAAATTTTCAGTCAATTTTAAGCAAAACCTGAGTCGAATTTGAATTTCCCACCAAAACTCTGATCATAATTTGAATTTACCGCCAAAACCTACGCAAAATTTGAATTTCCAGTCAAAACCTACGCAGAATTTGAATTTCCTGCCAAAACCTGCGCAAAAACCCTCGCGTAGACCCCCAAGCAGACCCCCGCGCAGACCTGTGACCACGCAGACCTGTGCAGAAACCCCAGACAACAATCACATTCGGTTTATTTTTAGCAACCTTGCACATTCCCAGACGCTCACATCCGCAGGTCTGGACATCTATTTTCTATAGTCTGCAAATTCTGCGCCTCCTTCTAATTTTAGCTTTATTTACACAATTTCTAATGTGATTGTTTAGTTATAAAATGCTTTTAAACAAGTTTGAGATTTTCTCTTATACATCTGACTTTTAACCAATCTAGATAAGTTTTTATCCGGCAAAAATGAACTGTCCCTCACCGTTGGGTATCGTGTATAGCATCTTTATTAATTAGAGTTTTTGTTACTAATATATTGTTGTGGACTAATAGCTTTTACTTGGCTTTATTTAATTTAATTCTTATTCTCTGGGTTTTATTTAAAAATTTTTGATTTTAATATTACCTTTTGCGTACAGTCTTTAGCATTTTAATAACCTTAGTTATTCGACTCTAATCGACTATTAAAATCAGATTAAGACATAAACCATGAATACCGGATATAGGACAATTGTATTTATTAAGTAATTAATAACTGCCTTTATCATACGTTTAACAACTTTGTTAATAATATTTGATAAATACTTAATTTTAGTTAATTCAATTTTATATTAATATTACTGTCTGTTTATATCTTCTATAGTCTTCTATTCGTCAGATATCTCTGCTACAACTATGCTCGTTGCAACCAAAAACTGGACTATTTACGAATGATTTACAAATACCGTTGTAAGAAACCGAAATTCCAATGATAAAAACTAAACCACCACTCCTTTTAGAAACAATATTTTTAACTGCTTTTTATT
>OW679202.1:111802437-112028785 GCA_940337035.1 Agriotes lineatus | reverse complement strand
AAACCGAAATTCCAATGATAAAGTAAACCACTACTCCTTTTAGGAACAATATTTTAAGCTGCTTTTTAGTTTTGTAGTTATTGAATGCTTAATAAAAAATGTAGTTAAAAACATATAGTGCTGTGGCGCCGGATTTCTTAAATATACTACCATAACATTCTTAATGCCAAGGTGCTAACACACAAGAACAAAGGAGGTGTTTGATTTTGCGAGATTGGTATGCGGAAGTTGCAGACGTTTCAAGATAACTAAAAAATGTCGGGTGGTTAAATATGATCCCTCACGGTTCTTTTATCGCTCTTTTTTGTATTATAAAATTCTGCTGTTTAAGACTCCACCGTACTTATGTGTTTTAGATTCCTACCATTTTTTAGTGCTGGAATTATATATGTGTATAAGATTGGCTAAAACTACATCAAACTTTTAACCTGCTAACTGAAGAGTATTTTTTACTAATATATATTGCTGTTCGATATTTGACAATCCCCGGTTTGGCAGCTGCATTACAAGTTTTCTGCCTGTCTGTCTGTCTGTCAGCAGTGCTTTCGAACCTATATTAAAACAATCGAATCTAAAATTTGGGTCTTACGTAAAATAAAACAATATGCAATTAAATGGTACTGTTGCTAATAGCTGTATAGAAATATCCTAAATTTTTTAACTCAGTTTACACTCCGAACTGTAGCCTGTAAATCTCTACAGCATAATAATATTTTTTTAGGAACTTGCTTATTGCTAAAGTGAGGGATGCTGTCTTCTGTACATAAATCCATCAGCAAAAACCGAAATAAATAACTATCGGCTCAATTTCGAGACTGTGTATTTAATAAAGTACGGGAAAAAAACACGTAATATTTACATTCGGTGCTTACAAACAATGTTGAAGATTTCTCTCAATGTCTCTAAGACTCCAACACTTTTGTATTATGTTAAATACTGTTTACTAACTGACTGTTAATAACTATCAAAATATGTGAGAGACTATCAACTACCAGATCCCAGTCACTCGTGTGTCTCACCCAGAGCCTCAAACAAGTTTTAATTTCCAAACAAAGGCTCCATTCAATTTAGCAGTTGTGCAGATTTTTCTCAAACAATGGGTTTCATTGTTCAATTTTTACCAGTCTTGCACATTTCTCAAACATGTCTGGACAAGTCTGAAGCTCTAGACAATAACATCCTGTTTATCTGATAATGGAGGTCAGCAAAAATTCTCCCAGACAACAAAGACTTCATTGTCCAATTATTTTTTGCAATCGTGCAAATTTCTCAAACAATGGACGTCATTGTTCAGTTGGTAGAGAATAACATCCTGCATCTGCAAGTCTGAACAAGTTTGCATTCCCAGACGATGAGTCACATCCTGTTGAGCCTGGGAAATTTTTGATAAGCGTAGAAGTCTTGTAAAATTTTGAAATTAGACATTTAGCCTCAAAATTCATCGTGGCAATCTTGTAAAATTTCAAAATTACACTTTTAGCCCCAAAAATTCATCATGGGAACCGGAAGTGGCCAAGGCCAATGACCCCGCCTCCGGCTAGGCCAACGAGCCCGCCCACCGGCTAGGCTCGTGACCCTGAAAAAAGTTCAAGGTCAAATGTGGCCCAGAATCACCCTAAGTACACTACTCACAGTGTCATTTTTTAAAAGCCATCTTAAATTAAGGAACAATGTTCTTCTACGGGGGTGACGACCACCAAAGGTGTTTGTATGGTGGCCGTAGAGCGTGAGATGAAACCAATGTCAGGGTGTGAAGTTCGGACTCGCTACCTGCCGATTGCAAGCGCGAATGCTGTACCGCTCTTATATTTCAAAATAAAATACGAAAATTAACTAATAGGCCAAATTTAAATTTTATGGTGAATGGCAGTAAAATATTACAACGTAATGCTTTTATTTACGTTGTTCGAAGAAATTATTAAAAATTGAAAAAAAATCCTGTTTCGATTCCATTTATTAGATATCATTGCGACAACTATTTTATTTAAATTATACAAGGAAACTTTATTAAATGTTTTTTTATTCTTCCAATTAAACAAATTGTGTAAATTGAAAAACCGCTGGTTATAGTTTTTTGTTCAAATACATTTGGAAAATATACAATACGTTCAAAAATTAAGGAGAAAAAATATCACTCAAATAAATTTACATTTTTATTGGACGTTGTATTTGTCCTGATGCATTTTCTTGGAAACTTTCGAAACGCAAAACTCCACTTTAAACCATGCCATGTGGTTAGATACTGCAAGACTTTTCATATGGATTTCTAGATTCGTTACATGAGGAAACCCTTGACTGATTTTTTTTATGCTGAAGCTACGTAAACATTAAGTCAGTGACAATGGACAGAGAACGAACGTTTGAATTTTTTAAACAATAACATTTCAATTTTTTCCTTGAATTGGGTAAAGGAATTTCAGCTCCAATTAAACTGGTAAAAATTATTTAAAATGGAAGTGGCCGTTGTAAGCAGCGACTTGCGATGCGATCCCGTTCGACAAATCAAGAAATTAATGGTCAACGATCGAAAACAATCAGTCGCTCCATAATAACAGGACTCCCGATTTAATCGTGTCATTAACGTAATTATACGGATCAGGCCCGATTGCTTCAGTTCGCATGAAGCCAACCCGGCTCGATTTGATGCTCAATAGAAGTTGCCTGCAAGGTGAATAATAGCAAATCGCGGCAGCCGAGAAGTTCGCCGAACTATGGACGGAAGATAGTTAAGTCGAGAATAACTCGATCCGCCCTCGTAATGACAAACTGATGCTTCACTTTATACAACGTATGTTCGCAGGGCGAGCTTTTATTCGGGGGGATCACCGCCGAGTGCGCCATTATTCAAAAGTCTCGCTTGTCATGTTCTGCATAATTCCATGCGAGGCGCTTCCATATAATAAGGGGTGACTTTGGAAAAAGTTATTGTGTTGTTATAATCTGATTACCTGTTGCGAGTTAAGGTTTACATTTAAATTTAGTGCTATTCACGAAGTCTGTGGCGAAAGCGAAGCCTTCCTATTCATGCCTGTTGGTTATTCTCGTCAATTTTACAATGCAAAGTCAAATATATAGACTTTCTTGGAATATTGCTGAAAATGAAATTTGGTCAAAAAACAACATTTGCAGGTTTCTTTTTACAGAAAACCAGAGACCTTTAAAAAGAAACAGTTTTTAGAATAAAAAAAAACTGCCAACTTCAATACGTCCCGTCGCTAGACTGCACATTTCATTACATTTTCTCATATTTATTTCAACTTGGTCAAAACTGTTTTTAGGGAAAAATAAAGTTCAGTGCCCTTTACGTTATAGGTGAGCTTAGCTTGAAAATCGGTGTGTAATAGCCATCAATTATTATTTCATCGTTTTAAATACATTTTGCAAAGCGTATAAAATATTTTGTAAACAGAAAATGTTTAAATTCCTATAAATATTTGTATTATGTTTTTTCAATATGTTCGTTCAACATATGGTAAACATTTTTAGTTAATATAATAATGTATCACAATTATTTGTATAAGTTTGCAGAATATTTTTTATGATTAGCGAAATATATTTGATTACATTAACATTAAAATAGTCGGATAAAGGCTTTCACGGGCCGTTGTCCATAATGGTAGGTTCTTCCGGATTATGCCGTGGTCGTCGATTTGAATTGGACGTTTCGCTGCTCATGCTGTCAGCTTCTTCAGAAGTTTTCTAATGACTTATGTTGGTGCCTTTTGCTCCTGGTTATATACCGAGGAGCCATTACGGTTGGCTGCTCATGTAGATCTAGTATGTTATTGGGACTTGTCGTTTTTTCGCTTGGTTGCTCACGTGAAACTTGTTTATGGAGGGATTGGTTTTGCAGAGCCACCTTCCATGTGTTGCTGAGGCGGTAGCCGTCTTCTCGGTTGAAATTGTTTGGATTTTTAATAATTTTCAGGGATTCCCGAATAACACGAGGGAAATATTTTTTAGTCCTGGCTAGTATGTTTACGGAGTCGTAATTTATTGTGTGATCTCCTGGTCGTAATACGTGTTCTGCGATGGCTGAGTTTTGTGTGTTTCCAAATCGTGTGTGGTTCTGGTGTTCTTTTTTATTCGACATTGGATGCTTCTTTTCGTTTGTCTGATGTAAGATTTGTCACAAGTACATTGGAGCTGGTAAATGCCTTCTGTCTGTAGTCTGGGCAAAGAATCTTTGGAGGGGATCAATTGTTCGACCTTTCTTATTGTACCATAGCGGACTCCGATGTTTTTCTTATCTAAGACCTTTCTTATTCGGTCTGTTACTCTGGCGATGAAAGGAAGGCAAACGTAATTAATAGGTTTAGGTTCTTACGGTTTTATGTGTATTGGCACGCTTTCCTGATGTCTCGTCGACTGTAGCCATTCCTGTGTAAAGTTTCTTCCACATGTCTCAGTTCTTGTGGTTTACTGTCCTCGTCAGCGTCACAAATAGCGTTGGCCCCATGAATAAGAGTCTTGATCAATGATCTCTTTTGTTGGAGATGATGGTGAGACGAAGCATGCAGATAGCGGTCAGTGTGAGTCTTCTTTCGATACACTGTATGTCTTAATCTATTGTTACTGGTTCGTTTCACTAACACGTCCAGGAAAGGTAGGCGTCTGTTTTCTTCAGTTTCCATAGTGAGTGTTATTTTGGTATGGTGGTTGTTTAAGTGTGCCAAGAAAGCTTCAAGAGCAGTTTTTCCATGGGGCCATATAACGAAAGTGTCGTCGACGTAGCGAAACCAGCATTTAGGTTTGAGAAGGCTGGACTGAATAGCTTCATCTTCAAAGGCTTCCATAAATATGTTAGCAATGACTGGAGATAACGGGGACTGCATAGCGGCTCCTTCCTTTTGTTCGTAGTACATTCCTACCCAAAGAAAGTAGGTCGTCGTGAGGCACATGCTTACTAATTCTGGAGGAGTCAAAACCTAAAATTGTTAAGATTCAACACCATTTACAAACTGCTGCTGCCCGAAGGATTATCGATCTACTAGGGAAAGAGTACGCCATACTTATTACGAACTCCAAGGAACATCTACCGAGCTCTAATACCTACATCTCGAGCTCAGTAAGATTTTGGATGAAAACCTTTGGAACACAGTGGATCGTATCAGCTATGGCCACTCAAAACACTACATGAGCAATACGACCCAAACACATATAAAGAAGTTCGAGAAGCTTCAATCCAAAGTCACACCGGTACCCGGATTGGATATCAAGAAAACGGCAATTAAATTTCGAACCAACCCCTCTCTGAGGACTGTACCTCGATTTTGGCAAAAGTATTGAATTTTGCCATCACTCCATCCTACATATCAACTGAAGAAGTCATCGCTGAAATTGAGAGTGCTATTCGCAAACTCCCAGTTGAGGAAGCCGAGGAAGTAAGACACGAGACCTGTCGTATATTAAAGCGTGCCAATCCACCAACGAGGAACGTCACTAGAGCCGAAACACAAGCTCTGAAGGAAATTCGCAACAATCCAGACATTGTAGTTCTACACGCTGACAAAGGAAATGCCACTGTAGTCATGAATAGAAAGGACTACCGAAACAAAATTCAATCGCTATTAAACAATGAACAGTACGTAACACTGAAGAAGAACCCCACATCGAGGATAGAACGCCAGATTAGAGGAGCTATCAAGAGCTCATTAATACCAGAGTCGGAACATCGACGACTACTGCCTAGCGATACTAGACCGCCCAGACTTTACGGACTTCCGAAGATCCACAAACCAGAAGTTCCAGTCAGGCCAATTGTTAGCACTTGCGGATTTCCTACGTATGAACTAGCCAGATACCTCGCTAACATATTACAACCATACGTAGGCAGAACAGAATCCTACGTGAAGAACTCTGAGCATTTCTTGGAAATATTGGCTCAGTTGGAAGTAACGGATCAGGACATGTTGGTCAGTTTCGATGTGGACTCCCTGTTCACCAACGTACCAGTAGAAGATTCGGTAAATCTCATACAACAATGCTTCATTCCTCAAGGACTCCGAGAAGACGTCCCAGAATTAGTAAGGATGTGCCTCACGACGTCCTACTTTCTTTGGGAAGGAATGTACTACAAGTAAAAGGAAGGAGCCGCTGTGGGATCCCCGTTATCTCCAGTCATTGCTAACATATTTATGGAAGCCTTTGAAGATAAAGCTATTCAGTTCAGCCATCGCAAATTTAAATGCTGGTTCCGCTACGTCGACGACACTTTTGTTATATGGCCCCATGGAAAATCAGCTCTTGAAGTTTTCGTGGTACACTTAAACAACCACCATGCCAAAATAAGATTCACGATGGAAACTGAAGTAAATGGACGCCCACCTTTCCTGGACGTGTTAGTGAAACGAACCGCTAACAACAGATTAAGCCATACAGTGTATCGAAAGAAAACTCACACTGACCGCTATCTACATGCTTCGTCTCACCATCATCCCCAACAAAAGAGATCATTGATCAAGACTCTTATTCATTGGGCCAACGCTATTTGTGACGAGGATAGTAAACCACAAGAACTAAGACATGTAGAAGAAGCTTTACACAGGAATGGCTACAGTCGACGAGACATCAGGAAAGCGTGCCAATACGCCATAAAACCGAAAGAACCTAAACCTACACCTATTAATTACGCCTGCCTTCCTTTCATCGCCAGAGTAACCGACAGAATAAAAAAGGTCTTAGATAAGAAAAACATCGGGGTCGGCTATGGTACAATAAGAAAGATCGAACAATTGATCCCCTCCCTCTTTGCCCAGACTACAGACAGAAGGCGTTTATCAGCTCCAATGTACTTGTGGCAAATCTTACATCGGACAAACGGGAAGAAGCATCCAATGTCGAATAAAAGAACACCAGAGCCACACACGACTTAGAAACACACAAAAATCAGCCATCGCAGAACACGTATTAGGACCAGGAGAACACAGAATAAATTACGACTCCGTAAACATACTAGCCAGGACTAAAAAATACTTCCCTCGTGTTATTCGGGAATCCCTAGAAATTATTAAAAATCCAAACAATTTCAACAGAGACGACGGCTACCGCCTTAGCAACACATGGACGGTAGCTCTGCAAAACGAATCCATCCATAAACAAGTTTCACGTGAGCAACCAAGCGAAAAAACGACAAGTCCCAATAACATACTAGATCTACATGAGCAGCCAACCGTAATGGCTCCTCGGTATATAACCAGGAGCAAAAGGCACCAACATCAGTCTTTAGAAAACTTCTGAAGAAGCTGACAGCATGAGCAGCGAAACGTCAAGTTCAAATCGACGACCACGGCATAACTCGGAAGAACCTACCATTATAACATTAAAATAGTCTCGTAGAAGGCAGTGGCGGTGCAAGAGCACCTTGGGCCCCTAAGCAAATATTTACATGACCCCCCCCCCCCTCCTTGTAAAAAGCTTTATATACTTAATGAATTGTATATTTATAATTATAGTATACAAAGTAAACGTTTAATAAAAAATTAAGGAACATCATGTTATAATCAACAGAAATAGAGTAGTAAATGCCTAACATTTAACACATTTTATAACTAACATATCTAACAAAATATTAATTAAAAATATATTAAACTAAATATAATCTTCAAGTTGGTATAGGTACAAATACAAAGAAAACTGATGGATGGATGGAAATATCTACCTAGGTAACCCTATAGTAAAATAAAATAATATTCAGGTAAAATCCTAAAAAATAGGTAACAAATACCTACTTAGTATTTATTTGTATCATTAATGTCTGTAAAACTTCGTAAAAATAAATTGATCAGAAATAAAAAATGTATCTTTCTAGCCTTATTGACAGCAAATGTTCCACAAGATTTTTACAAGATCCCTATTGTAGACGATGCTTTTTGCTCAATTGACAAAACCGAACGGTCATGTTGCCTATCTTGGCTCGTAGAATTTCTTAAATAATGTTTTATTGCTTTCCACTTGCTAAATGATCTTTCTATTGTGGTTAATGCTACAGGAGAGTCACGAATAAAACCAATGCAGTAATAATCTCGCCAAAATTGCTTTCGACAACACTATATTTCTGTAGGAATAAACTTGTCAAATCTGAAACACTCATGCTGTCATTGAAATCCTCTTTTAGTAAAAAATTTGCGTTCACAAACTGAATGGCGAGATTATTATTGAAGACATCAGCATACTTTTTCTGAAGCAAATCACATAGGACCTGTTCAGCTCCTTGCATTTTTAAAACGTTTTTCGGTTCTAAAAATTCAAAAATCTTTGTTAGTTTTTCAAAGCTCTCAAATCGAGTCTGATCACTGATGACAACTGAGAGTGGGGACTGAGGTTGCAGGCTATCAATCTATACCCAAATGAAGTAGAAGATATGGAGATATTTAATAAGCGAATACAGAACTTACCGGGCCCCACAAAGGGCCCTCTAAGGGCCCGGGCCCCTAAGCAACGCTTATGTATATCACCGCCACTGGTAGAAGGATATTAAATATTCGACTCCTTTTTAAAATCTATAACAAAAAATGTGTACCTAAATACCTAAATAGCAATATAATAGCTCAGTAAAATATAACGTTTCCAATATTTACAATTATTTTTATCACTTTTTGAATAGATTTCATTTACTTTATGCTGAAGATATCTACTGAAATTTATAAAACAATGGTTTTAATACCCAATTCTTACAAATATTACATTTTTAAAATATATTATGTATCTACCTAGAACAAAACTCACTTAAGTTAACAAAAATTATTACATCGCTTTTAGGTAGACATTCTTTATCTATGACGAAGTATATTTGCATAAATCAATAAAATACGAATTTGAAGGACTGTAATATGTATTCTCGATAACAAGAAGTATAGCGACAATTCTACACTTATAAACAAAATGAACAAATCGATCCATAAGTGGAAATAATAGAAACAAAACTGTTAACGTGTTTCGGACACGTTATGAGACTGGGAAATAGAAGAGACCCGAGAAGGATATTGGAAGCAAGACCACACGGAGGAAGATATCTAGGAAACTATGGGAGGAAAGAATGGAGAAAATGGCATTAACAAGAGGGAAGAACTTAGTACAACTAAAGAGAATGGCAGCCAATCGTAGACAATACCAAAAATGGACGATCAACCCGACACCGTAGGCACAAGGAATGGGAAAAGAAGCAGAAGTAAACAAAATGAAAAATGTTCAATACTTGTTTTTACGTTTTACGGGTTTTCCAGAGAAATGTAATTAAAAACATGTAAGTGTGAATTACTGTCCTGTAAAAACGTATGATAACAAATAATAAAAATGATAAGAAAAACAGAGCTGTAGAATCAAATACATTATTTCAAATGTATACACTAAATATACTGCCAGACTCTGTATAATCTTTTAGTTTTCATAATTTTCCAACTAATAGTTGTTTGTATTACACTTACATAGCGAAACAAAAATACTCAAAATATATTTATCTACGACCACTACTAAAAGTAGGCCTTTTAGCGCTAGCTTGTTTCACTAAAAGTGACGTTTTATAGTTTACCGTGTTTAAAGAAATCAGCTGTTTACTTTTAGCACATGTGCTAAAAGTGACGCGAGGATCAAAACTACAATTTCGAACTGCAAGTGAAGTCGTAAAGCTATTCTAGTTGCTTCTTGCGTTACAGGTAAAGCGTTTTTGAAATAATTAAAGCGTTATGTAATGAATACAGTCATATGTGGAGTATAAATAATTAAATTTCGTACCTGTCCTTGACAGCACGGGCGTGGCCAAAACAATCGCCAGCGGCGTAGGCTACTATTCATTATGATGCAGCGTCGCAGATGCGAACCTTTCTTAAATCGATATTTATGGATTAATAACGGTAAAATTAAGGTCGTAGATAAAATATTGTATGCAACTCGTGCTAAAAGTGGTTTATGCACTCGACATGTTATGAAACTCAGCCTTCGGCTTCGTTTCATAATTTTCATGTCTCGCGCATAAAAGTCGACTTTTAGCACTTGTTGCATAAATAGCTATTACGTGTTCACGGAAAGCGGTATTATCGTATGTAGCAAAAAAAGTAGGAACACAAATTTCTGGATTCTAATTCAAAATCTATATTTAGTACATTCGAGTTTAAAAATGTAAAGTGGGCGCTGATAGCAGCTTACAAATGAAAATCGATATCGAAAACGCAATCCATGCACTTAAGGCTGAAAACACACAAAGCGGTTCACGCCGAGTCGGCAGCCGACTCGGCGGCCGCCTGCGATATAAAACACGAGTCGGCTAAAAAGTCGCCACGATAAACATAACGATGACATGTTGCCAGTATTCCTATTGAAGACAATGGACTCGTTTTCATTTTATTTTACTTGCATAATCAACATGCTGCATGTCCCATATGGCTGGTCTTGCCTGGATTTCCATTATTAATTTTTCGGTTTCGATATTGGAACACATATTTACCACTAAAATTAAATTATTACATATATAACCTTCAAAACAAATGATCAGAAGAAGAATACAAAACACAGCTATATTGGAATATTTGCAGAGATTAACGGCAACAGAAACAACAGAATACGCTGTATGGAAAGCAACAAAGATTAAAAAACCACAACAACACATCCCACCTATAAGGATGGAAGGTAACAAATGGGCCAGAAGTAATGAAACAAGGGCAGATATTTTCTCAAAGCACTTAAAGGAAGTATGTGAATCATTCCCTAGAGAAATTTAAGAAGATGAAGAAATTGAGATAGGCCGGTTCCTAGAAACCGCCTATCAGATGGAATTACCAGTGAAGAAATTTAAAATAGAGGAAGTACTACATAGTGGGTCATTAGATTTTTCCGCCATATGTGTAATTTTTAAGGAACGTCATTCCGTATTTAAGCCTTGTGCAGTGTTAGTGCCATTTGCTACCAGCCGTATTTAATGTACGTTTATAATTTTTTTATATATTGCACTTGCGTTTCAACAATAGCCCTAATCTTTTTTTCTTCACTTGTGTATGGGTGTCTATAATTTCGTCATTGGTTTGTATAAAAGTCTGATATTTCGCATATAACCTCAAACGTGATTACCATAAACAGTACTGACCTGGTTTTGCACCCGAATTTGGTGATAAATTTGAAAAACAAGTAATTATGAAATAATGATTAGTCGTACATTGTTGGACAATTTTGCCGGTACATAGTGGGACACCACAATTTGAGCTAATATGAATTATTATTGGTTTTTATTACATTTAAATCATATTTAAGCCAAGGAAAAAAATAAGAAAAATGAAAATACACAGGTTAAAGTAATTTATTGTAGTGTCCCTCTATGTACCACTTTATCACGATACCAAAATATTTGTTCTATAAGAACTACATAAATAAATTAATTAAAATATCTTTCATTTTTGTAACTGCATTCCGATCGCTGCACTCGTTTTTCAACACCCTGTAATCTAGGAGACAAATTGAGCTCGCTCGGGAACGAAGTTTCCGGGTACGAGATGTGGGGAGACGAAATATCCCGGGAACGAAATGTGGGGTACGAAATGTGGGGAACGAAGATACAATTAATACCGCACCACCAATTCGGGTTTAGGGAGAGGCGTACCACAATACAACAAGTCCATAGAGTAGTATAAAAAATCAATAAGGACCTAGAAGAAAAAAGTACTGCAGTTCAGTGTTTTTGGACCTGAACCAGGTTTTTGATCAAGTCTGGCACCTAGGCCTTTTGTATAAAATTGAAAAGCAGCTTCCTCATAACATTTACGAACTACTGAAATCGTATCTTAGTGAAAGGCATTTTCTAGTTAGACATCAAGAATTCCACACGGACTTATACCCGATCAACTCTGGAGTACCCCAAGGCAGCGTTCTGCGACCCATGCTGTACTTGCTTTATACGACAGACCTACCTACCTGTTAGCCTGTTACCACAACAGCAACATTTTCCGATGATACCGCTATAATGGCTTCACACGTAAATCCACTAACAGTATCCAATCAGTTGCAAGAACACCTAAATAAGGTTCAACATTGGCTTAAGCGATAGCGGATTAAAGCAAATGAACAGAAATCGGTACACGTTACATTCACACTCAAGAAATGTAACTGTCGGTCAGGTAAACAAATACCACTAGCAGACTGTGCAAAGTATTTGCGGATGCATCTAGACCGCCGCCTAAACTGGAGAACTCACAGCTGGAAGAAAAGGAAGTAGCTGAGAATCAAACTGAACAAGATGTATTGGCTCCTAGGTCCAAACTCAAAACTCTATAAATAACAAACTGGTCATGTATAAGTGTGTGTTAAAACCAGTGTGGGCGGGATTCAATTGTGGGGATTCGCGGCAAATTCAGATATAGAGATATTGAAACGTTTACTAGTAAACCCGAAATGGTATGTGACAAACGACACCATAAGACCAAGACTTGTAAATAGTCTCAGTGAAAGAATAAATTAAAAACTTCAGCGGAAAATATCTCGATACGCTTAATGTCCACCCAAATCAATTAGCATCCCATTTTGTAGAAGAAAAAGGAGAAAAATTCAGGTTAAAACGCTATAGACCAGCGGATTTAAATACAAGATTCAATTGAAGCATAATTATTTATAATTTATTTATTTATTTATCATCTATGATTCAAATGTTCAAATGTATAGTTAAGTTAAATTACGTTAGACAAAAATCAAATAAAGGTGAAGGGAAAAGTGGAAAACACAGGGCAACCACTAGCATGTCACAATTCTTGACAAACAATTTGTTTATTGATTGCAAATAAACAGTGGTTTAAACAAAGAAATCAAAATAGTTTAAGGTAAACTGCCTTTTCTGTGCAATATGTCGAAAAAGTTATGAATTGCTTAAGATTTAAAAATGTGGCTGTCAGCGTGCAACAAGTATTTATCATTTGCAATTGAAATGTTAACTATACAACAAGCATCCTTTAAAAATGACAGCTATTCAATGAAAGTCTCTTATAGCTACCAAATTTGGAACGATGCCATGTTTTCAAATTCTGAACAAATTCCGTTCACATTTTTTTAATAATTTGCGCAGAAAATGCAACTACCAGCGGCGATGGGGTTTTTAAAAATAAGAAAGGCCGATAGAGAGCTTTGCAGAATGGCATCTTTCGTAGGCGATGTAAAACCGTAGGTCCCCTGTTACTATGATCCTTAGTCTCGCCAAAATTCTAGTAGGACTTTAAACATACGATCACACCAGTTGCTGTCTAAAGTACCTAGTACTCCGCACGAATAAAAATGACAGATATAGTACTTCGGATTGCTAGCTTGAAATGGAGTTGGGCGAAACATGTTGCTCGGAAGGATGAAAACAAATTGCCAAATAGAATAGTACCGTGGCGACCAAGAATAATGAAAAGAGGCGTAGACAGACTGCAGAAACAGTAGCAGGTAACAGTTGGCATCGTAAAGCGCAAGCTAGAATAGTTTGGAAAAAATAGGGTAAGCCTACATCCTGCAGTGGATGGGAAACGGCTGAACGAACAAAGACGAAGACTCCGCACGCATAGACCATGTTCATACGAAACAACAACTCGAGTTCGTACTTAAAAAACGTTTGTCAATTATTATATCCATAATACTGCTTTACAAAACGAATATCTGCTCTTGATCCAAAATTCAAAATGTAAAAATGTAGCAACAAATTTCGTTGCTATAGATCTTTAGCTTTTTTGTTCTATTTATTGCATAGTTGTCATTTAGTTAACTTTTGCGAGATTTTTTTTAGTTGATATTCCAAATATATGAAATGTTTCAAAGTCTTACATAGAAAAGGCAGTTTACCTAAAGGGATTTAGATTTTTAAGCTGCTATGGGCGCCCTCTTGACATTTTTGAAACTCGAATGTACTAAAAATAAATTTTGAATCGAGCAAAAGCAAATCTAGAAGCTCATATGAAAATGTTTTGTCATTTCTTTCTCTGTGGACACGTTTGTTTGCGAGTTCAGAATTTGTCATTCTATTTAAAGTTGGTTCCTATATAAATTAATGAAGATAGTAGCACGAATAAATCTGAATTTGTATCATTTTCTATGTGATTTTATCTATATAGCATCTATAGACATCCTTTACATTAACCTAACACTACTTAGTAAAAGAAATGTAATCAACGCTCTGAATTATTTACATTATTTTGTATGTATATATTTTTATCTCTAGGAAACGATATTTTACTTAAATTAAGACAACAAACATGTTAAATATTGAAATATCAAGAATTGTTATTTTTTATGAATTTATCTTGAAAACTAGTTTTTTTTGTACAAAAATGTAATGAAAACAAATCTTTTAAGTGTGTATTATTTTCTTCTAAAAAAGAGAGATTACGGCAGTTATCCAATTTTATGAAAAGCAATAAGTAATTTATAAAGTAGAGTAAATTGTTAATACATTAGCTATAAATACAGAGAATAAGTAAGAATATGAAATGAGACCATCTCTGTTTTAAGAGTTCTTATTTTTTTAATTTTAGTCCACATTGGTTAATATTGGATAGATAAATCAGAAATAATATATTTTACTATGAAATTCCCCAGAACATGATCATAGAAGTGGTTTTGAACGAAGGAACTAAGCCAAAGACACCTATCTTATATTTGTGTATAGTTGAAATATATGAAAGGTGTAATCTGGCCAATTGATTTCTATAAAATTTTACAACACTAAAAATACTTCCCAAAATGAAAATCTCCAATTATTGTTAAACATTATCAGAAGTAAAGGTTCACGGTTAAAACCAGTACCACCACGACATATCTAATAATTTCGAATCTACTACTACCAATAAATCCAATTATTTTTAATAAAGCTCAGACCTTGTATAAAAATAAAGCCCTGAAAATAGAAGCGTGCTGTGCGCTAAATGTAAAACAGAAATGTTACGAAACTTGGTTTCAAATTGTAATACACTCTGGAAGCAAAAAATCGAACTCTACCCCAAATTTGTTCTGCTAAGTTAAACATACAAATTCGCCCTCTAGTGCAGATTCGCTGAACTTTCGGCAGCTTTTGTTTTCCACCACGCGGCGGCAGCAGCGCCCGCGGGCGAACTCGATTTTACCGGCCGACTTTCCCGCCGCGTCCGCCAACGAAGTTCGATTTTCTCAGCGAGGGATGAATATTTTTGATACACAGTAAAAATTCGGAAATTAATAAAATGAGACTAGTAGGACAGTAGTGTACAAAACCTTCAAACAATGACTGATATAAATGTCAACTTATTAAGAATAAGATTTTCATCAGGAGGCGAAATTTTGAGATGTATATTACGGTTGCCGTCCTGTACTTAACGGATTAAAGAGAAAAAATAAGTGCAAGAATCTGGCATGGCTGTTGGAATCCCGGTATTTTGCATATTTTATGTCCGCGTACGGCAATTTTCATGTTTTTAATCACCCAGTTTAGCATACCTGGTAATTTTTGGTTTGTTGATTAGCATATTTGCCACTGGAAGTTTAAGGGCATATAAATGTAATTATTGAAGTCTGCGCACAGCATTTAACTTTTTACTTAAATACTCTCTTGACGGTGGATGAGTTTCAGCAGTTTCATGCGAGCTTTTAAAAATCTGAGAACAGCGACAATAATTAAAAAATCGAACAGCACAAAACCAAGTTATTGGACTGATAATGGAGTTCTATTTCTCGAAACTGATAGCAAGACTAATGTCTTGCCTTTTGTTTCATTCCTTTGAATATTTGCACAGAATGCATATTTTTAAATCCATAACAAGAGATGGATGGAAGCTCACCAATCAGTTTCTTCTAATATTTTGATCTCAACAGTTTTCGTAATGTAATGTAACTATTTGTATAGTTCCTTGAAAGCAGAGTACACAAATTTGAAAATTCTATAGATTTTATGGATCGCATATCTTTATACTTAAAAGCAATTCTAGTTTTTAAACGTCTTATAAGAAAATGTGTAACTTCAAAAATTTAAAAAACAAAATCAGGATCATGTATTATTTTCCCAATAATTAGTAACATGTGAGTAAACGAACGTGAAATAAAGCTTGGCTTTGAAAATTGAAGCATGTCGATTATTAATTCACATTATGTTGAGGTTCTAGAATGAAATACATACATAACCTATACCATTGCATAACTGTCACCAACTGTCACGTCAAAATTTTATTTGAAAGTTAACGTAAAAACCAACACTTTAGCAATGTTACATCAATAATTACGTATTACGTGGTAAGAACAGCATGTGTAATTTAAAATTTGATAATTTAAACAACTTGACACTTTTACTATTATAATAGGTACCTAACTGTCATATTTAAATTAAAAGCATCAGAAGTATTAGAGCATATGACTTAATCTTTTCTAAGCCAAGCTTAATTTCAGTTTCGTTTGCTTAGATGTTATTTGGCCCTTTAGTTCTAAAAATTAGGAACCCTTTGGAGGTAAATTAGTCTTGATTCAGCTACGGCTCCATAGAATATTTAAAGCTATTTATTAGCATTAATAAACAAATCTATTACAAACAGTGAAAATGAGAACACTACAAAAATATTGAGTATATTTCAGACACTGAATTATTAACAGTCTATTTAATTTACAAATGATTAGTCATTGTAACCAAGTTTTTTTACTTTATTTCTAAACTTAATCTTGACAACTATTTAATGATATTATGTAAATAGTGTCTATGTATAACTGTTACATTTCTAAATAATTAATCCAAACGCAAGTATATTAGCTTAGTTTTATCACTTCATTTATATAGTTTAAAAATTTTAGATTTCACAGGTCAGAGCATTTTAATATCGAAATTATACTAAAAGTAATATTCATTTAATTTTAATTGACAGAGTATACGAATGTGGCACAGTTCAGTAACAATAGGAGCTAAGACCAATAATAATTTCATTCGATTATCCTTTAATTGTCCAGAATAACCACTAATTGACAAACGCGTCAACATTTTGTGTAAAATTTAGTATTTTGTCGTTATGAAAACTAGTAAATTCAATAAAATTGGTAAAGCATCTTGTAAGTGTTCAGAGCGTTTTGCAAGAGCAGGCGCGCGCTACCATTGGGGTAGTGCAATACAACGTTTTATCTAACACCATTCTTAATTCTCTTTAAATTACTTTGAATTGTTTGACGTGACATTTGATATGTTATTAATAACATTTAGAAATTACACACAAGCCTTAGATTAGTTGTTATGTACCTATCATAATTATTTCTCCGTTCCTTTTCTATTTTTCTCTGACTGGTAACTAATGATTGACTTTATTTATTTGAAGTAACCATAGTAATATGCTTATTATGAGTAGGTGTTGGATAATAACGGCCTCGGTGGGCTAGTGGTATATACCGCGGCAGTCGAGGCCACAACGAAATACATAGCGTGCAGGAGAGAGTTCGACTTCCGGCTCGAGCGGTTCACTTTCCTCTCCCCTCAATTTAAGGTTAGTCGTAATTGATGCCCGCTTCCCCTGAAGTAATGCAAAAGCTGTTTCCAGATGGCAATGATAGAAGTTAGGCACAAAAAATGTGTTGGATAATAGTTATTTGCAGTACAAGTTGCTCATAACAGACTTTACGCACGCAAAAAATGTTTGACTCACGAGTAGGGCTGGGCGATATATCGATATTATTTCCATATATGGAAATATCGGATATCGATATATCGAATATCGAAATATCGAATATCGATATTTATCGAATATCGATATATCGATATTTATCGAATATCGTTATATCGAAATAGCGAATATCGATATTATTATCGAATATTAATATATCGTTTTTATCGAATATCGATATATCGAAATATCGAATATCTATATGTATCGAATATGGAAATATCTGATATCGATATTTATCGAATATCGTTATTTATCGCTATCCCCATAATTATTGAAATCGCTATAATTATCGATATCTCCATATTATCGATAAATACATATATATCGAGATTTATGGAATAGCTGTCAAATTAGTAGTTTCCACTTGTCTAATCCAACTGTTGTCAGAAACTGGTCACCATGTAAATGTTCAGATTGGTTTACGATAACTTTTTGTATGTATACCGTATACCTTGTATCTGCACATGTACAACATTCGCTTAATTTGAAGTGCCATAAATTCAATTTGTTTAAATAATCCTAATAATAATACTTCATGATTAAAATGATCTACTATGTTATTTTTTCTACTCACTCTATAGAAATTCGGCTTTTGCGCCCTAGTTTTAAGAAACAAAACTGTCGTTTTCCAACCAGCGGGAGCCAATTTTTGTTGACTCCCGGCGGGAGCCAATATTTTTTTGCTCCTGCATTTGTGTTTATGTCACCATGGATATCACACCAAAGCTTTACAACATTATGCTGATTTGGAAATTAGACAAAATGTCACTACAGAAATCTAGAGTCGCTATATAATGATTTAATCTCTGAAACTTCTTTGTGGCGTAAATTCATAATTCATATTCTTATTTGGGTATTTCGCCACTCTGCAAATTAAAAATATTAAATAACGAAATATTAATAACGAACGTATTTTAATTTGCAGAGTGGCGAAATACCAAATAATAATATAAACTATAATGATTTTCTAAAGCAAAATTTTTGAAATTTTGCGCAATAGAAGAATAGAAGTCTGTAGATTTAATTTGCGTGGATAAATCCTTTTCGGGAGTTTTTTTGTTTATGCTACACATCGAGGAATTCTATATAATATTTGATAGTCAGCACTCAGCAGTAGGGCTGGGCGATATATCGATAAATATCGATATTATTTCCATATCGATATATCGATATATGGAAATATCAAATATCGACATATCGATATACCCATATATCGAATATCGTTATTTATCGATATATCGGTATTTTCAAGATATTTATCGATATATTGATAAATATCGATATATCGATATATCGATAAATATCGATATAATTCTAATATCGAATATCGATATGTAAATTTTAATATCGCCCACCCCTACTCACGAGGGCGTCTTACGGCCGAGTCGAGTATATTTTTAATGGCCAAGCGTGCTAAATAAATTTCATTCAGCGCCTCAAAGTTTAAACCACTGTAATATAACGAATAATAATATTTTTTTCAAAGTGTCTTTGATCATTTATGCATCGCTATAGTATTGCGTTTTAAATTAACACATTTACAGCCAGTTATATAAAGGCTACTAATCTGGCGTTTACTTTAATTCGCTGTTCAAATAAACAAAAGCGCATCAAAATTTGTTACTAATGAATGAAATGTCATAAGCACTAGCGTTTTGATGTGCCTGTGTTTGTTTAATAGCGAATTAAAGTTAACGTCAGATTAGTGGCCTTTATAAGACTGGCTGTTAGTGGGTATTTGAGACCATTACAGCAATATAAATAGCCACTTTATAGTGTAAAATCACAATAGAAAAATCGAAATCAGTAAATGTTGGATAAAAAATATTTCAAACTCATCTATCAAAATAAATCTCCAAACCTAACTAATTGATTATAAGTACATTACCTACGTGTGAACAATATAACTAACAATTAACAACCTTTACTTGCAAATATAGTTTTATCTTCTTGCTTCTGATACATAAGTTGTGAATAATTATGGTGCCAGGGGAAATATTACTCCTATTACTCGCAACACAAAAGAACTTCAATGTTGTCTCACAGGTATTGCGTCAAAAAGTTTTTAATAATTTTAGTTTAGAAAATGAAAGTTCACAAGATACCTGTATAATTGGGATTATGAGTAGAAACTGGCATGTCTTAAACTCAACTGTCGAAATGGAATGCTCAGTCCGAGAACTGCGTAAAACCTAAATTTGTCCAATTGCCGAATTAATTTGCTCAATTGCAGCATCGGCCAAATTCATTTGGACAATTGAGCTAATTCGGCATCTAAGTCTGGAGTATACATTGAAAAGTTGTTTTAAATTCAGTAGAATAGAAATCATAACTGTATGAAACCACAAATACATACGATACACAACTATTGCACTTCACATTACAAAACAGCGTCTACTCTGATGGCTATGGGCGAGGACTGGATTTACCGAGGAAATTTCATGTTCAATGTTAATGTCAAGACTTTCTTCAGTTTCTTGTCCTTGTTTATCTCTATTGTAGTCTTCAGCTTTAGCTGTCTTATAAACGTCTTCAAATCTCAATTTGATAACTGATGCCACAGGGAACAATGTTAAAACGTATGTGTTTCCGATCGTGATTATAACGTTCACAGATAACGGTTTTGTTTGTTCATGAGTTAAAACGTTAAACGACCGTCACACCCTAACGTAGAATCAACCACGTAACGTTGAAAAACTGGTTGACTTTCGCAACACTTCGACGTTAATATAACGCTTGGTCCAAGATTATATTTCAATGCTAGTGCAACGGGGCTGTGCACATTGGGATAAGTTTAATATCTGAAATGTTGAATTAATTTTTCATAAAAGCATGCAAGAAGTATTTTATTTATATAACAGCATACAAATGTAATCAATAATTTCAAATCAGTGTTTCTTCTTAAATGTAACAAAATATCAAGCTTCCGAACTAAAGTAGGTAAAAATAACACGCTGTTTTGTACTTCATTTGTATGCACAAGATCTAGCCCTTATACGTACAGAAACTAAATTAATACTTTAGATGCATTTTTCGGATATAAAAGAACGATGCGCAGATATTTGAAAATGTGGAAAATTGAAGCTCACATGGTTGTTATAACGTGTAAGCTTTTGGCTTGGGGGTTGAGCTATAGTTTAGCATTTAGTAATTGTAGTATTTAAGATTTACACTTACAATAACTATATGTTTTTTTATTAGTAGGTACACTAAATATAAATCTTTTTCCTGACTTATTTATGGGTCTCGATAATACCCAAAAACCAAAACCATTTGAGTCGCTTGAATAAGGCCAAGAAAAGTCTTTCATGTTTCCAAGTCCACTTAATTCCTGCAAAACGTAAATAAAAGTAGCCAGCCCATGCATATTAAAGCAATTTTTTACGTGTCTTGCAAGCGGTACAAGCGAAGATTATATTGAGGAGGCGTAATCTGCCGTGGGAATCGCAATGAGTAATTGTGAACATATTGGCCCTCCTGCAGGATATAATATGCGGCGTCGATGTGAGCAGCCCTGGCAAGGGTGGCGGAAATGTCAGGCTAAAAGTGACTGACAGCACGACGACGATAAATGCAAATTACCGTTCAAATGCATGCACAATAGCTTTTTGATATGCATCTATTTAAAATCATAATTTGTAAGAGCTTATGGGTGATAAACTGCGCGTTCAGACGGGATGGAGAAATATTTACATCCTATTACATTTACATCGCATGCTATTTAGCGGAATGAATTATTTATGTCGCATTTGTCGAAGAACATGAGTTCCTGTAATCTGAAAATCTGCTTGGAATCGTTAATGCAGTTTACCAATGGGAATCGACGTGTTGAAATAACTACGTGTATAAGCGTATAGTACAGAACGTAATCATTTGAACTACTGTATTTAATTGCTTATTTATATTGTGTAACAACTGAATGCTATGCCTATATTTGTGAAATAATCAGACACTTCTCATTATCGGGCTCACTTTCTGTTGCTATACTGAAAATAAAAAGGGCTCAAATTTATTTTATATAAAAATATTTGTTAATGTTTACTCAATAATTTGGACAAGCAAAAACACTATCACAATTATTTTTTCAGATGAACGAACAAGAGTAGTGCTGCAAGTAATATGATTTTGTAAAGATTATGTCTCCCATACGTACACTAAAATATACAAATAATATGGCAACTTATGAATATGTTATAAGTATTATACTCTTCAGTAGTTTCAAGCTGATTTAGAAATAAACAATGAAACTGTAGTAATATCACTAAACTATACGAAAATTTTCTTTAACCTGTATAAAGGAAACTGCAAGTAATCGACAGCTTCAGTTTATAAAGCATTATTTCACAATTCAATGGAAAAGTAGAAAATGTAATACTTAAACATCTGCAAAGTACATATTCAGGGAATCTCAGAAAGTCATTCTCTTTAACTTATAAACTAAATCTACGTAATTTCTTTACACAAATTATATATACATATACAACTTCCTAATCAGCTAAACTTGTGTGTGTGTGAATAACTTTATACAGCTCATGTCATTCGTTTTCTTGCTGTTAAACGTTGTTGTCAAACTTTTGGATGAGAATCATCTATTTCTTGAAAAACTTTTATCTTTCAAAAAATTAGGACGCTTTCTATTGACTTAGCACATTTTGTAACTTTTTTGTAACTTCGCGAAGCGCAAAAACAATCATATATATCGTTATCTTTATTGTATATATAATTCTTCTGTACGTGTGTACGTGACTGAACTCCTCCTAAACCGACCGATTTTGATGAAATTCTGTCTGTGTGTTTGAGTGGGCCCCTGGATGGTTTAGATTCACAATTGGACCCCGGTAGGTGGCGCTGCAATCGGGTTCTAGGATTTAAAAAAAAAATTAACGATTTTTTTTAAAATTTGTTTTAAGACTTCTCGCATATCAGAACATATAACCCCAAAATTTCACCCCCCCCCCCAATAATTAAAAAAAAATTGAAAATTCGAGTATCGAAAAACGTTAGCTGAACCCGCTAATAGCAGACAAACCAACGTTCGGGCAGGACAACGTCTGTCGGGTCCGCTGCCCCTTAGGGGATGAAATGGGATAAATAAGCCTAAAAATCGATATGGGTGTCGTTATTGAGGTTTTTTGGGACGTGGATTGGGAATATTGCATTTATTTTTAAGTCCAAGACGATGGACATGACATAAAATTAAACTCTATAGTAGTGAAACGGGGTTGCAGAGACAAATAATTATTTTTGGACAGGACAACGTTTGCCGGGCCAGCTACTATACATATATAATTCTTCTGTACATCTGTATGTGACTGAACTCCTTCTAAACGGCTGGACCGATTTTGATGAAATTTTTTGTGTGTTTGAGTGGGTTCCTGGATGGTTTAGATTCACAATTAGACCCGGTAGGTGGCGCTTCAATCGGGATCTAGGATTTAAAAAAAATGTTTTGACGATTTAAAAATTGTTCGATTTCTCACATATCAGAACATATAACCCCAAAATTTCACCCCCCACCACCCCCCAATATTTTTTAAAATAAAAAAAATCGAAAATTCGAATATCGAAAATACGTTTGCTGAACCCGCTAATAGCAGACAAACCAACGTTCGGGCAGGACAACGTCTGTCGGGTCCGCTAGTATAAATATAAATCCAGTGAAGTTACGCCCTTCAGCGCCACCTAACGGCAATGGCACACACTTTACGATAAGAGATTTAATACCACCAAATTGCACAATTGTTAAACGACTATTTATTCATTTTAATATAGGAACTGCTCCAAATAATCAGTAAAAACCGAGTGAAGAACGTTCTTGGATTGATGGCGCAGGGAAAAAACTGGAACAGGGCCCGACACAGAGAGTGCACCACCCAGTCTAGAAATAAGGCTTAAAGTGATATAAAAAGACTAAAAGTCGTAGAGGAAGGAGAACTGAAGGTAGTCAAAAATCCTTTCAGGTTAAAACAGTCGAGGATGGTTCCTTCTCCCATCTTATGGTGCGTTAAACTAGTTAAAATATAAAAACAATGGATAGATAGTTGTCGTTGGTTTATTTTTAATTTATTAACAGAAACATTCAAACAAGTAAGTACTTCAAGAAGCCCGAATTTTTACGAGATGCGAGTGCTTCTAAAATGTATGAACACTCAACGTTTAAGCAATAGTATAATCGGCAATCGTTTTCAGTGCATTATAGAGCAAAATTCATTTTATATTTGTATATTCTTATTTTATGTGAAACTACAGAATCTTTTCAAATGTATACATGATTTGCGTAACAATAAAATCCGTATATATACTCGGCAACGTAGAGACGCAGGCACAAGACACTTCGTGCCTGCATCTCTACGTTGCCTTTTCATTGGTAACGATCGGGCGCACTTTGTCCGCGATTGGTCGTCGTATTGCGTGTCCTTTATATGGCAGCGACAAGCAAACGTGACGTGTGCGCCTTTGTCGGCAAATGGTTAAAACGTGTCTGAGTAACAATCAGATTATGTAAGTTCGAATCCCACTGACTGCATTTTTCCATTGAGAATTAACGTAATTCGTTAAGTGTTTCCTTTTTCTGTTTCAATATTATTAGCAACACTGAGATAGCTATATTTACCTATTTTGTATATAAGTTCTATATTAAAGACGTTAAAACATTTTCTTCTGTAACCTCTTTATTTACAATTCAATTTTAGACATGTAAAAGCTATTTTAAGTGCGGCTGGCTCAACAGCTAGTTTATAATCCGTTCTTAATACTTATTCTAAGGATATAGCCACATCTTTGATTATGGTGCGGAAAAGTCAATCTATGAACTTGAATCGTATAAACAAACACTAATTACCAGAATTGTTAACATTGCAATACGGAATTGCAGTAATTTTATAATTTATAGTCAATTCTTCAGTAAGTTCATGTCACTAAACATATTTCCACGAGATTGGAAAAAATTTAAATATTATTAATCTGTTACTTTGTTTCATTATACGATGTGCGCCCAGCTAAATAACTTATGATTTAAATTGAAAGATCTTCAAAAGCTACAACTTCTTTCCCGACGACTTTCTCTTCAAATGAACGGTAAGAAGTTAAGAGGTAAACTTTATCAAAAAAACGTGATACAAAAAAAAGTTTTTCGGAAATTTTCGAAATTTACACAGCCCTGAAGTCAAAAATTCGGATCTCGGCATTTCCCTCAAAACCTCTTCATTGACAGGACTAGGTTCTGTTAAAGAAAATTTCTGGAAAACAGCAACACTAAATTGGTTTTTCTTTTTCAGGATACTAAAATTGCTATACAGTATAAAAATTTTATCTACCTGAAAATTGTTCAAGTATTTTTTAAGCTAATGTTATGGAACTGTTGCGCCAAGTGGGAAATTTACAATTTTAATAAAACATAAAGTTCGCGACACTTCAATTGAAAAACTAAAGTTGCACAATTGAAGTTTGATGTTACGAAAGGGGCGTCGTAGTTTAGTCTGACATTTTCAGTAACCATCGAAAATGGTCAATTTAGCAAAATCATTGGAAACCGTTTAAATAAAATTAAGAAATGGAGCTGTCCTTCACCAAGATTTACAAGTAAATATGAACTGCTGAAACGAGCAAGCAAATTTTGCGATTAATTCTACATGGTCCTACTACAGCTTAATGTAAAACTGCTCTCAACAGATTTTTTTTACAAAACAGCGACAATAAGATTGGTTATGCTTTTTCAGAGTACTAAAATTGCTATATAACAACTACGTTCATTGTCTTTGAAATTCTTTGAAGTAATTATTTGAACTAATATTAAGAAACTACTGTGTCAAGGGGAAAATTACAATCTGAATGAAGTTAAAGATCCAATTTAAAAAATAAAGTAAGTTGTGCAATACAGTTCGAAATTACAGCAGGGTCGTCGGATTTGAGCCTGGCATTTTCAGTTTAATTATAAAAAATGACTGACTTGGCAAAGCATTGGAAACTGTTTAAATAAAATTAAGAAACGGAGCTGTAATTCACCAAGATTTACAATTACTGCTGGAACGAGCTAGCAAATTAACATTTTGACTACATTCGGTCTGGAATTCGTTTAATCAGCGTTACGAGCGCATAAAATACGTGGCGCTGCGCTTATAAAAATCAGGATTACCGAATTTAATGTGGTCCCATGTCTTCGATCAAATTGCGCAACCAGGAGATGAATGCTCAAGTTAATAAGACAACTTCTTGAACGCGTCGCCCCGTTACCGTTACTGTGCTGGTACTTTGTACATCAATGACTTTGCTAAGCACACCATCTGTAAACGTAGTAAACTAATGCATAACAAGTGGGTCAGAAGAAAAGCTAGGGCGTCCCCTACGCTGTCGATATTCGAAGATAGGAACTAGTTAGCATGCAAATTGCAATATGTATAGGCAAAGGCGGCAAAGTCTTCAGCAGATTCATGATACGCCCTCGGCTGGGTCGCTTGTAAGCCCATTACGGTTCGGAGCCACCCCCTCATCGACACCGTGGTACTTATCGACTAAATTAGCGGTTACTTACCTATTACCGAAACTTTAAAATATGGTCACTTTCTAATTATACGTGAGGGACTAAATTTCATTGATTAAGTCATAGTTCAAGTCCATCAGCTTTTGTTATTGTACCCTCCTGAATAAGCTACGTCAGACATGTAACTTTCAGAATTTTTGTAAGGGGAGAAGTATGACAATTTGTAGCGACATTTTTAATCGCGTTTGGAGTCGTACAACTTGTACGCCGCATATTATTGGGAAATGTGTTCCCTGCTGTGGTTTCACGTCGCCTTCCTCAATACCAAGTATAAGAACGCAATAATTGCCATCCGTCAAGCATTTATGTGATTATTCCACAAATATATAGCCACATGAAGTTCATTCGCTTAGAACGAAAACTAGCAGCTTAAACTAAAGTGAGAGTCAACTAATCGATAGATAATAGGGGTTAGAAGCCAACTAAACAAAATAACCCATGATGGGGACAAATTAACATAGATCAATAAAGAAAAATAACCTGACAATTACATTTTACATTGTGGAAGAAAACGATATTAACTGAACGCATATAGCCGGGTCTCCCATGAGACGAGCTATTGGAAAATATGTGTTTAATGCTGCTTAAATACACATAAACATGCATAAGAAACGATGGAACTATGGAAGTAAACAAAGCATGTAATACTATTAAAAAAAACAGTGTTGTAGATATTTAAGACTCATGACAGAAAAAATGTTGCTACAAAACAGCGAAAACGGATATCGATAGACCGAAAAAAAGGATGGTCGGATGAAGTAGCCCAAGCAAAGGAAGGAAGATAATTAAAAGAAGATTAATTCAGGAAGATTCAAACTAAAATATGAGAAATTATCAGAGCAGGTAAAGAACGGTGACATATATATTACAATGGAATAATATAGAATAAAATAAAATACAATATATCAATATAGAATAGAGAACATCGATCGTTAGTAAAATTAAGGGTCTACAGTAAGTCACAACTCCATAAATCTCACATTTTCATAAAATTCTCAAATACGCAACCCTACTATAAATAAATACTTTTATGTCCGTTACTAGAAGCTGCAATTCAGCAAACCATGAACATAAGCTCATTTTCTCAAAATCGGTTAGACCTACCGTGTGTTGCCTTACGATGGAACAGTTTTACTATGGAGATTTGAAAACTTTTTATTCCAGCATACACAATTGGAATGTATGCTTAATTTAAGTTTATTTGAAAATAATTGGAAGAGTAACTTCAGAGATACGATCGGGCAGGAATAATAAGACAGGCCAGTGCTTAATTGCTGCAATTTTTTTTACAAAATTCAAAACTCAGCTAAACGAGTAGTGCATAAGTTTCGATTCGATTTAACGGGCCGATATTCTACCTGCGAAAACAGATACGTCAGACATAAAATTAAAACACATTAAAGCAGCTTACTGGAGTTTCCTGACCCCCATCTGCAGCCGACGCAGAAGAAGAGACTTATATGGGTTGGGGCGGCAGTAGGGGTACGGTTGTTACAATAATAATGATATTTTTTGCTACTGGTGATTTGAACCAATTTACATAATGGGATAACCCGATTCCGGTAAACGGTATAAATAATAATTTGAAATTTCGGAATTGCTTCTTCACGATGTAGGCTATCAGACACTACCAATAAAGGTGATGCGGAATATCTTTAAGGGGAATTAGCTTTCTCCAGCTCTTCTTGCTTTTCCGTGAGAGGGCGCTGCAGTTGGAAGTTAGCATTATCTGCATCTCCTTTATTGTTATACTTAAACAGTCCTAGCTGCAAGAGCTAGCGTCTTATCCTTTCAAGCGATTTCACACACAACTTCCATTAAGGATAAATATTTCTGATTAACTATTAAAGATACATCTGGCAATAACGCTAATTTTATGCAAAAAATAAGTGTAAATTTTAATGTCAAAATTAAAATAACTCCAACTAATTCCAATTTAAGAGGAACAATGGTTTTAAATGTGTTATAATTTTATTATAGACATAATATATCTCTAGAAAGCCAGTGTGTTACTGCAAAAGAGTTTTACTGTTGCAAATATCGGAATTAGTATCTATGAGACTAGTTATTAACTCTTTTAGTTTATAGTTCATAGGGATCTATTCCACCATCGTTATTCCTCTATTTTATCTAGCAGGTTTTTAATGCAAGTTTGATTTTAATGTGCATGCGATTAATGGTTGAGCATAATGAAAACTGCATCAAACCAATCTATCTATGAGACTGCAACAGTCAGGAAGATAGTTAAGGCAAGAGCTACGAAATGAGGCGAAATTGGACAATTCGGTATCAAACAACAGGTGCTCAAATTCATTGGTAAATATTTTGCTGTTTGTAAGATTTCGAAATAGTGAATTTCATTTCTACTCATTGAAGAATTGGCAAGATATAGAAAAACATATTTATGACGCAGATACTTTTGAAGTCAAAATCACAGATAGCCTAAGAACAACAAAATACAGGTGAAGCGAGGAGTGCGACAAGGAGACACCATCTCCGCAAAGCTCTTTATTATGGCCTTGGAAGACATTTTCAACGAACTGAACTGGGTCCAGAAGGGAATACGGATCGACGGACGACATCTCCACCATCATCGTTTCGCGGACGACATTATTTTGATTAGTAGTGATCTAGATGAGCTGCAGAGTACCTATGTTAACAGAACTCAAATTGGAATTAGAAAATAATAGATCTCACCATGAACATCGAAAAGCTAAAGTCATGACTAGGAAAGACAGAACACTTGGCCACCTTGATCTAGAAAAAGTCGAGGAATACCTTTATCAGGGACATACGATCAAATTAGGCAAAGAAAATCAGACAGCCGAAGTAAACAGGAGAACTTGAGTGACATGAGCAGGAAATAATTCAATATGTGTATTCTTCCGGTGATGACTTATGGTATGGTGACTGGTGACCATGTCATTAACCGTCAGCCCATAAAACAAACTAAGAACTACCCAAAGAGCTATTGAGCGTATCTTAATGAGAATAAGCATCATAGACCACTTCAGAAATGATTAAATTATAAGGCGGACGAAGTGTAAAGACGTCATAGAGAGAAGAGCAAGGTTAAAGTAGAGCTGGGCAGGACACGATGAACAAAACACATTTTGCAGTGGAGACCAAAGCTACAAAAACACAGCGTGGGCGACCACAAAGACGATAGACATCACAGGAAAATCTGGTAAAAACTGACAACATGACGCGCGAGATAAGATAGAGTAGAAACAGAGAGGAGAGGTCTACGTCTAGGAGTGAAAAATAAGGGGATGCTAAAGAAGAAGATTTGTATTCGTAACGATAAGCTACTTTCAAGAATAACAGAACTTTTTCTTCTTCTTTTGTTACGCATATTTGCCTGTTTTAATCCAATTATAGTTTTTGGTATATACACGAATGAGGAATTCAAATTCTCGTTTCACCTTTTCGATTGTCTATGCTACCCGATATGTAATCGTTTCTCTTGCTGTCTTTATTAATTTTTGTTCCATTGTGCCCGTATTTTCTTTAGCTATTTACATTTGTGGGATACTTGGCATTGACTTCTTATATAACTCCGCACCAACAATGAAATTGGAGTTTTATCAATGATTTAGATCTGTTGACTGCATACCATGTTAAGCACGAATATTATTTGGAGAGTTCGAGAATTCGAAACTTTCGACTAGAGAAGAAGATTTTTTCCTGGATATCGAGAGTTCAATGATATTCTCCTTTCGAATTTGGGGACTAATTCCAGAAATACTCGATTTTTGTCAGGATCTATACAATTGTAACTTGCCGGGAGAAGAGCATTATTGGCACTCTTATACAGAAATTCCAGATGAAAAAGCTGACATATAATAGTGAGGGTTTAAACATTATCTAATAACTATGACATGAGTATAAATTTTAAAAAGCTAAAATTATGGTATGGGGAAACACTCTAGGTTATTCAAGCATAGCGTTAAGACGTTAGTCAACATCAGAAAGAAGGAGCGAGAAGGGCATAAAAAGTAGAATTTACGGAACTTACTGACGTGAAACGCGATGTCGATTCCAACCAAAAAGGAATTTGTGGAAAACCTATATTTGAAGTATGTTACTGTATGGGTGTGAACTGTAGCAAAGTGAAGCAAAATGAAGCTAAAAGCGATGGAAATGTGCTGCTATAAAAGATTACTGAAGATAAGCTGAATATATACGGTCACAAGCCACGAAGTTTTGAGATGGGTAAATGAAGAATGTCCGTTGTGGAGATAGATGCAAAAAAGGGACCCCCTAATAGGTAGGTACTACGAAGAAATGAAACCATAATAAACAGTCGTTACAAGAGATAAATGCAAAGGAAAGGCAGCGACTAGAATATATAAAACAAATAATGGACGACAAGGGAAGTAGATCGTACCACATAATCAAAGGAAAAATGCCTGTAGAGGGGAATGGAAAGCTGCGACAAACCTTTCAGAAGACTGAAGTCTGAAGAAGAACTGTTGTATTTTCAATTAATCTCCAAACGCCGGTGATGCTGCAACTATTCATTAAAGTTGTGCAGGTGACTCCAAGGAAATCATCAATATGAGAAAACATTTAAATGTTTTAATATTCTGATTTAATAAAAAACAGATGGTCCTGAATGTCCACGAGGCTTCTTTGGTTTATGCTTCATTTGGATCTATTGTACGGTCTTCATCCCTCTATTTTATGCAATTTCTGACTATATGCTTTGTTTCAGCATGTATTTACATCATCCCTTCCCTTCTTCTTGAACATTTTATTAGATCGTGAGATCTGTATAAATCGACACTAATTTTATGGATTTTCTTGCGACGTAGATTGCCAGCTGCTGCTCCATTTCTGCGGTAGCTTTCCGGTTGGACATCTACCTAGCGGTTTTCCTTCCATCGCTGGGAGTGCTAATCTGGTATCATCCATTCTTCAAATATGTGCCAGTATCTTCTCCGTTGCATCCCCAATCGAACAACATCTACTCCGTATAGGTTTCTGATATTTTCATTCCTAATTCGGTTGTTTAGCGATTTACCTGCGATGTTTCGTAATACTTTCATTTCCGTGGCTCTCAAGAGGTTCTTTGTTTTTTTTTGTGTCGGCTCTTGTCTTTATTACGTATTTCAGCACGGGTCTTATACAAGTCTTAAATGTTCGGGTCTTGCTTGCGGTGTTCATGTTTTTTTATTATTCCAAGTGACATCACGTAAACATCCAGAGATAGCAGACGCTTTATTAACTTGAGGAATTATTTCGCTTATCAGATTGGTGAGGCTAAGTAGTTTAACGTTCAGATATTTGAACTGTACTACCTGCTCAATCGGCTAATTTTGTGTATGGCGATGGTCACGTTGCACGTTGAGCAGTTAAATGAAATTTAAAAAGTGTCTCTGGAGATCATCTTCTGATTCCGCTACTATTGCAGCATCGTCCACGTAGCAAATGATACTTATGTTGTTGTTTCCTATCTTGTGCCCTAGGTTCAAAGATTTTACTTCTTATACTATTTCATTCATAACGATATTGAAAAGCAATGGGCATGGATTCTCCTTGCCTAACTCCTTCTGGTGTTGCTATTTATTTTGTTGTTTCATGGTTTACTGTCATGTTTGAGATCTATTATAGGGTCCTCATCCCTCTATTTTAACCAGTGTTTTGAGTGTATGCTTGGTTTTAACAAGTATTTACATAACAGCAAGATGTATCAAACCAGGAGAAAGACGGTTAATGGTAGACCTACATATAAAACATACAGGGAGATTAATGTTTTATTAGCGATATATTAAATCTGTACATGCAGGGAGAAGAGCATTATTGACTTCTAATTTAAGTTCATGTTCCATCCCGGTTCAGGAATCCGAATGGAACGTGTTAAAGAATGGGCCAGTGCCCATGTCTTTTGTATTTCCAATTAAAGTCCGGCAAAATGCTAGTGATGTGGCTGTTTATAGTTGTTCTAATTCATTAAAGTTGTGCAGGCGAGTCCGAGTAAGTCGTCAACGTCACAAAAAAATATTTTTCTACTTACTATAGGTACTAATATTGTCATCGCAAAAGATCAAACTCAATGTACATGAAGTGGGTTACTATTAATAGTAACTTTGGTCTATTTATTTAGATGTATTAAATCATCTTCATCCCTTACCTTTTTTTAGTAGTAATAGTAGTAGTAGATGGTATTAATAATCAGTCCTATTTGCAGGGCATCAGCACAGGAAGATTGATGTTTCAGGGACGATACCTATATTAAACCCCTACATGCCGGGAGATGAGCATTATTGACTTCTAATTTGAGTTCATGTTCTACTGCTATACAGGAATCCAAGTCGGACGTGCTAAGGAGTGCAGTTTGTAAATGGAAAAGCGGAAATTTGGTAATGGGGAGTTTCACGGTCTGAAAAGGAATTCATCCCTATGTGGCGGCGGGAAGAGGGCACGATGTGCACATTTTAAAGGCGTCTTATTAAGTTCACATTTTGGCGAGGTGTTGATGGAATGACAATGAGGACAGGGCGGGTCGGCGAACGGGTCGCACAATTAGAGTGCGCGTGTAGAATTCTTTCTTTCATTGCGGCACAAGTCATGGCCGAATTCCTGTTCGCGCGCCTCATGACAAACTGCTCCTCAGGAACGCATTTATTGCAGTCCGTGCCCTTAATATAAGGCCGAAAGCGGTGCACCACATAAATCATAGAATTCGTACGCAAAATCAACAAGAGGCCTAGATAAGCCGACAAATCAGGGGGCGGCTGCTATCTGCCCCAACACATGCTCCGATGCTCAACGCTGCCGGCCGCAGACGGACACTGAATTTTTCATTCATATCTACAAATGACAAAGATTTCGATGCATTTCCATATAAATTACATCATATTTCTGGAACGCGGGGGTTTGTGAGACGCGTCTTCGGAGGCTGTTAGTCATCCTAACAATGATTTATGGAGGCTAACATATTGCCGGGCGGGTCGAGTTCGACCACCGGGTGCCGGCGGCCCCATATTGCGGAAAGAGAGCCTGATCCAGGGCCTGAGCCTGGTGTGTAATCAGGCAACCAATTACACATGTAGACCGTATAATTTGGAGCCATAAACTAAAATAGATTCGGTTCCTCCGCGCTGATTGGATTCGCCGGGTGACAGTTCCACTGGACTTCAGGTGATTGAAATCGAAAAGCGTAGTAGACCGTTCGCGCCTGCGACGATGGATTAACTTCGGGCTGGAACCTAATCTGGAGACCGACACCCCTCCGGACCCATCCCAAAAAATTAATTGTTTAGACGACATTTGTACCGTGCTCTCCTTGTTACGAAACGACCATTCTATAGTGGATTCAACTGACGCTAAGGTTTACTTATGAGTTATGACAGACCAGTTGACTCTATCAACATGGAATTAGTGCTTGATGGATCTACCAGTCTACGCAAATATTGGCGTCTAATCGTTACGATCAAAACAAACTTGTTCAAATATATTGATCGAAGTACCGGGTGGCTATAAATGTCTGTGTTCGTATTGCCTTTGGTATGAGCAACGCTTTAAAAAAATATGAATTCGACTACCTAACCTAAATATAAAATGTCATTCATGTCATCACAACGACATTCCTATGTGTCAAAATGATTAGAGATTCCTATAACTTATTATTATAATTGAAATATAGTGCTAACCAACATACAATATGACGTAGTAGTTGAAAAAATGGCATTTGGCAGATATTTTAAAACTCGCTCCTTGCAAAATGGACTACCAAATATAAACCATAATTTCTGATGTATTCGAACAAATGCTTCGATGAAATGTAATGCAGAAGTCCATCTATTCCTGATTAACCAGTCGATTGTTGACATAAGAGTTAGCTAGTATGATAATTTTGATGGCACGTCTATTTACTCAAATTATTAGCTTCTAATCGTCAATATCAAAATAGTCTTGTTTAAGTATATCAGTTTAATAACGTATTTTCTCAAAATATGGCTTAGTCGGAGAAAGGAGTACAAGTATATTGGGTATAACAAAAATACTATACAAAGCAAGATTAGGAAAAAAACGGCACCTTCGAAAATGGGATAAAGCAAGATATTACTAATAATAAGAAAAACGATATCCAGAAGACATTTTAAAAATGAGACCGAAAGAATAATATGCAAAATGAGTTGAAACATGTAGAAATGGGCCATGAGGAAAAAAGATGGATGATACAAGAAGTTGTAGTATGGTGTCCAAACTTAACAATAAGGTTGAGTGGTGGTCAAACAAAATAGATAAATAGACAAATAATAATGTTAAAATACAAAAGAACTCACTGATTACTCAATCTAACAAAATAATATTATATACGAGTACTAGTTTATGGAGACTACATCCATATATATCGAATCAGTTTCTACCTAAACAAACGGGATGGTCAAATGAAGAGGCACCACGGAACGAATAGACAGTAACTTATGAAGCTAGAGAATACTATATTCCAACATATCTGTATCTTTTCGATTGTCACTAGGCCTTCGATAATGTCAGATGGCACCTATTGTGATCTAAATGGTTAACATCAGTGTGTCTCAACACATTGTGATGATAACTAAGAATTTATATAATAATTAGAACTGAGTGATACAATTTGGCCACTTCTGCTCTTGAACATACAAAATCAGAGAACAAGTCAGAAGAGAAAATGTTTTGTTCCCTATCTTTTCAATTTATATACTGAACATATCATGCGACCTACTCTAGATGACTAGCATGGTGGAATCAGTATCGGTGGAGCAAAAAATGAGTAATTTTGCACTATAATGATGACACCTTACTTGTTGTCAATAGTAAACGAGAACTTTTAACGCTTATGGAAACATTAGAAACAATAATTTCCCACAAATACGTTATATGAAGTGGTCTAAAGATGAATTTATCTCGTTTATCTCCAGTTGGAAACGACACATGAAATTGCGTAGATATAATTCGCAAACGAATTCAACTTCTGAAAATATGTATATCGCAACTAATAAAAGTATGAAGAAGAAGCAAAGACGTAACAATTTGGATTGAACGTAGAACTAACGGCTCTGTTTTGAACGAAGTAAAACCCAAACAGCGACTTCCAACAACAGTTTGTGGCAACATGCGACGAGATAGAACTTCCTTGAGCTGACTGCACACTACTGAAATCTTTTTGGGATCTACCGATAGCAGAGTAGGATAGCGTAAGACAATGATCGCTACTGGAAGAGAGAGAAAGAAAGAAGTGGGGGGGGGGGACTAAAAAGATTATTATCATCTTTAACGGTTTTCATCGATTAATACAGTATTTTCAATGTTTTATACTGTAGCTTTATTGGGTTTCCTCAGTGTCCTGTGGGTTGATTGCTATATGAGTATCAAGAAAAAAACTTTGAGCCAATTGCTGATCTTCAAGACTATTCCTACAAACTCGAGGTGACTCACAATTTGCGGAAACTTCTTCCAAGTACACCCAGAAGGGACAAATGGTCCATGTTTCTTCGCCTGCCGCAAGAAAGGAAGCGGCTTGTCGGAAGGGGATCGGAAATTTGACAGGTCCGTTCTGACCGGCGCGTATGTATCATTGCAAATTCGTGGGAGTATTCATAAATAGCGGAGATGCCGCAATAAATCGGCAATCGCGTTGGGTCGAATCCCTGGGTGGTCGTGAGCGTACATATCGGAGCGGGAGCGGCGCAAGGGTGGTACACTAACCCACTGCCGCCGCACCTGGGGAAGCCCTAATCGAATAACGCGACCCCACGGGAGTCTGGACGGAACCATTACGCGGTGCACTAATAACTTTTTAAGACCGAACTGCGGAATGTCATTACCAAATGACGACCGACCCTCGGGGTCGTAAGTGTTGTTAGTGACTCGTTTTTACGAGTGGGATTCCGCGGATAGCATCTCGCTTCCGCGTAAGTATAACGCAACACTTCGAGTTCTAAACTTTTAATGCTCAAGTGGAGCAGTTAGAGTAAGCGAGAGCTTACACCTCGACATAATCAGATCTGCACCGTAAATATGGAGTGTTGTCGCAGTTAAGATTAGCAAGTTAACCTGCTGGGAGTTAAGGAAATGGGTCGCGTCTCGGCGCCCCCGGCGAGGATTATAAGCTCGAGAAATAACGCGGGATCTTAACAAGAGTTTGCACTCAGCGATCTCTTAGAGACCACACGGTGGGGATTAGCTCTTCGCCATAATATATGACTGTACCTGCACCCAACTATGCTAATTCCCATCGGTTTATAGACCACAGAGTGTCGCTGGCCACCAACTCGCTGCACCGCTCCGCGTGTAAAACGCGTTTACGGCACCGATAATGTGCTATACGTTACGTTCTCCGATAAACACCGACTGAGAACGGCTCACTATAATGGATACTTTAATACGAGTTTCGGTTCATTAAAATATAATTTATTTACCGACTTGATTCGGGTTCATATTAAGGCTATTGGATTATCTTAAAAATAACTATACCGGCTCTGGCGCGGAGACAGCCATGAAAAAAGTTCGAGCGCACGACCTTAATTGCTCCGCGATTTAATCCACCCTTATGAGACATGCATCGCCGATTTAATTAATAACATATAAACTTACTGAATATGTGCGAAAGTAGAAGGCCTTTGTCCAATGGATGTGATTCAAAATAATCGACCATGGAAGAAGGTTTCCTAGCGCAATTTACTTTTTTTTATACATCTGTGTTAATTTGATGTGGTACAAAACAATCGCCCATGGAAGAAGAAAGTTTCCGTATATAATACATAAATACGGGAGACGCTACTCTGATTTAAGTAACAACTTTTTAGATTTAAGATTACCAAATATCTAAAAAGAAGAGGGGGTTTTTAACATATCTTTTCACTATCAATGTAGTGACTATTGTTTAAAATAGTAAATTAAGGAGAAAAACGTTTACCATTTCATAGGCACCTCAATTTCAATAACTTGACGCGTAGATAATGGACAGAAGAATACAACAGTGCTAGAAAGTAGCAAATTAATCCTTGATTTCAAATTCAAGTCCAGGTTAAAGCGGTTGTCTTGACAATAACTTTTCTGGCTCTGGCGCGGTAGAGGCGATGTTCGAATACTTGCTTTGAAATTTAGTCCATTATTAAGAGAAATACATTGCTGGTTTAATTAACACGCTGTAAAATTGTAAGACTCACGATAACCAAATATCTCAAGAAGTGGGCGGTCTTTACGTCTGAATTAACTATCAATTAGTAGAAGTGCCCGGAATGTGCAGAATAGTTTCTGAATGAATTCATATTCAAGATAAATATATTCTTGACATTATTAAGTGCAATATTCCACTAAGATTTCAGATTACCAGGTTTCTGTTAATGTGGGGATCTTTAGATCTGAATTGGCTATTAATTCACTACACATGGTTCATTTCGGAAAGAAGCTGTGCTGTTTTGCGATTTTATAACTACTTCAATTTCAAACTAGTAGTTTCAACAACACATGACCAACCCTCTAAACCAGCGGTCGGCAACCTTTTGGCAGGCAAGGGCCACGTAGTGGCAAAATGAAGTGCAGGCGGGCCGCACTTATTCATAATTTTGATAATAGGTATACTATGTATATCGGGGTGATATTAAAAATGCGAAAACATTGTATTTAAAGTTTATTAATACGCAGGAACAATGACAAAAAAATTAGGAAAAATAATAAAAATAGGAGAACTATTAAGTAACAATCGACTTCCGGGATTGGACCGTGTCATGATTGAGATCGAAGAACTCAACGTTTTGCCCACTTTCGTAAGGGGCTTCATGAGGAGGAAAAAGCAAAAAAGCACGGTAACTTAACGTGTGAACCACGTCAGAGGCGAAACTCGACTGACTATCGGAAGAAGAAAGACGAGAATTTATAGGCAAGCGCCGTCGCGATTCAGCAAATGCCGTCGCGGTTCAGTGGCGGAGGGCGGGGCTTAGGAATTAGCACTTTCCACATAGAAGGAAGGGGAAAGCCTTCGTCCCGATTGAGATTATTAGGGTGTTTGGAAATCTCAATGGCTTCGCGAATCTTTCTGCTAAAGAAGAATGGGGATTTGCAGATGATGGAAGTTTCATCAAAAATGATCTTATGACCAGTATCGCGTTGGTGTTCGGCGATGGCCGATGATGAAACGAGACCTGACTTGAGACAGCGCTGGTGCTCAGAGATGCGAGTTTTCACTGAACGACCTGTTTCACCAATGTATACAGCATTACAAGAGCAAGGGACTCTATAAACACCTTTAGATGACATAGTATTTAATTTATCTTTAGATGAAGGAAGAACCTGTTAGATTTTGCTCGGGGGTTTGAATACTGTTTTAATGTTCTGTTTTCGAAGAAACTTTCCTATGCGGTCGGTGACTTGGTGGATATAGGGAAGAAAGACTATTGCTGCAGGAGGATCAAGTTTTGGAGGTATGGGAGGCCGTGGATGAATATGGCGATTGATGGCAGACTGTATATCCCTAGCACGGTAACCGTTATTCCTAAGAGCTTTCCGAATACGAGAACTATGTACAAAGTATATCTACCTACATATAACTGTACTTATAAAAAAAATTGTGTGACTTTTGATGCTGTATTTTAGTGGCTATTTGTTGTATGTTAGCTTTCATGTTTGTAGTTGAAATTCGAAGAGTGGCTTTCAAATGCTCATCTGTGAGACGAGAAGCATATTTATTTTTTCTGTAACTGAGAATTGAAAAAGTTTGTTCGCACAGGTAAGTACTGCCAAACATTGTAATTCATTGCTGAGCAAACCTTTTCAATTCATCAAACTTAGATGGCAAGCTGCCATAATATTTAACAAGATCATTAATTTCAGATAAAGAGTTTTTGAGTGTCATTAGATTGGAGATCAATCACGTTCATTTGTAAATGACTCGGCACATCCTCAATGTCACACGAAAAAGGATTTGCAAAAATCTTCAGTTTGCCAGAAACCTTCTCGAAGTCACCAAATCTGTCGCTGAATTGATTTTGTAGCTCCATTAAAATGTATTTCATTTTATCATTTTTCCAATGAAAATTTATTCCAGCTTCCTCGACAGCGTTTTTACAATTCGGGAAATGGTCCAACTTTTTTTCGTTAATATGTTTGATGAAGAGCTTGTTCTTCATTTGGAATGCCTTTACGTCTGTGTACATATCAGAAATTAATTTATCTTTTCCTTGAAGCTTTACATTCAGCGTATTTAACTCATTAATTAAATCTGTCAAAAATCCAAGGTCTATTAACCATTGAGGATCTGTAAGTTCTGGAACTGATTTACCTTTTTCGTTCATAAAAGTTATGATTTTTTTTGTGTGATAAAAAAATCTTTTCAGTACTGCACCTCTACTTAACCATCTCACTTCAGAATAATACAGGACATCTTGGTGATCTGTTTCCATATCAGACAGAAACTGTTGAAATTGGCGATGTGTCAACCCATTTTTTCTGATGTAGTTTACAGTGAATATCACGATGTCCATTACTTCTTTCCACGCTAGAACTTTGCTACATAAAGCTTCTTGGTGGATAATGCAATGGAAAATTAATAGGATATCGCATCCCATCTCTGCCAGTTTAGTTTTAATTCTACCCACCAATCCCTTGTTTTGTCCACTCATGTTCCTGCCTCCGTCGGTTGTTACACTTACCAATTTTTCCCATGGTAATTGCATTGATACCAACGCAAAACCGAAGCGCTGTCGGTCAGCGAAGCGTTCAACACAATCGCTACCTCAGCGCTATGCCGGCTGAACGCACCCACTCTGTGTCTGTGATATCACATTCTTATTAAATGCACGCTCGCTTGAATTTTGCGCGCGCATGACGCAATTATTTAAATTTTAGGTAGGTATATAAGACTTTCATTTACAAAACAGTCGCGGGCCGCAAGACGGAGAGTCGCGGGCCGCATGCGGCCCGCGGGCCGCGGGTTGCCGACCGCTGCTCTAAACTATTTTAATGGATATCAACCCACACTAATTCTGGAAAAATATCACAAATATTTAGTTAGAATGTTGCTACTTCAAAACTATAAATGTGCATTAAAAACTGCAACAGCCGAAGTTCTAAGTAAAAACATGCAGTACACATTTTCTACACGACATAAATTTTGATAGTAAGTATTTGATTTATGATCGCCAACGCACAATTGCGCTAGCTGTATTAAAAGGTATTATGCACGATAGCGGTAACTATCAATATGAGTAAATATAAAGGTTCTTGAAAAGAACTTTTATGACACCACGGAATCCAAAATCGTTCTTTAAATCGAATTTGTTTTTCAGTGTTCAACTTGTAGTAGATACACTATAAAAAATTGGGAAAAAGTAATAATATTTGCAAAATGAAGCATCTAGTATGTTCCTTAAATGTATGAAAGTTAAACACGTTAATAAAGCCACACTGAATATCTTGAAGAATGTAAGCCTATATTACCGTATGTGACATTATTTTGAAATGCCACCAGTGACTACTTAGAATACTACAGTGAAAATAATGATAAATGAGACAAAAAATTTTGGAAAAACCACGAGGCAAAATTTACAAAGGTTTTTTTTTGTCAAACGGTACATTAGCTTATAAGTTCTCTTTGTTTTTAGACCTCTATATGCATTTTCATTCTACGCTATATGGCATTCTTTCATTTATATTAAGTCTATATATTAAGTGTAGATGTTTGAACCTTTTAACAATGTTGTTTCATTTCTATTGTCTAGTACAGTGTTCTCCAAACTTTTTTGATCGCGTACCCCTAAGACAAACAAGTTTAATAGGGCATACCCCTGATTATACAGGGTGTAACTTAAATACCTTAACTTCTTCCAGGGTATTAATCATTAGCCAACTTTAAGAAAAGTTCATATAAACAAGTACCCACAAATTCTTTGTTTTACTTCCTGGCTGAATCTCGTCTTGTGGTTATGTTACAGAGATATACTGTTTTGTTTTCTTAGAAATGAATTTCTTTTGCTTTTATTTGAAACAGAATACAGATATTATTATTATATACAGGATGTGAAAGTTTTCTAAGAAAAAGTATTTTTCTTATACATAATTTCCTTATTAATACAGCAATTTAAAATAAATTTGGTACACAGTGCACTTGAATAAAACCCCTTAAAATGTAATATTATCAAGTTCGTCAAGTAATCAGTGGAGGAGATATGGGTAATCAGTGAAATAAATGTAACAAAACAAAATAGTAACACCCTGTAGAAAATTAAAAGCGATCACAGTTTAATGCAAGTCAATTAATTTGCATAGAAAGTAGGTACCTCTTCGACTTTTTTGCCATCTTTCATAGTTCTGATTTTTCAAATGTATTTCACTCCTTTTGTAATATCTTGAGTAGTTAAGATATTTTTGTAAAGCAATTTTTGTTATTGAATTATTAAAATTAATTATGTTATCTTTAAATTTGTAAACAATTTCTTGTCTTTAATTTAAGCGAAGACCTTCAAAACGTCAAGAAATCTGCCATCCCCATTCTAACTCCAATATGTTGATTTAGCTAAAGGCACTGATGATAATTTGAACATTTTCCGGATGTTGCTACATTTTCCGTAGTCATGCTCAAGTTTTACACTTTTTTCTAGGCAAAAAATATGGAATGACATTTGTACAAAAACGGAGAAATAAATTAGAAAATTCAAATTTACCAAGTGTAAGTGAGAGATACCAAAAACATCAAAATGACGCTCTCTGTCTAGAATTAAACGACTTACTTTAAAATAAGATTTTTTACAAGGTGTTGCTATTTTTTTGTTAAATTTATGGCACTGATCACCCACTTTCCCTTACTAATTGGTTAATTGTAGAGCCCTACAATATCACATTTAAGGATTAATATCCAGATATTGTGTGTACCAAATTTGGTCCAAGTATCTACACTAGTAACGAAATTATAACAAAAAGACTTAGACAACGGAGATTTTTTGGACCCTTATTTATACCGGGTGTCCGTTCTCAAACTCGAACATAGGAATCTAACATTGCATTGAACGTTTTTGCTGACTCCTGCTCGCCAATTCAACGTACAGGAAAAGTAATCAATAAAAAGATAAAATTATTGCACATCACATGATACTAGTAATAATAATATTTACTGATATAGTACAGGAATAATGGAAAAATACCTAAAAATCAAATGCACAATGTTGATTACCTATGTTCGACTTTGAGAGTGGACACCCAGTAAACTTTTTTCTTAATATTGGCATCACCACCCTGAAATATTTTAAACTACTTGAGTTACCACCCTTTACAATTATACGTACAGAAAAATATCGTGGGCTGACAGTCTTAATGCCTCCACATTTAGCTACAGACATTTAGTATCCATGATCGTGTAATTTACAAATGCAGGTTAATATTTGTTAATTTTTAATTGAATTTCTTATCTTTTCTGTAACTTAGTGTATACCCTCAAGCACCCACTCACGTACCACCCGGAGTACACGTACCCCAATTTGGAGACACCACTTGTCTAGTAATTTCGTTGTTAAATTGTTCGGATAAATACTACGTCTATCGTGGTATTTTACATTGCACTTTGTGATTTTTTCCTTGACTGAATTGATTTGTAAGTCATGGTGGATCACCTTATTGGGAATATAGGTACCACGGAGCGTTCACGATGGTTCGCAGCAGTTGCAGAATCTCGATATTGAAGTTGCTATCTAATCCCTACAGCCACAGCTGGATCTAATAGGTCCTCACTGGCTTCAGCGTGTAGTAGATTATTTTCTAGGAAAAGTTAGGATGTCTGACCAATGAGCCAATACATTTTCCTGAACCTGAAGCTGTCTACTTTTTGTCCAGATATGTTTCTTCCAGGTGAGACGACGGTCAAGATGACTTCCGATATATTTTGCTTCTTCTCCTTGTGGCAGCTGCTGCTGCTGGGCAAGTTTCCCTAAGTATTGTAAACCATACAAGTGGATTTCGTCTCATTAATATGTATTTGTAGATTTCGTGATGTCATTGTCAGGTCAGTATGTAATAGTCAGACCTCGCCGTTAGCGGCTTTGCGGTTCGCTGATTTGATTTTACGCGGGGCACCTTCGTGCTCCCTTTTCTTTGCCGTTCGCGGATATTTGCTTTGCCGTTCGCGGATGGAATTGCCAACGTTAACTGTTTCAACTTTCACACACTAACGGCCGGTCTTATGAAGGCCACTAATCTGACGTTAACTTTCATTCGCTGTTAAAATAAACAAAAGCGCATAAAAATTTGTTTACTAATGAATAATATGTCATAAGCGCCAACGTTTTGATGAGCTTTTGTTTATTTTAACAGTGATTTACAGTTAAAGTCAGGTTAGTGACCTTCATAAGACCGGCCGTAAGTAAATACAGCAGACGTATGCTGTTTATGTCATGAACACCTAAATAACATTATTTATCACGAACTTGTAAATACACTTATCGAGCCTATTTCTTTAAATATCTTATTACCAAATCCGGCCTGAAATAAATTGTAAAATTTTAACTTGAATAAACAAATGGACATTCGAGCTCTAGATTCAAGTGGCAGACTTATGTGACGTATGGAATTTTAGTTCAAACTTTACTGTCTTCTAGAGCGTTTCTGTCGAAAATTCAATTGAGTTTAATTTTTAAAACACGGAAAACCATGTCGTTAAAGCGTAAAATTTCTGCTTCAGATTTATCAGACAAAAAACGCAGAAAAGTTTTGGTTTTTTGAGGTTGCATAGTATAAATAAATCTAGTTAATGGAACCTAACCCCGTTTTTATCATTTATGTGTTTACTTGCTGATCGCGGTTTTGCGCTTCGCGGCATTCTTCTGGAACGTAACACCCGTGAACGGCGAGATCTGACTGTACCAGTACAGACGTGTCGTCAGCGAATGTTGTGACTGTTGTAAGCCCAGTTGTTGCTAGATCCGTATATAGAAGATACAGGATTGACCCTAGTACACTTCCCTGTGGGACTCCATAGCTAATAAGAATAGTGGTGTGCATTCCTCTTCGTAATTTACGAGAAAGTGTCTATTTGATAGGTACGACTTCAGAACTTGCTAGTATCCATCTGGGAGGTACTTTTGAATTTTGTCAGCTATCCTGTGCACCTGTTCTACTACTACATGCTGTTGCATCGTCTAAGTATGGGCCTCATTCTTTTTAGGTATAGCATGTAGAAAATTTACGATAGTGTTGGGAAAAGGCTAATTAGCCGGTACTCTGCTACTTCCTTGGAGGGCTTATCAGATTTTGGAAAGATGATAATTTGTGCCACTTTTCATTGGTCGGGAAAACAGTCTAGTCGTGATATGTCATTGCACAGTATTGTAATACATTTCATACCTTTATCTGTACGTTCTTTAGCGCTCGTCTTGTGACTAGGTCATAAACGGGACCTTTCTGGGATTTCTATCAGTCAAAATTGTTACTGTCACTTCTCTCATACTGAATTTTTAATTAGTAGGATCATTTGGAAAGGCGCTTATAAAAGTTCGTTTGTAGTTTCCTTCTTCAGCTGTAATCACGGTTGGAAAGGGCTTAAATACGTTTGCCAGGTGGTTTGCAAATGCCATTGATTTCTCTTGATATTTTTTTGTCCAATTTCCGTTTTCAACTCGGATCAGTAGGATGGCTTGTAGGAGTTCGTTGATTCTATTAGTTGCTTTCCATTTTCGATTGCCTGATTTTTAAAATTATTCTTACCTTCCGGGAATCTATTGTTCTGCTTTTATCTTCTTAGCCTTCGTTTTTCTGCGATATTTCTTTTACTAATATTGGACAGCTCATTCTATTCTGGAAAAGCTTGCTATGCGGATTCATGGATAGCTGTGTTAAGTAGCTCAACTGCATTGTTTACATCATCTTCACATTGTATGGTGATATACTTAGCATACTTTCCAATTGGATTTGTTATTGCCGACAAAGCGTGGTCTTTGTTTGCTTAACACTTGCGTGCAAAGTGTAATAATCACCAGCGAGTGATCCGAGAAAAAGTCCAGCCGAGTCGTAAGCTTTGCAGCAATTTTTGATGCTCACAAATCAAGAACTTTGGAGAAATCTTGCCTTGTTTTCCTGGTATGTCACCCTGTAACTACTGTTTATTTCCAAAATTGAGAGACGTTAAAATCTAAATATTTAACTCCACATACGAAGCTTATATCAACTGTGGAGTCATAGTTTTCAAAGAAAAAGATCCATAGCTAAGAACCTTATGATTATTGAAACATAGTTGATGTAACTGTACAGTGAAGAGGAGACTATTGTGATTCTTTCTGTTTTAGTCTAAAATTTATCATATACCTTTCCAGAAAACCACAGAGAAGAAACTAAGAACGAGAAAGAGAAAAACGGAATGGTATTTCCTAAGGAGAGGAGTGAAGGTAGAAGATACAGAAGAGCAGTGCAAGATGAAAGCAAATGGAATAATAGCAAGGGCGTATCCAGAGAGGGGGGAGGGGGGGGGGTGGCACCTGCCCCCCTTCCAATGTGGATAAAATTTAAAATAAAATAAAAAATATATAACGAAATCTAAGAAACATTTTTAGGCTTTGTAGAGCTTGAAGGACTTAATGCCATAAGTACTGCCAAATCCATTGAAGATTTTTCGACAAACTTAAACCTAGACTCTGATAGGTGTGTGGGGTTAGGCTTCGACCGATGTTCCACCATGTCTGGGAAAGAAAGAGGTGTGCAGGGGGTTGTGAGGCAAAAGTACAACAAAGCCTTGTACTTTCATTGCTCTTCGCACAAGCTAAACCTTGGCGTGAACGACTTAAACATTATCCAGAAATTTAAAACTGCGTTGGAACTATCAAGATGATAATCATATTTTTCCGCAAGTCCGTTTTACGACGCAAGCTTATTGCTAACATTCCTAAATTATGTGAAAAAAGATGGTCAGAGAAGTACAAGAGCATCCGTGTTTTTAAGGATCACTTCTTTGATATTGTTGATGCATTCGGGACATTAGCCTAAGAGGAAAATGCAGCAATAAGAAAAAATGCATATCAAATGCATGCAGCGGCGTGCAGATCTTCATTTGTTGTGTCAGTAGCATTAATTGCGAAGTTTTCCGCTATACTGGAACTCGTAGCAAATACACTTCAATCGAAGATACTTAACATAGTCAAAGGCAACCAGCACATTCCAACTATTCTCGACATGCTAAGATATCATCCGAAAAATGCAGAGAACGTCACAGCTGACGTTTTGAAGCATTTGAATGTTGATATAACCGCCATTCGTGTTGCTGGCCGATAAAAGCATAGAAGCAACTCTCCAGCCGAAAATTCATCCGAATTTTGGAGAAGGTCTCTAATAATTCCTTACTTGGATTCCATCATATCATCTTTAGAAGTGAGATTTTCTGCATCCCCTGCATTTTCATTGAGACAATTCCATCCAAGTAACATGAGATATGTTTCTTTGGAGGAGTGGAATGAAAGTACTTCATCTTGTGCTATCTTTTACAATTTGGAAGGGATTGAAGGAGAAAGGGAATTGCGGTTCAAAATGTGGAATGGGGTCCAGGAAGCGCCAGACACCATTGAGGTTTTAAAAAAGAGCATATTCTTTTTCCCGACCATTAGAAAGGCGTTACTTATATTGTTTTCACAGCCGTACACAACATGCACTATAGAGCGTTCATTTAGCACCCTTCGTCGAATTAAAACATTGCTAAGAAGCACCCTTGATGCAAATAGTGGGTTGGTTAGCCATGCTAAGTATTCATCGTCAATGGGTTTTCGCAAACAAGGAGGAAGTAGTGGCAACTGTAATTAAAAAAATTGCAACTAATTCTCGCAAACTATAGTTCAATTTTTTTTTAAATAAATGGTGTTCACTGTTCTTCCTTTTTGGCGCCCCCTCCCATGCCCCCCCCCCCCCTATGAAAAAGTGTGAATTCAGAATGCTGCCCCCTTCCGTTTTGAGCTGGATACGCCCCTGAATAATAGGGAATGCATATATTTATATCTGAACGAGAACTGTAGTGTAGTAAAAAAAATTTTGATAATTTTTTAAAGATCAGCACAGAAATTCGATAATATGGGGTTGCAACTATTAACTTTCAACTGATAATTACCGACCGCATCCAAGAAATATTGCAGGTTATTTCAAGCAAGCTTGCATTAATATATTTAGAGTTTGTCGACAAAGCTTATTTGCAGAAGCTGGTAGAACAATAAATTCTAATTAAAGCAAACAATATTTACGTTTGTAATAATCCACGGTTTGTAGATGCGCGTGCTTTCGGCACTAGGCCGCAATTGTTTGTGACATTGTTTTATCTTTACGAAAATATAATTCACACGTCACGTGACACCTTTTGCTTCAATTGAAATTGAAAGTTCACTTGGTTACAAAGCTATCACGGCAATTAATAATTTTATTTTGGTCTGTGGCACGCATTGTTTATAATTCATTATATTCTCTTTGAAATATAACGCGTGTTATGATTAATAAAGAATATCATTCCTGAAATCGTAGCGGCACATTCGACTCGTTAAATCTGCAGCTCGCTTATACTTACAGATATCATCGGTACTAATCATAGCAGTTGTTATATTAATACTGATAATACAAATAACAATAATACCGGTGTTTAATCTATGAGCCACGGAAGAGGTTTCAAATATATGAAATTGGAATTCCAGTGCATGAGTAAAAAGAGAGTGTTTATACAAAGGGCCGGATCTGTTTAATTGCAAATTAATGGTTAAATTACAGTTACTTTTATAACACCCAGTATGCCTCAAAACAAGCCGCAACTAAGAATAGCCGCGTAGATTACGGTATTCCGACGAGTTTTATTAAACACACAATTTATGTGTGTTGCATCTAGGTAACGAAGCACGATTAGCCGTTTATTATAGCGAATATTTATTAAAACATTCGCCCACGCGGTGTAGAAATAACTAATTTCAGTTTTGTATTAATGCACATTCTGAAATTACTGATCAAGCTAGTTTTATTTTAATATACTGTAACTGTTGTTTGTTTTTCAAAATGTAACTGTCTATGATTGAATAAAAAGAAAGTGTGCCAAAAGTAGCATATAAAGTCTAACTTATGTGTAGTAATTAGTAAAAACCGACGGCGGCCCTTCGAGCAGGATTCCACTGCAAGCTTCTGGGTAGATTGCAACAACTTCCTAGTTTTCTAAATTGCCTATTTCAAGACTCTTATATGGTTCTGCAACCCTTATATTAGAAATATACAAAGATGTTATAAAAAATATGATGAATTTTGTTATGTTAGGAGCTTAGGATTGTATTTTAACATTTTATCGCACCCACAGAAATGTCAACAGTGATTAATCATTTACCTTTCAGTTTACTTCGTCATTTCCTTCAATTTTCTCTGAAGCTTAATTATAATTGCTGTATTAAATGTAAGTTATAGTTGTCTGAAGTTGAATTTGGAGAAAGTGCTGCAAAGAAAGCAACTGCCAAATATCATAAACGCATCATCAAATAAAGCCAACAGTCCTGTGGTATTCTGGTATTATTGCTTCAACCAATGCCTAGCTAGCCACTGGTTATTTTAAGAATAACAAAATGTACAGCAAAAAGGTGTTAAAGAACTGTCGTGAAGATCCATACTAAGAAGGTTAAAAACTAGTGAAACTTGGCTGAAGCGGTTGGTCGTATAAATAGTTTCACGTCTCCCACTTTTGGCATGTGGTCGTCCGATTAGATGTCGTAAACGCTATCGAAAATCTCCAATAAACTTTAAACATGCCAGCGGTGACTAAGCAAAGAGCTACTGGAATTAAAGATCTGGACCATCACTGTTGCTCACAAAACCCACTTCGTATTCGACGGCAGTCGCAACATTGTTTTTAACCAGACTGATGCGCACGTCCAGTGCAACACAAAAACAACAACATTTTAGAGGCGTCGATAATCGAGCTAAATTATCTAAACTTCGATTTTGACTCGGCCCGAAGCACAAAAACGCCTCCGGAGCGGTGCCTACAGAAGAACACGGCAATCAAATAGCTTACGCTAAATAAAACACTTCATTTCATGGATGTTTATATGAACAAAAAAGGCGTAAAGGCCGTACTATTCTATTCTATATCGGGAATTCAATTATAATGGAATTAAGTATTTGGTTTTGTTCGGGGCTAGAGAATGTGCTGAAAAACTAAGATTCCTGCTGCGGAGAAATTAGACGCAGCGTTGTACAACACTCGGTATGCAAGCTGGTTTTTGCACGCGCACCTGAAATGCTGGCACCGCGGCGGCGTAAAAATCCCCAGAATTAGTTCATTGGACGATTTCGGAAATGTTCATTGTGCGTTTTTACGAGCTTTTTGTGACATGCATTCACTTTACCGGAAAACGCGTGAAGTGCACATTTCACGAATCTCACAATGGGGTGAAAAATAGGATTATGTATTCTGTACGCGTCCGTTCCACACTATGGGATCGATGTATAAAAATGTATTCGGATTTTTCGTTGATCGAGCTTGTGCGAATCTGAATAGCACATCTTTTCATTATAAGTCATTCCCAAAAACACATAAAAAGGACGTCATAGCCGAATGCACAAATTGGTGTAAAAAGTGATTAACCCAATTTTGGTGTTGACCTTAATCATGTCCAATAAGTGAAAAATAAACATACAAAAAACATATACTAAGAAGAACGTTAGGGAAAGTATAAACACAGTAAAAGTTCTGCATATTACTTATACTAAACACAAGAGTCACACAATTTATTTCAATTTTAGAAAATAATAATATAATAAATCTATTATCTTCTAGTTGTGACGACGATACCAAAACCAGATTATTGCGATAAATGGACCGGCAAGAAGGATATTGGTTAGTTGAAAGATTTGCATTCATATTTATTGAATACCTGCTATAGACACCAATACGGATTTTCAAGACAAGACAAATTAGAAACCTAAATAGAACCAGGGACGGTAGATCCCTAATAAGGAACCATAAGGAAGGCCGAGGACTACATAGAGAAACAAGTTGAACGTCGAACATGCTGATGACTTATTGCAAGAAGAGAAGAAGACGAATACGCAATCTATGGCGATGTATAAGTAGTGCCTTTGACAATACGTAATTGAAATACTGCTTATAGTTCCTCTAAATATACTGGGTGGATCACGACTCCTTAACACATTTCAACAGGGTTGTACAAGAAAAACCATCATCTGTTTGTCAACTTGTTTATTTATTGCAGTCTGTAATGGATATAACGAAAAACCAGTCAAATAATAAATCAATGGTCAGTTCTACAACAGTAAGTTTTTCCATGAAACCAAGCGGTGACTGAAATGCAGCGTCGTTTTCTAAACCACTTTCCTGTTGCTAGTCGTGGTCGTATTCCTAGTTGCAGCACAATTTTGAGCTGGGTGAGTAAGTTTAAAGATACTGGTATTCTGATCTATATTGGGAATGGGACACCACGAAGAGTGAATACTCCTAAAAATACTGAAAGAATAAGAGAAGCCCTTCAGCGTTCCTCGGACCTTAGTATATGTAAATCGTCCCCGCACTATCGAAGATTTGAAACAAGCAATCCGTAATGAAATTGCGACGATATATGAAGAATTTTTGAGGAGGGTTTTTGTGAATTTCCGAAACTACTTAGACAATTTGTGAATGAAGAAGAAGATCGTCTTGTTTAAGCTTCATCATGGTTTATTAAGCTATTGCACTACCATTTGTCTCCCACTTCAGCATTGAATAGATTTATTAGAATGAAGGATAATTGAAAAAGCCTGTCAGGAAATAGAACAATCTGTAGAAGAAACAAGGAGTACAGAGAAAGAATGGAAAGAATATTAAAGACAATTATTGATAGAAAACAGACAGCAGTTTTTAAGGTATAATATCGTGCCAACTTCCAACCCAGAATACAGAACCTACACAAACAACAATAGAAGGGAAAATGATAAAAAAGGCACTAAAAGCATTAAAAAATAATAACTCGGTAGGGCCAGGAGGAAGACTGAATGAGCTAATAAAATAAGAACAGAGAAGCTATTCAGAATATTAAGAAATATGTTTCAAAGAGCAATTAACGGAGAACAACTATCAGACGAATGGAGCGAAGCCTATACATATAATCTCAATTGTCAAGAAAAGAGATATGAAAAATGCATGAATTACCGGGGAGTCAGCATATTCGCATCACTCGGGAGGTTATATGGAAAAATATATGGAAAATTATGCGTTGATCACATATACATCGCCCACATTATTTAAAGTATACCTAGAGCGTACTCTAAACCAGTGGTATTCAACCGGGGGTACGCGTACCCCTGAGGGTACGCGAATAGTTCCTCAGGGGTACGCGAGGATCTCCAATCTAGGTATTTATAATGAAACAAAACGGCAATCAAGCAATTATATATACCAATATATACAGTTTTGCAGGACAAGTTTGAGCAATATTTTTCTGAAAGTGTGGATATTAACCCCTTTAATGTAAATATTTTGGAAACTAATATGGAAATGCAACTAAAGGAACAGTTATTAGAATTAAGTTTTGATATGACTTTAAAAATAACTTTTGAACAAGTTTCACTGAACGAATTTTGGTTTAAATGCCGGAAAGAGTACAAACAACTAAGTGACTTTGCTATTGGTGAACTATATTTTCAAGCACTTACATGTGCGAACAAGGCCTTTCTGCATTTCGACAATAAAAAATAAACACCGCAATCAGCTTAATCTAGAAGCCCCTCTTATACTCGGACTGACTAATGTTCAACCGAGCATTAAAGATTTGTGCGCTAATAAGCAAGCTCAAGTTTCTCACTAATATACTAATTATATATATTTAAATTCACATGTAACCTTTTCTACCACAATAAATAACATTACAAACCATAACAACACTGTATTATTTGAGTTTTAAGGTAGGGGGTACTTGATTATAAGGAAAATATTTGAAGGGGTACGCGAAAAAACAAGGTTGAATACCACTGCTCTAAACAATTGAAATACAAAACATGAACTGGGGCGTAATAGGACTATCAGAAATTTAAAGAAAATGAGAAGGACGCCTAAAACTCGAATCAGGAAATATCCTATATTACAAAGGAAGAGAAAACGAAAGTCTCGATGGGGTAGGATTTCTTATCGCCAAAAAGCATAGGAAAAAATCAATACATAGGACTATCAGAAAGAGTCGCATATATAATTCTAGAACTAAACAAAACAACAGTCTTACAATTTGTTTGGTATTTAGCTTTTAATCATATTAGTTTAGTTTATTTCATTAGTAATTCTTAATACAAGTAAATAGCTGTACATAAATTTAGTGTAGTTTGTAATTCTACCTAGCGGTAAGTTTACCCACTATTGGTGGAACGTCAAGTTATGGGGCTTACTGTCCCCTCTCCTGCCACCCCTAAATCTTGGGTCGGTGGCCCACATAGCAAGAGATGAACCTAAGACGAGTTGGTGAACGGTCGGTCAACTGATCCCGTTTTTTGTTGTTTTGTGTAACCGCTCGTGTTTATCGTTTTGTGCTCCTGGAGTCACGGGTCAATCGACGTGCCACTTCCATCCTTTATGTCCATCAAGGTAAGTCCCTATACAAACTTCTACTTTGCGTGGGTATTATCGAGTCTTACGCTCTCCGTTTAGGTAGAATTAATTTAGATATTAATTGCCCTGGAGACACAATTATACAAGTCTATGCCCCACCATCCCACCACGAGGACGGAGAAGTTGAACAGTTCTATGACAGCAGCATAGCACAAGCATTAAAAAAGTACTTATACACTCATTATTGGTGATTTTAACGCCAAACTGGGAAAGAAACTAAAAGAAACAGAAAATAGAATGGGCAACTTCGAATACAGAACACGAATTGAAAGAGGAGAGATGCTCATCAACGTCCGAGAAGCCAACGGACTCTTTGCTATGAAAGCTTCTTTTCAGAAAAAAAAAACGCAAAGAAAATGGACGTGGGTGTCACCTAATGGAATAACAAAGAATGAATACACTGTCCTTACAAAACAAAAAAATATTATTCAAGACGTTACGGTCATCAATTCTATCTCAGTGGGCAGTGCGAACAAAAATACAAATAAAAAAGATAATAGATAGGAAAAATACAGACAATCCTACAAAATACACAGAACTTCTGAAGAAAAATAGGGAACAATATGAAAATCAGTTAGCTGGCAATATTCTAAAACTAAAAGAACTAAACCTAGATGAGATGAATTCAGCAATAACCAATGAATTACTAGCAAGTTCAAAACTAGCAACAAGACAAAAACACCTACAATCAAAAATCAGTAATAAATCGCAAGAAATGCTTAGAAATGGGAACAGCCGAGGCCATATAATTCAAAGAAATAAATAAAACCTTAAAAAAGCAAATAAAAGAAGATCTCGGAAAACGCCAAGACGAACGAATAACGAGAATAATAGAAGAAAATCGAAATTTAAAAAGTATGAAATCTCAGATAAGAACAAAAATTATTATGCTCAAAAACTAAGATGGTGAAGAACGAGACATGAATAAAATACTACAGATAACAGAAGGATACTACAGATAACAGAAGGATACTACACAAAACTATATTGAACAAAAAATAACAAACGCAAATTCAGGAGAAGTACCAGAAATTAACAAACATGAAATAAATAACGATATAAAGGAGATAAAAAGAAACAAAACTGCGGGGGAAGATGAGATACTGACTGAAATACTTAAAGAAAGAGGCAATAAAATAGTGTTATACCTAAAGATATTACACAACAAATGCTTAATCGAGGGTGAGATACCAAAAACCAGGAAAAGACGGGAAGACGATCCTAAAATATAAAAAATCTGGTGTGATACACTCACACAACTTCCTTTTACAGTGATCTTATAATTAGTCAAAAATTTCATTTTTAATTTTTAAGCATTTGTCCAAAAATTACAAATTCTACAAAAACGGTACAAAATAGAGCGTTAGTTGAAGAGACAAATTTTCTCTAAAATTTTAAGCTGAATTCAAAAATGTAATAATATACCGGGTGTTCTATTTAAAATAGGAGTTAATAAAAAAAATAGAAAAAAAACAAAAGAAACCCACTTTAGAAGTATTCAACTGGAAAATCACCTATCTCACATTAATACAAATTAAAAATGTAATAAAAATGTGAAGTTTGAAAAAAATCGTTAGAGCCGTTTTTGAAAAAATCGAAAAAAACTGAAAAATCACAAGAGTAAACACCTACTTCCGGTTATGCGATTTTCTTCAAAAGCTTGCTGTCTCATCTACATAATACAAAAAACTTATATATGAAGTTTCAACGCCATGCCTCTTTTCGTTTTTGAGATATTCTGTTCACAGACAGACACACAGACAGACACACAGCAGACACACAGACCAATGAAAAAAAATATGTTTTTTGGGATCAGGGGACTCTAAAACGTGAAGATCTGTTGAAAACTCAATTTCGAATTTTTGGGGTGAATCCAATACTTCCTTTATCGTAAAAGGAAGTAAAAAGGTCACCCAACCAAACTAGACAATTACAGGCCTATATCACTTCCACAGAATAATAATAACCAGAAGGATATCTCGTATTACCTGACCGCCGGCCCCTCATAGCCTTGAGACGTTTCTACCCTGAAATTCTACCCTGAAACGGCCAGTGTAGGTAGCGGCTTTGGGGAGAGCCCATGGAATACAAAGGTTCGAGGTCACCCGTTGTCGGCGTCGACATCAATGCGGTTGTGTGGAAGATATCCTTCTGGTTATTATTATTCTGTGTCACTTCTGTCGAAAATTTATACAACGTTCACAAGAATAGTAAGTTAACAACAGACTAGCAAAAAACAATTTGACAATTATCAACCCGTCCAACAGGCAGGCTTCAGGAATGGGTACAGCACATGTGACCTTCTGCATACTCTAAAAATATTAATTGAAAAAACCAATGAATATAACCTTCCCATACGCATAGCATCGATAGATTATGAGAAAGCCTTTGACAGTGTAGAAACATGGGTGGTGGAAAAAGCACTCGTAAACTGCAGAACGGATTCTCGATATCGTGACCTAATACATAACATATACGAAGATACAAAAATGGGAGTGTAACTAGACGAAGAATTGAAAATGGAACACATACCAATCAGAAGTAGAATAAGGCAGGAGGATGCCATTTCCCCCAAAGTATTTACCTTAGCAATGGAGGACATATTTAAGACTTTAAATTGCGAAGGAAAAGGAATCTGTATTAACGAAAAATACCTAAATAACCTTAGGTACGCCGAGGATGTGATTCTGTTTGCTAATAAAAAGAATAATTTACGAGAAATGATCAATAACATGTACCGAAGATTATTAGAAAAGGGAATTAAAATGAATCTCAATAAAACTAAGATAATGTCAAACAAAGACGAACAACAAAAAATAACAGTAAATTATATCAACATAGAGCAAGTGACTAAATACATATATTTAGGACAAATATATTAAGGTCGAAATAACTAGAAGGGTACGAATGGGATGTGCGGATTTTAACAAACTGTCGTACATACTAAAAAACCAAAAGATTCTCTTACACTTAAGAATCAGAGTATTTAACTCATGCATTCTGCCAAACATCACATATAGAGCTCAAACATGGACGTTCACAACATCAAACCTGGGTAAGGTAAGGAAGACGCAGAGAGCCATGGAAAGGTATATATTCGGGATCTCGCTTAAAGACAGAAAAATAAATGACAAGATAAGAAGGAAAACGAAAGCCGTAGATGTCATTGAACAAGCAGCTAAACTAAAGTGGAATTGGGCCGGACGTAACGAACGTCTCTAAGCCCTACGGTGGAATCACTAAATAGAAAAATGGCGACCATATATAGGAAAAAGATCGAGGGGCAGGCCACAGATGAGATGGAAAGACGACATAGCAAAAACGCAGGTTTAATGTGGCAGAGAATGGCTATGTACAGAGAGAACTGGAAACAGATTGGGAAAGCTATCAAAAAATGGAAATGATAGAAAATAGGCTAAAAGAAGAAAGAAGAGCATACTCTCAAAAAATGGAAACAAAAATTCCAAGCAATGGGGGTCGCAGTACGTGAGGATTATCTGTATACCTTAAGGTTTGCGGATGATCAATTGGTCATCGCTCAAGACGAAGAAGACCTTAGCTTTATGGCTATGAAGCTTAAGGAAGAATATACCAGAGCGGGACTAGAAGTTAATTTCGACAAAATCAAATATTTAACGAGCGAACAAATACACGAGGAAATGGAGGTAGACACAAACATCAAGGAAACATACAGAAGTAGATATTTAGATCAGACCAGGACAATTTGTATTAAACGGTTAAATCCGGTACTGTGGGACAAACATAACAATAAAACAAGAATATATGGTTCAATAGTAGAGAATATTATGACATATGGAGCGGACACATGGTGATAAATAAGAGAAATAGATGCAACATCAACGTAATTGAAATAGAATGCTGGAGAAGACACTGTAAAGTAGTAAGATCACACAGGATTTCTAAACGAAGAAATAACGAAGTAGAGTGGAAGAGAACCGATTAAGGTAGTATGGTCACATAAGAAGAATTGAGAGACAACAATGGTATTAAAAATAACAGACTGAAGCCCTATGGGAAAAAGAAAAAGAGGAAGACCCAGGAGATCCCGTCGAGATGACGTGAATAAAGCCATGAAAACGGAGGTTTGGAAGAAACACATTGGGAAAAACAAAAAGGAATGGAGAATTTGGATGAGAGAGGAAACTTGTGTCAGCTGTAAAAAATCCTCTTACATTTAAGAAAACTGGAACATACAATATCTTAACTGAGATGGAATAAAGAGCTGTTCTTTATATTTTTTTAAGAAGGACGTTTTTGGAATTTACTCCTCTGTAACTATCCTATGTAACTGATTGGTTGGTTCAGATGGCGATATATCTCTTGGCAAAGCTTACTTTGTGCTAAGAATTTATTTACTATCAATATCAATGTTAGTGATGGGCTTATTCGAATGAAAAATAACCGGTTATCCGGTTATTGAAATAACCTGTGTAACTCGGTTTTCGTACCAAGTATTCGAATGAAAAATAACGTCATCCTGATACGTACTACGTGCCGTATCTCAGCGACCTGCGAGTGATCGAAATTCTGTAAATAATACGTCATTCATAACAATAAGCAAGGCAGATTGTACTGATTGACCCAAGTGAGGCTCGCGGCTGCTTGTTGATGTTATTAACACATTTGAGAGTCCCAGTCGACCAGTTAAATTTATGGAGCCGTTCCTATTAAAGATAACGCTCTGCTGAGTATGAGATTTGCCGAAGCTGTGTTGGTATTAATTTATAACGGCCTAAATTTTTGCTTCGAAACGCGGTTGATTATGCCTAATAAGGGATAAACAGAAAGCGAAATAAGATTTTCCAATATCGCAACAAATTTATACTTAATTTTTAATAACGGAGCAGTCGATGCCCATCCGTCGTCATATGATATGAACGTGGGACAAGAAGTGGATTTCGATGTATAAAATTTTAAGTGTGCGTCCTTAGAACCGCGGAAGGCTGAACGTAGATAAATTATGGATTCTAAAATATACCGGTATGATGTGCAAGCGAAAAGGGAAAGGTGGCTACTAGAGAATTTTAGGAACTAAAAATAGATTCAATAGATACTTTGTATTCGCATATTTATAATTTCTTTATGATTAGTATTGATGTAGCTATTCTCAATGGTTTAAACTCCTTAGAAATCAAATAAAAATCATTTATACAAGTATTATAATTAACGATTAACTGAGTTCCTCTGCTATCTGCAAGTTACGATGCCGATGCAGATGACGGTGAACCGCCAACCGGCAAACCGCTAACCGGCAAACCGGCGAAATCGAAACGAATCGAGAGCCAAAATTTATTCGAATGATTATTCAAATAATCATTCGGTTATTAATATCATTCGAATGCAAATAATTCGGTTATGAAAATTGTCCGGTTATGCCCATCACTAATCAATGTTCTCTTTTATAGTAATCTGATTGGTTTATCATTGGCCAATAAATAATAAGGTATTATCAAATAGTTTAGTATTTTTCATTGTCAATGTTTGCATAAACAAGATTGCTGTATAACAGTTTCTTGGTCAGAAACGTTGAGTTAAAACCTGTTCAGCTAGCCGTGGCTAACGTTTGGTGTTAAAAAGGCACCTCCACCAAATCTACACTTGCCAGATCAATCATTCTTGCACGAAAGCTAGTATTTATTTATTTATATATCACGAAATATTTAAGTTACGTTATATTATTTAATTGATAATGCATTTATAAACACCTGGAGTTTTAAGATTCTCGGGAAACTTATATGACTTTTCAAATTGCTGATTGATTCATCAACAACATGCATCGTCAATAAACAAGCTTTTTTACCCATTGAAACGTTTCAATGGATTGTCGGTATTTGCCGAAACATATACATTAGTGGTATTGCGATGTTTAAATAATAATGACAGAGGGTCTCTTTCCTCCCTTGTACATGTATGGCGTTGCAGCACAAATATAATTACGTTGACAGTTATGGTGGTGTCCCCGTATCCGCAACCGAAGGTATTTTCGGATAAAATGTGTAATGCGACGTAAGATTTGTGTAGTCCGAGGAAGTCCAGCGCAGGAAGGAAGAGCGAGCACAGCAGGGACGGTGTTGTGTAAATCTTTGGCACACAATAAGTTGTAATAATGTGGAGGCTTATTGTCTTAATGTCCGCGACAGATTGAACACGGCCACAAAATAAATCGGTGCGCCGTTGCGGCAGTCGCTAATAACTATTCCAATATGATTACTCGGCGATTCACACGTCCCTTGCGGCCGTAAAAATGTCAGAGCTCGTTAACACGAGGTACGCAGAGGCTTTAGCAGAGGCGGGTGTACCGGCATACCGCGTATCGTAAAAATAACAACTTTACGGGGCAGGCAGGCGGCCCTATAAAATTTTCATTATTTCGTGCGGCGGTGTAGTCGGTAATGTAAATTTGTCGGGCATACACCGAGAGACAAACGGCTCGGAGGCAGAACAGGTGATACGCATTTTAAAGGTGAATACCCATCGAAAGTGACGTCATCTGCACCACTATCCGTCTATCTCCGTCAGTTCCCACGCCGAGATTGCGTCAGATGGGTCATCCGCGTGACCTCGTTGAGCGCGACAACGCCGCCACGAGCCGCCGCTGCCGCCGTATAGCTTAACAAGCCTCTTCCTTATTACGGCATTCTTAAACATAAGCACATGTGATCGCTGCGCTCTTGACTCTCCGGACTAATCGCTCTATTCGAGGTTATCTGTGCACATCTCTGCGGGAAACCTCCTGTACTCATGTTGCTGCGACAATCACCGTTTTGTCATCGCGGTACCGCTCTTCTTTCGACCAAGACGAATGATGCCCGACTTTTATAATTTTGTTTCCACGATTCCAGGGACCAGATAACTCGCTACACGCATTTTGCAGTAGATGAAGTTACATCTTGCGAAAAGATAACGGTACCACCGAAATATAAGGTTAAAGATAACTCGGAAAGAACGTTTACTATCAGGTTTGCATCACAACAAAGGTGCTGTGCTTCATTTAAGTGTCACTGACCTAAATATTGCTAGAACTAAGTTAGTTGGACACAACTACGTCAGGCATAATCTAAACCTTATACATCTACGACCAAGCTGGTAATTCTAGAAAACACCATAAGCCCCTCGTGGCAAAGAGAATTAAAATACATATGCTCAAACCTTATTAAAATTAAAGAAAAATTTATTGTATTTGTGATGTAATGTTAACTTAGTAGTAGCAGTAACTTGAGTATTTTTAGACATAATGGTTGAGAGTGCGTATCCCAAATTCTAAGTACTCTAAGTCAACCAACAATATTGTGCATTTTACAACTCCGTGGTATACTGTATATACTGTAACTACTATATTTTTTCATTATCTGTGCAGACTTCCATCAGAAATTTACTGTTCTAATGTTGTTTCGACAATCACCGTTCTGCCATCGCGATATCGCTCTTCTTTCGGCCAAGACAAATGATTGGCCTACTTTAAAACATACCGGGACAACCGAAATGAAAGGTTAAACATAACTCGGGAAGAACGCTTACCATTAGGTTTGACAACAAAGGTGATGTGCTTCATTCAAGTGTCACTGACCTAAATATTGTCAGAAGTAAGTTAGTCAGATACTACTATGTCACACATAATAGTGATCTCATACCTTGATTGTAGAAACCAGTAAGGCCAGTTAAAAGACATCAACATTTGTTAAAATCTTATTGAAAAGAATTAAAAATTGGTAATACTGGTGGATTTCGTGTAAGATCAGCTTAGTAATAGACCTTAGGGTTTAAGAGTCCATATCTCACATTGCACTCTAAATCAACCAACGATGTTGTAACACTACATGGTATACGAGCCTCTCGTCATGGATATCTATACTTTAACTACTGTATGCGTTCAACATATGTGCATCATACTTCTACCAGAAACATACTAGTCTCATGTTGCTTCGACAATCCCTATTTTTAGTATAGCGGTACCGCTCTTCTTTCGGCCAAAACAGATTATGGACACTTTTATCATTTTGTTTCCACGAGGGGCCAGATAAGTCGCCAAAAGTATTTTGCAGTAGATGGAGCTACATCTTTTCAAAAGATAACTCCGAAAGAAGGTTTGCAATATAATGAAAGTGCTGTGGTTCATTGAAGTGTCACTTAGCTAAATATTGTCAAAATTAAGTTAATCGGACACTACTACGTCACGTATAATAGTAGTTTTATACCTTAATTGTAGGAAGTACCGTTGGTGGTAGGGATAGTTAAAATACATCAGCATTTGTTCAAATATTATTGAAATAAAAATTGGCAGTGCTGGTGCTTTCATGTAAGGTTTGAGAATGCGTATCTCACATGGTACTCTAATTCAACTAACGATGTTATACATTGTAACACTACCTGGCATACGACTCTTTCGTCATGGATATCTATTCTTCAACTACTATATTTGTTCAACACATGTGCATTATGCTTCTACCAGAAAATTATTCCTTTCATATCTCTCCAATAATCACTGTTTTTGGTATCGAGGTACCGCTCCTCTTTCGTTGCAGACGCCGTCTCTTGGGGAAATTGAGTCCAATGGTTGACAATTCTGTTTCCCTGGACGTTTTTATAAGAGAGGGTTCGAAATTTAGATATATTTAGTTTCATATCGTGACCTTGGAGTTGGTGGTTAATAGACTGCTGAAGGTGGTGGGAAGGTTTGGTATGTCAAAGTCTTCCTGGAGAATTTTATAAATTTTAATAGCATTTCCTCATTTTCAGCGCTTATAATTTTTGGTCCTACGTTAGATGCCGAAGGTGGTTAATGTCTAGTTGTTTTACGTTGGACGTTCTCTAGCAGATTCCTGTATTTGGCGAAGTATGGGTTCCAAATGCTGGCACCGTACTCCAGAATATGCAGGACATAGGTCTTATAAAGCGATAGGAACGAGTCGTTTTTTAGTAATGTGAATGCTTTGTGTATTACCATACATATGGATACATTGAAAGGAATCGGCCATTCTTTCGTCCACGATACCACGCATCTAACGTTGTAGGTTATTATAATTTGGTGTCATCGGCATACATGCAAAAGTTATGATTTTGTTTTCACGATTTGTGGCACCAGCTAACTTACTACACGCATTTTGTTTTCTCCCAAAAGGAAACTGTAACACCGAAATATAAGTTAGAAGATGTTTACTATCAGCTTTGCATCACAACAAAGGTGCTGGATGCTTCACTCAAGTATCCCTGATCTAAATATCATCTGAATTAACTTAGTCGTGTATGTATAATGTAAAATAGCAATAAAAGAAAAATATATAGAACAGGTAATGACATTTGAATACCTTGGCAACCTTAGAGGAGAAGTACGCAAACAATCTAACAACGCTTGTCAGTATGTTAGGATATTTACCGGATGATGTATGGAGCGAAAAAACGTAAACCTAGAAAGTACAATCCTCTATAAAACGTGCGTAAGACCACTTTTAATATATGCAGTTGAAGCAAGGGCAGACACCGCCGAAACAAAAAGAATGCGAACAACAGAAATGAGGCTACTACGATCAATTACAGGTACTATGCTAAGAGATAAAAAACGAAACACCAAAATTAGAGAAGTATGCACAGTACACGATGTTTGGTGGTCTAAGCAAAGGAGGGAATGCAATCACCATGTGAATACAATGGGAAGTGAGAGAATCGCTCGATTGGCAAGGGACGGAAAACCACCAGGAAAAAGGACGATAGGAAGACCGCAGAAGAAATAGAAGGATAGTTGGCAATCGACCCCACAGGAAAATGCACCGGAATAACAGGCCATTGTCTACTATAAGCATACGAAGAAGTGTATGTGTAGTCTTCAGCTTATTAGCTGATTGGTCATAGCCTTACAATTTTCTCGATATATAGCTTTAGTTTTAAATTATTGATGCGTATTAAATTAATATATTGATTATTTAATTCCCTGGCTAGCTAGCTGCTATCCTGGGAAGAAATTCCCAATGCGGTGGTTTCTCTTTGCTTTCCTCATATAGAAGAGCATATAGACGTAAATGAAAAACCGCTGGATCTCTAACGCTTTCATAAAATCAGCGTCATAAATGAAGAAGAGGTGATTAAGAGCGGCCAGATAGGAAAGACGAGGAAGAAAGAATATTATCTGAGACAATGTAAATATAGAATGTAGACTCAACTAGGGCACCTCGGGACTGCTAATTCCCGTACTCGGAAGATGGGAGGCTTTGAAGGATGCCAACCTTGTACGTTAATAGCAAAGCTGTTATTTAAAAAACACCATAACCGCAGTAAGAATAATTAAAGTCGATTAACAGTGGTCGAAATCACGATAAATAATAATTTAGTTCGAGTTAGTATATGTCTCCCACAGTTCACCCTAATCCAACAAAAAATATCGTGTCTAGTACAACACAATGATGTACAAAGTTCTCATTACGAATTGTTAATTAATCTGCATAACTGTGATAGTTTTTCTTCACAAATTATGCCTCAGCCTGAAAGAAGAAGATAAAGAAGGAAAAAATCCAATTCACAAACTGTGTTAGGTAGATCTAAAATTCAATACCAAGCGAGAGAGAATTTGCTAATAGTTCAGCGTTTACCTTTTCCTTTTTGCAAATTTGGGTTACTTAATGTGTACGATCCAAAAAATTACATGTATTGAAGGATAATCTCAACTTCAACTATTTTTTATATTATAACATATTACTCTTCATGAACTTGGAAAGTAAATGCAAACGTACTATAACAACAAAGCTATTTCATAGTATATAAAAACGATAAAGATGGCAATGGTTAAGACCTGTCATGCAAATCTAAAAATTATGTCCATACAAAAAGATAAGCCGATGACATTAAATATAGCAGGAAGAGGTGGAATAGAGTTACTAATAGTAAAGATGGAAAGATATTTGTATCTTTAGATAAATGGACCAGACGGACAATACAACACCATAACACACTGAAACGACTTGGGACCATAGCTGCGCCACGATATCAAACAAAACATTTTCGACCTGGTTTCCTCTTCTTCTTCTTCCTCTATTTATAGGCTGAGAGGCTTCTATTTATTACCACACAGGGTGCGGTTTTATAAGCCATCTTCGTCCGCGGGGTGGGCAGGTGGCTAGCCTAACCCATTGATAAGAAGAACACCCTTTCAAAGGGGTCACGACCATCAAAGAAGTTTGTATGATGGCCGAAGAGAGTAAGATGTAACCACAGTCCGGTTGTGAGGTTCGAACTCACTACCTACCGACTGCAAACACAAACGTTTTACCAGCCGGCTACTTGCCTCCACCTGGTTTTCTCGAGTACAAAAATTAGTTAACTATTTCTAAAACTAAAAGTTTGTCAGGGTTCTCATGCGTAGTTTCATATTTGCTAAATTGATGTACATATTTCAATATGTCTTCCCTTTACGTTGAGTAAAGCTATCAAATCCAGAAATATACAGTAATAAATCTGAGAAGAGCATGCATTACCTAACCATGTTTAAATGGAAATTAAAATTTTCTAAATTTAACTAAAACAAGGATAGTGAAAGATTTAAAAAATGAACAAAATTAGTACATAGTAGAAACTAAACTTCTATACCATGACTTCAAGTGCCATATATTATATTTATAAGATTTTGTAAGTTATAGCGTCCGATCAAGGTCTTCCATATTTTCATTTTTGCAGGTATCTGCATAATACAGATCTTCTGAACACAGTTCGACATTTCCGTAGATCTGTAGCTCAATGTATGCGCCTATAATTTCGCTAGAAGAAAAAAGATGGCAGATTATATTCAGACACGTGCTAATGCACCTTGCAAGTTCAACTCAGAATAAATAATAAATCGAAAAATGTGCTATTCCAGAACTAATTTGCTCGACGTCCAAGTAATTCATCAGCAAAATTAATATTAATGAGTACATAAGTACACGAGACTGTGCTCATTCGTGCCGTACCAATTTGACACGGTGGCAATTAATAACATTCAGTTCAACTTACCGCAGCCTATGGCCATCTGATCCGAGGCATAAACCTAACCAGCCAAAGGTCGACATCTGAATGCACACAAACTACCAAATACTCCTCGTAGCCACGAAGGTAAATGGGCTTCCAACGAAAACAAATACGAATCGGGGATTTCTGGAGATAAAGGCGACGGGGATTCGCAAAATTCCTGCTACAATTTTTCGGCCTTTTTGTCGTTCAATCTAACTCAGAGGCAACGCCTTTCCATCAGAATTTATTTTCAGGTTCACCTGTTGTAAATCTCTGCGTGATTCCCCTTTTTGCTTTGTGCACTTGACACTCGAAACTGCTACGATTGTAACTTGCACGTCGGCGGTATCCCAACAGTCATTAATTCAGCAGCTCGAATCATGTTCTTGGGTTTGCGTTAGTTTATTTAAAATATTTAAAATAAATTTACTGTGAAATTGTAAGAACGTATAGAGCAGCTTAAACTCGTTTTGTCAAATTATAATTATGGAAAGGTTTTTTTTTAATTATAAAAAAAATACTTAAAATATTATATGAACATTTCCTGTAGCAAAGCGAAATGGGAGGTGTCTCTGGAATTCCATAATTTACCATCTCATTCTTTTAAAACGTTTTTAATGCGCAAAGCAATTCATACGTTGACACGTTGATATTATATAGTAGGGATGGGCGCGTGACGTTAAAACAGTCGTGTCACGTCGTGAACGTGACTAATATTTGACAATCGTGACGTGAACGTGAGTGAAAATTTCCAAGGCGTGATTCGTTAATTTCACGTTAAATATTTAGTAACGAATAAAAAACTGCAGGGTGCCCCGGGTGAACCTATTTTTAGAAAAGTAATGTTTTTGTTTTGTATACTCGACTTAACACTGAAAATGTCGATTGCGTTTTATTTTTAAACCAATTTATTGTGTAGATGAACTTATTATTCTAATAAAAGTAATGTTTTGTTTTGTATACTCGCCTTAACACTGACAATGTTGATCCTTGTACGTAAAAGTACTTTTAAACCTACGAATTAAAAGTGTTGCCTAGCAACCTTCTGCACTCATACCAATAAGGGAAACGTTAATTCCAATGACAGCTTTTGGTATTAAAAGTAATCTCTTTGAAGACAGCTGCAAGAAATGTATTTGCGAGAAATCGGTATTTATCCCTTGTCGTAAGGTATTGTAGTCAATTAAAATTTTTTTCTTTTTGTGTCAACTATTCTGATTTCAACATATCACGTAAATTATGTCACGTGCAAGACATATTTTTAGTTCTGTTTAGCGTTTTTTCAGTGATTTTAAATTTGAACATTCTGTTCTATCTGAATTTAAATTTTGAAATAAAAGCTGCGTGTCACGTCGTGAGTGGCGTGTCACGCCGTGAACGTGAGCGTGAGTGTTTAAAGCAAGCGTAAAACGTGCGTGACGCGAGTAAAAACTCACTCACGCGCCCATCTCTATTGTATAGATTGACTTATTATTGTCAATTTATTTAATTTCAACCCACGCTGGAAAGGATATTTAAACAGAGAAAAAATAAAACCCTATTTTATATGCACTGGCTTGCAGATAAAGACAAAATTCTTATCGTTTCTTAGAGGAGGGATGGTCTGTAAGAGAAGCAGCAAATAATTATAGTCTAAATAAAAGTACTACATAAATCGAAAGTAGATATCAAGCTGCCTTATTAATGCCAATAAAATAAACGTTAAATATAGATAGCATATTTAATTTACAGTTTGATTTTTACATTTGATTGATGGTGGGTCAATTAATTAACTAAGAATTAGCTGATCGAGTTTTGCTTCGGTGCGTCAAAAGTTATTTAAGCGGAAAGTCAAATTAAAGTTAGTTACACAGCTGTATAATTCTGTTATAATTGCTATTTTCTTTAAAAAATGAACTTCTGGCGATCTACCTATAAGAAACCTTGGATATACGGAAGGGTTACTATAGTGACAACGAGGATAATGTGTGCTTTTGGCAATAGCCATTGCACGTATTTTTCTTTGGATACAATTGGCGAAAATAACTGTAATTTGGAAATAAGCGAAGAGATATTCTAATATACGAAAGATTTCTGTAGAAGAAATAGATATAAGTGGCAATTGCAGTGCTTTCCAAAAACAAAAAGATTGAAAATTCATGTGAAACGCATTGAGCCTTTTAGTTCTATGGTTTTCTTTGCATTAACTATTTTCCTGCAAACTTAAAGTTAGCTTTCAGTTATTCACGGACTAATAAAAAAAATATAAATTATTTTTCAGAAATAAAGATGTTAAAACATTTTCTTCTTTTTTATTTAAAATTCAATTTCAAAAATATAAAAGCCATTTTAATTAGAGCAAGGCCACCTATTCGGCGGGCTCAAAAGCTAGTATGGATAATAATTGAACCTTTTTTCTAAGGTTTTATTTGCAGCAAGTATTTGTTTGAAGGTGTTCAATATAATTTCAACTTTAGTTTTAGATATTTTCAAACTAATAAAAACAACACTCCCCAACAAAAATCTTCAACAGTTTTGATAACTTTCAATCGAAAAATTTTAGTGGATAGTACAGCTTATACGTTGTTTATTAATAATATGTTATAATTGTAATTATACTTAACAACTATTGCGGCCAATGAAACAAATAAAGACACCAAAATCGATTTAATCCTGTATGCATTTAATATCAAATATCAGCACAGTCGGTTAAGCTACCAGATCTCTAAACATTCGTCGTATTTTACTAACTTTTTACTTACTTACAAATAGATTTCACAGTTAATAAAGCAAATCAACTTTTAGGGTTTATTAGGAGAGTTTGCTTTGAACTCAGGTCTGTTTCTACTATTAAGACTTTGTATGTTATGATTGTGCGACCCTTATTAATGTTCGGCTCAATAGTGTGGTATCCAAACTTTAAAGTGTACATTGATCGGCTGGAGACTGTCCAACATAATTTTTTTAGAATTGCAGCAACGAGACTGGGATTGCAGGACCCATTTTGCGATCACAATTATCAAGAAATATCTATAACGGTACAAATTCCCTCACTCGAATCCCTGAGAAAATATTTTGATCTGCTTTTTCTTTACAAATTAGTAAATGGACAACTGGACTGTCCCCTTCTTTTGAGTCAATTGATGTTCAAGGTGCCTTCACGGCCCTCGAGATCAGTCACCACCTTTGCCTTGTCAACTTATACAATCCTCTAACCCGTATATGCGCCATGTGTAATGATCTCTCATGTGATATTTTAGATCCTAGTTTGAGTCACTTTTGTAACGCAGCGAGAAGTACTATTTTTGTTTTTGAGTGAACGAGCCATGTCATCACTACCATCGGAATTAATGTTATGTTATTTTTCATTTTATTTTCTGTAAAAGGACTTTGAGTCCGTCCATACTTGTAATAAATAAAAAATAAAACATAAATACCTTAATTTCGTGTATCAACTTAATATACTTGCGCTACCACATAGTAAACAACATAGTAAAGTATAAATACACATCTAAGAAATAATTTTTGTTATTTGAAATATTTCAAAGTATTAGTAAAATTTGTTAAAAAAGCTAAAATTTTGTATTTTAATATTATAAAAATTATTATTATTATTATTACAAAACTTTACATGCTGAGGATAAACCTATAAGCATAGTACAAGAAGATAAATAATATTACGGTTATGCATTCAAATATAAAAAAAATATAAAAATTAGAAAAAAATAGAGAAAATTAGTATGTATTCCAAAGTAACACTATACCGGGTGTCCATTCTCATAGTCGAACATAGGCAATTAACATTAGTGCATTCACTCGTTCTTCATTGAAATAATTCATTTTTCTGTAGATAATTTTAACAGATGTTGGCAGAAAATACCTGATTTACGCCAACTAATTACCAATTTTTTTGACAAATGCTATCGAACTTGAAAAGCAAGGCAAGGCGTATTTAAAAATTCCCAAGTTTTAAATTAGAATTTTAAAATAAAAATTGCATCTTGAGTATTATTATTGGTATCATTTGATGCGCAATAATTTTATCTTTCCATTGATACCATTACCTTCCCTGAAAGTTGAATTGGCGAGCAGGAATCGGCAAAAACGTTCAATACAATGTTAATCGCCTATGTTCGACTTTGAGAACGGACACCCGGTATAAACAATCACAAATACTAAAATAAAAATTCGACACACGCTTTAAATTACCATACAATAAACCTATTACGAAATATAACTAAATTAAACAAATCTTCGTAAATTAAAACAATTTTCCAAGAGACATATTAATTTAAAATGTATCTAATGTGTACATCAATGAACAACAAACCCCGAGAGGCACTTCACTCCGGATTCAAGTATGAGTCGACTTTGTTTTTGAAGACACTTAACGATGGTGCAGTCACTATATCATCACTAAGATCGTTCCATCGTTGAAAAGTTCTGTTCGAGATGAAATGTTGGCGGTGAGATGTCCTGAAGGGTTCTTTATTGAGTCTGAAACTATGGCCACGTAAGCGGGGATCTGAAGATAGCTCTACCATATTTTCAGCAGAAGGAAACAGATTGTGAGTAAATCTATATAATTGAATTAAGTCACGTAGGATAAGTGTCTGAGCTGTCTGGGCCAACGAGTTGCTGCTCTTTGTATTTTCTCTAGGACTTGCACGTCTCGACGGAACCACGGAGACCATACAGGGAATGCAAACTCAAGCAGCGGTTGAATATAAGGAGTAGAAATTTTAAGGGCTAAATTTGGTGACGGGTTTGGAAATACTCTTTGCAAGAGGTACATTTTGGATCTAGCCCTTTTGGCAATGGTTAGTATGTGGTTAGACCACGACAAGTCCTTCTTAATTGTAATTCCCAAATCCACTTGAGAGTCTACAGTTCTAAGTGGTGTGTTGTCCATAAAATATATTGTGTTTGGATTTCCCTTTCCTAGGTTCATCACAACACATTTCGTAACATTTAACGGGAGAAGCCATATTGAACACCAACAAGTAACCGTGTCGAGATCCATTTGCAATGTTGAGGTAGATACTGGATTTGCATACAATTTTATGTCGTCAGCATAAACGCTGGTTTTGCTTTGAATTGTAGATAGAAGATCTGCTGTGTATAATAAAAACAAGACTGGACCAACAATTGAGCCTTGCGGTACGCCGCTCGTCTGGGGTATGGTATCAGAGTAGCTATTTCCGACTCTTACAGCTAAGGTCCTGCCTGCCAAGAATGTCGTCAACCAACTTAATAACTCTCCATTAACACCAGCATGTTCAAGCTAAGAAGTCGGGACTTTGTCAAAGGCCTTGATAAAATTAAGATAGATGACGTCCACTGGACTATCGTGATCCAATGACAGCGTCAGATCATTTAGTGAAGTCAGCAGGTTAGACAGAACAGATCTGCCAGGGAGGAAGCCATGTTGACAGTTGGGTATTCTGTTGGTATCAAGTAAAAATGATATTAATTTATCTACAACAATTCTTTCTGCAACCTTGCAAATGATGCTTCCTAAACTGATGGGCCGGTAGTTGTTTGCGTCAAACTTGTCACCTTTTTTTGAAAATAGGTGTCACTGACGACTGCAGCCAAATGGGAGGTAGCTCTGCGGTATCGAGTGAAGTCCTAATTATTGTGAAGATTGGGTGACTCAACTCGGTAGCACAGGTTTTAAGCAATTTTGCGGTAATATTGTCGGAGCCTGGTGAGGAATCAACTGATAAATTGCCTAATTGTTTTTTTAACATCCTCTACACCAAAGTTTATGTGAGATAGTGAATTTTTTTTTTTCTACAGTGCAGTTGGGAAGCGGTCCATATGGTTCGGTGGTGTCAGCAGCTATGCCATCCATCGTCGGATGTAAGCCTCCCCTAACATTTTCCATTCCTGTCTGTTGGTTGCTTTCCTCATCCATTCGTATCCCACATACTTCTTAATATCATCTGTCCACCTTGTTTGCGGCCGTCCTATACTTCTTTTATGAGCTCTTGGTCTCCACTCTATTATACGGCGAGTTCACCGGTTATCCTGCGTTCTGGCAATATGTCCTGCCCAATTCCATCGTTGTTTACAGAGTCGATATATCACATCTGTTACCTTCGATTTATTTCGGATCTCGGTGTTAGTTACGAGATCTCGAAGTGTGATGCCCAGCATTCGTCTTTCCATGACTCGTTGGGCAACTTGTAGTTTATTTATTATGGATTTATTCAGTGCCCATGTTTCCGTCCCTTATGTGAGTATTGGTAATACGCATTGATCGAACGTGTTAGATTTAATTGTATTTGGCATCTGGGATGTAAATATGTTATGCAATCTCCCAAAGGCTGCCCACGCTAGTGATATTCGTCGTGTGAGGTCTGCGTTTCAGTTGTTCTTCGTTATTTTGACTTTCTGGCCGAGGCATATATATGAATACAATTTTTCTAGCCTTTTGTCGCCTATTTGTAGGTTTCGTTGGTCTTCATTTTCTGTTTCTTCATTGGTCATATACACTGTTTTGGCGGTATTTATTTTCAGTCCTATTTGACTTGATTTTTGATTCAGTTCCGTTAGCATATCTTGTAGTTTTTTCCCACTTTCTGATATCAGGACGATATCGTCTGCGAAGCGCAGGTGATTCAAATTCTCTCCATCGATCGTAATACCTTTGTCGTTCCAGTTGAATTCTTGAAACATGTCTTCTAAGGCTAGTGTAACCAACTTTGGAGAAATCGCGTCGCCCTGTCTCACTCCTCTGTTCATTGTAATTTTATTCGTTTTTTCTTTCATTAGAACTTGGAAGATAGCGTTTTTGTAAATGTTGTGGATTAGTGTTGTGTATCTGTGGTCCACTCGGCTGTTGCTTAATGCATTTAAAACCGCCCAGTTCTCTATGGAATCGAACGCTTTTTCATAGTCTACGAAAGCTAACCATAGATTGATATTATATTCGTTAGCTTTTTCGATCAAAGTTCTAACTACATGAAGATGATCTAATGTATTGAACCCTTTTCTAAACCCGGCTTGTTCACGTGGTTGATAGTTATCCAATTTATTGCTTAGTCGTTCTGTTATTATTTTCGTGAACAGTTTGTATAATACAGATAAAAGACTGATAGGTCGATATTTTTTTAGTTTGTTTTTGTCTCCTTTTTTGAACAGTAAGATTACCAAGGCATTATTCCAATCTTGAGGGATGCTGCATTCATATAAGCACTTATTGTATAGTTTCTCTAAAATTTTTAAGGTTGGTATCCCTCCACATTTGAGCATTCCAACGACAATCCCATCCTCTCCAGATGTTCGTCCATTTGACATTTTATTTAATGAGTTACCTATTTCATTTGTTGTAATTTCAGGTATTTCCTCAGATCCAGCATTCCTCACTTTTATTCGGTCTTCTTTTGTTTTCCCCGGTGGTGGTTGAACTTTACTATTGTATAGAGATTGGTAGAAGTTCTCTGTTTCTTTTATTATTTCTTCCATTATAGTTAGTGTTTCATTATTTTCTGTCACTAGTTTACTTATATTGGTTTTTCCTTCTGATATCGATCTCAAAAAAGCCTTTAAACTTTTCCTTTCCTCTAGTGTATCTTTGATTTTCTTGTTATTATAATTTCTAATGTCTGTTCTTATTTTCTTCTTAATCGTTTTGTTTAATTCTGCCATCTCTGTGTTGTTCGTTTTGTTTCGATTCAATTGTTTTCGATGTTCTATCAAATGTATTGTATCTTTACTGAGTCTATTCTGGTTTATCCTTTCTCTTTTTGCTAGGGGTTCGGATGTTTTTATGAAAACTTGCGTTATCTCGTTGTTTAAGGTATTCAGAGGCATATCATCATATTTTATCGTGTTTAGATGTTTTTGCATTTCTTCTTGGTATTGAGACTTTCTTAATTTCAGTTTCTCTACATCAATTTGAGGTTTCTTCGTTTGCATTGGTTTCTTTCTTTCTAACTTCGTGTTGATATATATCTTAGCTCTCAGCATACGGTCGTCACTTCCGGTATTTATGGAATTTAGTACATTTGTATCAAGTACCATATCCTTATTATTACTGATTATGTAATCAATCTGGTTTCTAACTGTACCATTCGGGCCTTTCCAGGTCCATCGTCTTTATTCCGGTTTTTTAAAGTACGCGTTCATTAAATATAAGTTATTTTCTTCTATGTTTATTAGCATGTTCCCTCTATTGTTTCTAACTCCCGAGCCGAAGAAACCTAGACCTATTTCGTTGTCTTCGTGTTCTCCTTCGCGTTTCCCAACTTTCGCATTAAAATCTCCTATTATTAGGACATATTTTTTCCCATTTGTATTTAATGCAATGTTTATATCTTCGTAGAATTTTTCTACCTCCTTGTCGACGTAGTGTGTGGTTGGGGCATATACTTGTATTATTTTGAGCTGATAGCGTTTGTTAATTTTTATGTCTATCATTATAACCCTTTCAGATATACTTCTGTATTGTGTTACGTTTGGTGCTATTGTTTTGTTAATTAGTAGCGCAATTCCTCCTATTTTCTTATCCTCATTTCCTTTGTAGAATAATGTATGTCTACTTTTTAGGGTTACGCAAGCCTCGCCGGTTCTTCGCACTTCTGACAGTCCTACTACCGTCCATTTTATCTTTTCTAATTCTGTTTCTAGCTCTGTAAACGCTACTAAAAACGTTTGCGAGTATATTGGCTGATTCAGTGTTATTGTCACAAAATGCACCATCTGCCTTACGAATTAGTGTAGTATGTAGTATGATTACGAACACAAGAGTAGCATTTTTTGGCGTTATTTAATAGATTATTCTCGTAGTTCGTTTATTATTGCTAGTTACTATCTTATAGGTTTAAATCTTGGCAGAAGTGTAGAAGTATACAATCTCGCATATTTTATAAACAATTAAAGTACTAAAATAATAGCTTTTTGATTTATAAACCGGTTTCTAATGATTGGTCTCTCTGTTCTGTACGCTTGTTTGGCTTCTATATATGTTTTTATGAATAAAAAAGGTTGAAAGGGCAAGAATCTCGAAAGATCTATAGAAGGCAGTTCCTATATTCGTTATACGTTAAGGTGAAGTTCGCTATAAGAAATGTTCGTAAATCAAACATTCTCAAATCAATAAGCTCCTGTGTTTAATATTTTCCTCTCCCTAAACAAGCCCTGTTTTATTTCCACAACCTAAACTTCCTACCTCCGCGCGATTCAATAAAATGCCAAAAGAAAGTTTCATTTTACATATTTTTATCCATTTCGAACCCCGCCCGTAAGCCCTCGACGGCGGCAAAGTAGGTTAACAAATGTAATGTGAATTTATGGGGTGGACACGGTTACGTTTGCATGCAGATTCAAATATTAGCAGCGAGACAACGACGTGGTGTAAATTCTGGCTGCCTCACCTTAAAGAGGCTGTTTTAAATTGCTTTTCCTTTATGCTTTTCACTACATCACAAATTCTGCTCATGTCTAATGTTAGAACCTCTTCGGAATTGTTCTTCCTTTATGTTTTTCGCTGCACCAGAAATTCTGTTCATGTCTAATGTTAAGTAACGTTTCTTTTTATTGCAAACAGTTACGGCAGCCATTTAAATATGCTAGTTTAAATAAATCATGGAAGGGCCGTACTTACTTTCCCATTAAATACGGGACAGTCTGCTATGATCCGCTTATGCTTAATTTCGAGCATGTTTTATTTGGAATTAATTTGATTTCAATGCAAGCTAAACTGAAAAAGAGATCTAGCATTTCGGCGACCGGAAGGCGAATTCCAACAGAGTTCTTTTAAATATTTTATCAGTCCTAATGTAATTAAACGTGACACTTACTTAACTGAAAGAATTAATATTGGTGAAGTAATAACAATGTCGTTAGTTGCAACGTAAGTTCAGGCAATTAAGCAAACGTTTATCGACAATCTATATACCACGTGTCCACAAAGGTATACACCATAGAGATAATAAAATGCTAATCGATTAGAAACATTAACTAGTGCTGTGACTGCAGGCGTTAGAACATACATACTCGACAGTCGAGTTTCGCCTCTGGCGTGGTTTACACGATGAGCTACCGTGCTCTTTTACTTTTTCCTCCTGATGAAGCCCCTTACGAAAGTGGGCGAAACGTTGAGTTCTTCGACCTCAATAATGACAAGGTCCAATCCCGGAATTCAGTTTTTACTTATCAACTTAGATTATGTATTAAATTCAGTTTAGTGTCTACATCTCAGCACTTATATTAAAAAAGATATTTAAAAGCAATTTAATAAATTATAACTGTTAGATTTGCAATTTAATCGTCTCTTCCAGCTCACCTAGCGTATATTTTGAAAATAACAGTCACTCTCTCTCTCTTGAACTATTGATCAGTAAGCACCCTATGATTAACTAAAATTATTCAATACACTATAAGGGACAAATTTCTGCTCGAACGAACGTACCATAATTTCTAAATCAAACCATTGTTCCTAAATAATTTCTAAATCAAACCATTGTTCCTAACCCCGTGACCTACCAGTGGCATTTCTCTGGTGAATTGGTATAGAAGTATATTCGACAACATTTAGGATTCAATCTAACAACCTGGTAAAAGGAAATACAAATCATAGCTCTTAAGAAAGTTTTATTAAACTATAACATATGCCTAGCTTAGAGGGATGTCTATCGCCATGATTTCGCGAGGCAACCATACAGCGAGTGATAATTATTTTAAATAATGCCTGGTGTGAATAGTAAATACGCAGTTGACTGTGACCTACAGAAATTTTTTTCTTCGAATTATTATTTTAATATAAAAAATTAAACGATAAAATCCTTCGTCAATGCATATATTATTTAAAAAATTGTGATGTGTGAATATTTAATGACTCTCATGAGAGAAAGAATATGCTCCAAAAAATAATTCTCTAGAATTTGATGCAGACATAACATTTCCATTAACGTTTCTTAACCTCCCAAGACACGACTCAAATTAAACTATTGGTCTTAGTCTCCTGACCAATGTGTGAATTTTTTATTCAAATATAAATACACAAGGGTCACCTGTCACGCCAAGCCATTACATTTCAAATCATATTACATTAGAAAGTAATTACCCACTATATTATCATTATCGCTGGCTTCACATATAGTTTTCATTTGTATTAATTAATTTATGTTATTGTTGTTTATTAGTATACTAGCTGACCCGGCAAACGTTGTTTTGGATTATGACATGATGGGGAAAACGCTTCAAACCATTAAGCACAGAATCATAAAAGTATGACTGCAAATAGAAAGTCGTACAGTGTATAGAAAAATACACTTTCGATATTTTCCAATTTTCCGGTTTTCCCTTTGAATTTTTCCGAATTTTCTTTTTTGCTAAACCACCTCGGGAGTAGGAGGAACACAACAAAAAAATCATCCAAATCGGTCAAGTCGTTCTCGAGTTTTTGAGTTACTAACACACTGACACACGGCGGTTGATTTTTATATAAGTATATAGATGTATTTCTTAAATAAATAAAAAACATTAATAGCCAGTCTTATAAAAAACTCAATTTTGAGTTAACCTTAATCCTTTGTTAAAATAAACCAAATTTGTTTACTAATGAATAATATGTCATAAGCACTAACATTCTGATGCGATATTGTTTACTTTAACAAAGAATTAAAGTTAACTCCAAATTAGTGGTCTTTGTACGACCGGCCGTAACTGTAGTAATAACATGCAACAAGTATAACTATTAATTGGTAAGACTAACCTGTACAGAACATTTTAAAAAACTACGGCCGGTGCAGGTTAATGTTAATGGGAGGGTGACAAGTTTTAATTTTTTCCAGTCAATGTTTTATATTTAAAACTATTTTCTCATTAAAATCGATTAGAAAATTTATGTTTTGTAATTACAATAGCTGAAAAACAAGACATACACATATAGATAGTAACATAAGCGAGTATTGTACTTGTTTTTTATTGTACTTTTAAACAACAATGGTATTACCTTTAATGTTTTATTTTTCAGATCATTTTTATTTTTGCAATTTAATCACGGTGAATGATTAATATGGTGAACATCACTTTGGCATTTTGGCTTGTTGCCGTTTGCATAATTAATTGTAATTGGTGCACATAATAATGCCCAGAATGGAGCATTTTTATATTAATTTTTTATTTTTGCTTGGGGATCACATGTACCACCTGTTTTTAGTCACCTGTTCATTATGTTTGATTATATTTTGTTTATAAACTGAATTTAACTGAACTGCAATATTTACAAACCCAATAAAGTAAATTCTCTACAACAATTCATATAACGTGCAGAAAGTTTGTATTTTTTATTTAAATCTTAATCTTGACCAAGTTTTGTCCATTTCTTCACAATAAAGAACACATAGAAAACAAAACAGGGCATTTACTGTATCACATCCACATGTCCAACCAAATGTTCATAGAAAATATTTTGTCGCCCTGTGCCCCTAAGGAGCAGCCGCCACTGGCTTAAGCCTACTTTTTCTTATATGAACGAAGGACATAACTGATAAATGTAAAAGATCACCAAGAGCCAGAATTGGAACTTGCCTGATCTAGGCGGGAGATATTCTAATACTAGCATAAAATATTAACTAAGTACAAAGAGCACTATATGTATAGAACGAGTATATACAATCAGCTAAGTCAAGAGTTAATATCCAAGGGACACGCGCGTCAAAGCAAGGAAATGGGGAGCATAACAATATCATTCTAGACAAGCAGCCATTAGAAGAAGAAATCTTAGGCAAATGGGAAGTAAACAAGGAAACAAAGCTCCAAAACTAGAAAGCTATATATATCCCAGCTACCACAAACCTTGATGTGTACACAGCAAGTTGATCCTTTCGTAATTTCCAATGTTAATTCCCTATGTCTGATACTCTGCAAGACACACTACATAAAGAAATGTATACAGTTATACCTTGATAAAATTCAAGAACCCTTTAAGCCATGGAAGTGATACTGAACAAATCCTTAATATTTATTATCTACATTAAGCTAATCTAATATCTTTCACGAGTGTGTCTGTTATTTTTCCAGTTTTCACTTGCACACACAACTAGGACGCTGCTATCCTGCAACTGCGTGACGTATAACATCGGCTTCTTAGCGGCCGCGTTCCCTTAAAATCCCGGAGAATCGATGGGAAGCGAAATATGGTACTGATAACCATAAAACGCGGATTCAGTAATCGCATCATTCATAGCTCGTTGCGGTCGTGGAATTAAACGCGTTAACGCCACGCGTTGGGGCGGATGATGCATGGCGACTCTAATCGCATACCACTAATAAACTTGTCCATTTGCTTTCTTTGCCGTATCATTTAATTATTACTCTAGAGTGTGTGGGAATATTTAACTGAGTTAAATACAATCGACTGGCCGTGTAGATACAACACATGAGGAAGTGCAACTAAAGCCAGCAATGCAATTAGGAGTCCCGTTAAGGAACGGTGGAAAAATTGACTGGATAATTATATGTCAAAATGTTAAAACTTTATTTTTAATTTAATTTGCGAATGATGGCCCTCAGCGACCATTTAAAAAAATTGAATTCGTCAAATTTTATATTTAGCATTTCCCAAAGCCGTTACTACATTTTACATTTTAAATGATCTCTGTTATACATTACTAATCGCCATTAGAAGTAACATGATAATCAGGAGCACACACTTCAACACAAAGAAGAACATAAGGGGACATGGATGTCTCCAAACTAAAATTCGGAAATCAAATCGATTATGTGGTAATAGAGGCCAGACATACCGCAGACATACTAGACGCGATCAGATGCTAGATCACTTCCTATAACGACTATTTACCAACACGGAATAACAAAGAGAACAGAGGAAGACGAAGCAGATGAAGGGGAAGCAAAGAAAAAAGTCGAAATCGCAGAGAAGGTAAAAAATAGATGGTACAAATAATAATCACAATGAAGAATTTAGCAGAAGTAACACCAGGAAGATATAAAGCCAAGAAGAAAAAGAATGGTTTTACTAGGAGTGTAAAGCGGCCCTCACAGCTAGGAACTACGTGAGAATGAAAATGACACAATGGAAAACCTGTGCTATTGTCGAGGAAGAGAGGAAGAGACAAGAACAAGTAAATATGCTACAGGATATTTAAGAAAAGTACCAAAAGAAAGAATACGCAAATTATACCAAACAATTAAAGATAAGAAAACTACATACTAGAGTAGGTCATCAATACTCAAGGATAAGAGGGGAACATTGATAGGAGGGGAGAAGGAAATACAGAAAAGATGGGTAGAACACTTTAAGGAGTTATTAAACGAAGAACTTAATAAAGAATTATTTGAGGAAGAATCAGAGAAAACAAAAGAAGAAGAGAAGACAAACGGGAGACAACAGAGAAAAAACAATCGCACAAAATGATAACATAGAAATAAGCATAGCACCCCTCACCTCTGAAGAAGTAATACAGACAGTGCAAAAGTTTAAAAAATCAGAGCTGACGAAATATAGAGGAGATAAACTAATAGAAAAAATAACTAAACTAATGAAAGAGATATGGACGCTAGAAGAGACCACTGCAACGGAATATTGCGGTAATATGCCCGATTCACAAAAATTATAGAGATGTTTTCCTATTAAATGTAACTTCTAAATTTTTATCTTCAATCCTAGTACAAAGAATTAAAGAATTAAACCCTTCACAGAAAGATAATAGGAAGATACCAGGCGGGTTTGGAAAATAGGTCCACAATTGACCATATTTCAAGTATAAAGCTGATTATGGAAAAATGTACGAATTCAGTTGTACGTAGAATTTAGAAGTGCCTACGACACAAGTACTTGTGGAAAAGTATGAAAGAACAAAGAACTTAAAATCCCAGATAAATTACAGATTAGTAAAAGCCAAAATGGACAAAACTACATATAAAACCCCTGGCACCAACTCTGTTTAATAAGTAGTTTTAGAAAGAGAAATGCGAAAAATAACTATAAATACCGGTGGCGCAGTATATATATAACAGCAGCATACAATATGTAGCCTCCGCTGATGTCATATTAATAATAGTGAGCGTTAGAAATGCCCTTTCTGGAATTAGAGAAATTAACAAATAGAGCAGTTCTTAAGCTAAACGAGGACAAGTAGAACAGAGACGTTCAATTGAATAAATTAAACTAAGAAACAAAAGCTTTGAAGCGGCAAACAATATCAAATACCTGGGAAGTATACATAATAACAAATGACAGCAAAACAGAAGGAAAGGCTAGGATACCATTAGGAAACAGAAGCTTCTGGGCATTATGGAAGAAATATAAGAAAAGCAAAAATCAGAATATGCAAGACAATTGTAAGACCTATAGTAGCTTACACAGGAGAAGCATGGATGTAACGAACGAAGACAAAGATAAAGATAAATATTATAAAAATTATGGCCGGTGCAGGAAAGAAACATGTGGCAAATAAGAACAAATGGAGAATTAAAAGAACTATAGGCCAAGCTCCTTCATGGGGTGTTAGTGCCTCACCATTATTATTATATAATGAAAATAACGTAGGAACTACAATTGAAATAAAAATAAAAGACTAAACTGGATAGGACATTGGTTAGAATGGGCAGAAATAGAATACCAAAAGCGGTGATGATGAGAAGCCAGAAGAGCAAAGATAAAGAGTAGGCCAAGAAAAGATTGATCGAAGACATCGAGGAAAACCCAAATGCACTGCAAGTGAGAGGGTTGAGAAGAAAAGGTTCAAGGACTGTAACGCCATACATAATAGAGAGACATAAAGTAAATACCGTTTCGTTGTTTTGAGACTGGTGGTGAAAGATCGCTGCTGTCACGTTTTTTACTACTCATAATGTGTTGGGCCATTCGACAGGTCCAGGAAGTATATTAATATCTATAACTGCAGCTTCTCGTACTGCACAAAACAATGATAATAGCTCTAACTCGTCACTGCGATCAAGTGCCATGCACTTTTCCAAACGCGCACTACGAAGGCTTAGGCCGAACTAACATGAATGACAAACGGTCAGTCCATAAATTTAATACTGAAATGAAACGATTCTTGTGGTATGAGCAAGTGAGAAGAATAATCGAGAGAGACACCAAGATAACTGTTTAAATAGGTATCATCATACAAAAGAAAACAATGCCTACGTTTGTAAAAACATTCTTGAAACGTAACACTTTAGAGAAGATACTACGTTGATTTATTAATGCTACAGATAAACCATGTGCCCATATAGTATAAACTAAGTAGCATCACGAAATATTAATACGTAGCACGTGCAGGGAGTAAAGTGCGTAATATAATATTGCTAGTAAAACAATTAACTTTTCTTGTAGCATTATAACTTCAGCGATTTTCTGTTCTGTCTACTCGGAAGTCTTTATGATATCATCTAATAGTGTCTCTTAATAAAGGGGTATAAGCTAGAAGAAAATCTAATATGAGCCCCATGATGCGAATAATTTGTGTAATTGGGGAAACGAAATAACGAGCCAATAATAGTCCCTCCGGAATAAAATCCGAATAAGTGCCGAAATTAAGGAGGCGGTGGTGTATTCCAACAAGCCCAGACAAATAAATAAGAATCAGGCTTCGGCCGAAACATTCCATCAAAAATACAATTGGAAACTAAATGTGCGGTGTAAGTTAGGTCTTATGGCCGGCATAGAAAGCGCATTTAGGCGTTGATAGCGGCGGCGAACTACCCTAATTCAGTTGGTGGATGGTGGCACCCACTGACCGCAAGGGCGCGGGCTCGCGAACTAAGGTAATAGCTGATAAATGATTCAGCGGCGGCCCAAGCCAGGACTTTTACGACCCATGCCAATGTTGCCATTACCGCTCGATAACACAGCCGCCGGACCTTTCCCCAAATCCATCTTAATAACATGAATTGGAATTTCACTTTTATAACCGGGATATCTTCGATGGGTTCGCGAATTTCGTATTTTTATGTTATCTTGATCCTGCGCCCTGGAAGGGCTAAATCTAAATTATTAATTAGGTGCTAAAAATATCACATATTTTCAGGGAAAATGTTCTTCAACAGCCACATGCCTTGGAGATGCTGTCGTGTATGGAAGAAGTGCGACAACTGAAAACATACATATACCTTGAACACTTCATGCATTTCGGTCGTTTTCTCAATTTATGTCCCCATTGTTTTTTGACAAAAAGTCGAGTTTTTGAAAATATGACACTAAGCCTCGCGAGTTTCATAGCAGAGTACGGAAGAATATGTCGTTTCATAGAAGTTAAGAATAAGGGCCAACAAAAACATACTAACCATAACAATGGAGATGAAGAGATAGCAGAAAACGCTGCAATATGGAAGGACAAACATTCTAGAACTTATATATAGCCAGAATGAACAACAAAATCTGAATAACGTAATAAATGAGAAACCGCAACAATAAAGACAAAGAGGAAATCTAACAAACCATAGATAGATGGCTGGGTAGCACATCGGGAGGCGCTGATTGAAGAAAACTATTGCATACAGGCATAAATCCTTACTGAATGAAGAATACAGTTTAAATAATAAAAAATATGCTTCTATGTTCAATTTCTTGTTGAAAATCATTACATAACAATATTTTTTGCAAAACAACTAAAATTTGTATCTTTCTTACAACCTATGGCATCAACTTCAATTTATATTTTTCAACTGTTGAGATCATTAATGATCCCTTATAAATATCAAATGTGAAGCTTACAAGTCTTATATTCTCTGTGTGTGGACAGATCGACAGATCGAAAGAATCATGCTAGGTTTCAGATTTACTAATAAAATTACGAAATAATATGAATACTGACTAACTGATTATTATAGTTCATATAAAAGACCTAAACAGTTGGGCTCCGAGAGTTATATGGTGGTAGCCAACGACCTCGAAAGGAAGCATTGGAAGACGACAGAAACGGTAGCTGGTTAATGTCAAGCGGGCTGTGTGCAGTATAAAGACAATATATATCCAAAATTAATGTCACATAGGCTAAGCAAGGCAGAAAGAAAGAAAGAAAGAAAGAGTTAGAGATATATAGAGAGACAAGCATAGACACGGGGAGAGTGACATACCGGGTGCTGACTTGCGCGACGCACCATAGGAATTTGCATAGTAAATTCTTTTTGTTCAATTATTTGCTCCCCTAATTATTTTAGAGCTAAGGTGTAATTACATTTTTTGTAGAGAAAAAAATACTGCATCCACTCATACTGTTGCTAATAATTTTTTATTTTCCGGAACCGAAAGAATGCAAAAAATCAAACTAGCACTTTTACAAAAATCAGTAATGCTATGGAATTATTGAGACAAGCCAATGCCCACGCAAGTGCGTGCGGGGGAGGGGGCGATCATCCAGTCACTGCCGTCAAAAGATAGAACGTATTGTCGTTTTTCTCGTTTTGGTGTACGTTCTAAACCTCAGTATTGCACCTACAATTATTTAATAACGTGCCTGTAGTTTTAAACTTAACGTAATGTAATGGTTGTACTGTTTGGAATTTGCCGATACTGATAATTTACTATAAACAAGAAGCTTACTTAACGAACGTTCACCATAAAACCATTTTTTTATGGACAAGGTCCAGGTACTTTAGAGACATTAAGCAGAACATAATTAATAATGAATTATTATAAACGTCAAATATCAATGACACACAAACAGACAACACATATTGTCGCCTCGCACGCACTTGCGTTGGCATTGGCTTGTTTCAATAATTCCATGGCATCACTGATTTTTGTAAAAATGCTAGTTTGATTTTTTGCATTTCTTCGGTTCTGGAAAATAAAAAATTGTTAGCAATAGTATGAATGGATGCAGTATTTTTTCTCCACAAAAGATGTATTTACACTTTAGCTCTAAAATAATTAGGTGAGCAAATAATTGAATATAAAGAATTTACTATACAAATCCCTATGGTGCGTCGCGCAAGTCAGCACCCGGTATACAGCAAGAGAGAAAAGTTAGGAAAAGCTTACATTCCGGTGTCGGTGAATTGAATGTGACGAATAAAAAGAAGAACAAGACTAAAATAGTATATTATGATATGAGTTTTATAAGAAGCATTTTGTAGCACGCACGGGTTTAGGGTACGACGAGCGAAGCGAGGAGTGCCCTCAAGGAGTAAGTGCTACAAAATGCCTTATAAACGAGGTATCATACAGTATTTTATCTACTTTGCCTCTTTTTAAAACAAAAATTACTCTGTTTTCAGTATTTTTATTACAGCATCGCTTTCTGTCTATTACGATACGCGTTTACGTGTCGTAATAGCCTCAGTACGAACGCAAAGTAGATAAAACCATATTAACGCATAAAAACAAAGATGATGATGGATATTGGAATTTAACATGCACTAAACAAAAAGACGAAAACTATTCTATTATTCCATCTCGAGTTTAAACATTCAGGTCTCTTTCTCTTGAACCTTAGTCTGTCCACTGTTGAATTGTTGGATATACATGTCTTCCAGCTTCGTTCACTTCTATCTTGCACTATTTGGGTTAATGTTTCCTGCCGTTTGTTTGACGTCGTTAATTCATCGTCTTTGCGGTTTTCTCGCGCTTCTTTTAGTTAATCTTGGTCTACATGAAACTATTTTTGTGTCCCAGTGGTTTGGATCTTGACGTGCTACATGTTCAACCCATTACCATTTTATATTGAATATTGTTTCAGATATATCTGTCACATTCGTTCTACGTATAATTTCTTGGTGTCTTATTTTCCCGAAAATTCACATAGAACATAGTTCTTTCCATAGCTCTCTGGTGAGTATTATCGTTTTTACGCAACATGAAGTATACAGTTTTCATAAACTTTTCTTTTTAGCATAGAGGTAGATCAGAATTTCTCATTATTTGCTTTAGTTTCTCAACTCTGCCTAACTTAGTCGTATTCGGCGTGAAACTTCGGCACTTTGGTTTTCATTTCCCAGTTTAAGTTTATGTCCCAGATATATGTACTCTTTGGTTTATTTATTTATTTATTTATTATGGCGCTTCGACAACATGGCCATTAGCGCCACTCATGTATATTACATTGGATGACAGTGAATTAAGAAGTTAATATGTTCGCATTATTATATGGTAGTGGTGTTGGCAATGGTATAATATCGGCTTTCTCTGTATTTATGATGTTTGTTTTGTGGACATTCATTTTTAAGCCAATACGTTATGCTTCTCTCAGTAACTCGTTTAGCATTTGTTTTAGTTCCTCTGGGCCTCTACCTCTACTTAGCAGAACATCATCTGCAAATTGAGGATTAATACATTCAGGTCGCAGAGTTTAAACTGCATCGTGTTCTTATATCGTATGAGCAACAAGAAAGTTTATCAAGGGTACCTTTGAAATGTCGAAGTTATGTGTATTATAACAGCAGAAAATATGAAGCTGTCATTTGACATTTATAACAAAGTGAGGTTATGATCTTCTTCCTCTGCAGTCTTTGGAAATATTTCGGTTGCGTTTATTACCGGAAGTCTTGATCACGGTTATGATAACGTTGCAATGTTAGCCACTATCAACCACTGTCTATAAAATGTCGGTGACAAGGATTAGGTATAATTTTATGGTGTTGTAATACACATGACTTCAAAATTCCTAAGGCGTCTTTGATGAACTTTCTTTTTGCTCATACTATACTTTCTTTTTCTTCTTTGGGTGCCATTCACGCTTGGCGAATGTCGACGTTTATTCTGGCTATTATTACATGTGATTCAAAAAAAGATTCATTAAAGTTGCTTTAGAAAAAAATCACATATGTTGCTGTTTGCATTTAGAACATTTGAACTATTTAATGTTGCTCAGTCAGAGTAAACTCATTCACAATTAATTTTTTAGCCGTTTTACGTTCCTAAAGTATATTTATAGCACGCATGCTTCGTATTTGATGATCAGTGAAAACAATTAAGATTACAAAATTAAAGGGCTTGCTTGGAAAACATTTTGGGACAAATTTAGCTGACACAAAGTGACAGCTGCCTTAATTAAAATGACCTACTTTTTGATGAATCTTTGATTAATCTTTTTTTGAATCACATGTTAGCATTGCTATCAGCAGCACTGAATAACTCTAAAGAGGCACTGCCTTAGATTCCCCAACCATGAAGTTCCTCTTCTTCTGGGTAGCAGGTGATTTTTTTTTATTTGAAATTATGTGCCCCAGATATTCTAATTTATTGGCTTCATCAGCTCTGGTTCTTTATGAATTATTTGCACAACTTCAACGTTACTGAGAGAACAAGTTTACTATGAATAAACTAACCGCATTAAGTTTCAGTCAAATATTTTCTAAAATTCTGAAACTGAAATAATGAATTTACAAAAATGACTTCATATTGCATGTAGTTATGTGAGTCGTATTTTATAAGTAGTGGAAAGTATTTCGTTCAATGGATATATGAAAAAAAGGTTTATGTACAACAGTTGGTTAGATCAAGCGTAAATAGGTGAAAAAGAGCAAAATGCAATTTAAACCGATATCCATAAATATTATTACAATATTTTGTTACACAACGTCTTGAGATGTTATTTTGTTCTCCATTCAAGTATTGCGCTTAAAAGATAGAAATTTAATAAGCGATCTACAGTAGACCCTAAGGAACATTCGTTAGTTGTGTGTCATACTAAGCCCAGATGTTTATTTTTCAAATACAGGGAGCCTGTTACCAGTTAGCAGTGAAGAAAAGCCAACGAAAGAAGCTGCGGCTATCGATAAGAATGTCAGCCGAACGCACTGACAAGCAGTGGGAGCAGCTTGTAGGAGGTAGGTGAACAGACATTATCAATCTTAGCATTGCTTTATTGGAAACAGAAGTGGTGTTTGGACAAATGTCCTGTCAACAGCATCCCTTATTGGTGACGCTGTACGCGCGGTGGCGGGATTAGGTGAGGTCTGATGAGATGCAAAGTTGCTTGCCATTGCCCGCCGGGACTCCTCTTTAATGACTAGCTTGTCGCGCACTCCGGCAATAATTAAGACAAACACTCCTGGGACTCGATTTCTTCACGCCGACCAATTCGCGCAATCGGTTGACTAAGACCTTCATCAAATATTGTGTATCATAACAGCTAGAAATTTACATCTTGCATGAAATAAGGGTTGCTTCCTTCCATTTTTATTTTTCCGTCTATGCTGTGCAATATTCGTCAACGACTCGCATTCCCAATATTATAAAATTCTAAGTGACATAGAAAATAATTGAGATTTAAAAAATTAACTTCGAGAGAAACTAAACTAGAGCACAGTTGGACAAATAAACTAAATACATGCCATATGAAATGTGTGTTCTATATAGCACTTGCAGGCAACTTTCCATATAAACATACAGTCTAAAGCACTTTACTTTAACAGATTTTACAATAGTATATTGTATGTTAAGAGCTGAAAGTGCATTCTTGCCGCTTGCGCATGAAAATTGCTGGTTGAGACGAAGCCGAAACCAGCAATTATGCAAAAGCGGCAAGCGCACTTTTAGCTCGAAACATACATACTATTTTTTCGACGACTGAGCATGTTATTGCGTCCAAAATAATCATATTTCATTTTAGTGAAAAAATTTATTGACAATCAATTTAAAATTACTCGCGTAGTCTATGCCATGTGACGCTGGTTACTTAAACAAATGACGGGCGTTGTCAAGGAAACATTCGGAGGAGGTGCCCACCTATTTTGCTCATGTCGAAACCCAAAACGCTCAGCGAGCGGCAAAGTGATGAAAACGCGCGCTCAGCGGCGAATGTCAACTTTCTGTTGTCAAATGACAGAAAAATTGACTTTCGATGTCAGTCGTCGAAAAAAACATATGCAAACTCCACTCCACCAGGGTTTCTGAGCAGTAGTAGTCTATAATAGCGTTTTTTGTTCATAATGCTTCAAGAAATAAAATGGAGGTTTGCAGCTTTTCCATGGTTTTAAACAGTAGAACCGGAGGATTTCATAATTAATTATACATCAAAAACAGTTGATTTTACAGTTTAATCGTATTGTGTATACCCTGTCTATGGGTATACACAATATTTGTAGATATATCTTCTTCTCCTAGCGGATGTTGGCAACGAATAAGGCTATTTGTACCTTGGAGACGTCAGCACGGAATAGTGATGTTGTGGATTTTTTATACCAATTTCGGAGATTTTTTAGCCACGATGTTCGTCTGTGGCCAGGATTTCTTTTATCTTTTATATGGCCTTGTAGTATTAATTGTAATAATTTATATCTTTCCCTCTCATCACGTGACCGAGTTATTCCAACTTTCGTCTTTTAATTGTAGTCATAATTTCTACGGAGCATTTCATTTTATTTAGAATCTCGTCGTTAGTCACTTTGTCAACCCAAGATACTTTCAACATGCGTCTATAAGCCCACATTTCGAAGGCATTAAATTTCTTGCATAAGTCTTCTGCTAATGTCCAAGTCTCCGTTCCATACAGTAAAACCGAGAACACGTAACATGTCAAGAATCTTTTTCTGAGCGGTAATTTAATATTGCGGTTGATTAAACTCGTTTTTAATTTGTTAAATGCACATCTTGCTTGTCCGATGCGTAGATATATACAGAAGTGATTACAATCACTTCCATTTCATTTATATCGCAAACCTTACACAGTTATTTAGGCATACATTTAACAATCCAAGAAGCTGGACGACAATATTTGAAACAACGTGTTGATTGAAATTAAGAATGACGGTAAGTACTCAGTCACTCACTATTTTGAACCAAGTGTTATTCGATATATATCTTCATATATGCAGACTGATACCTGATGTGTTCATGTTCAGCTCTCTCGTTAGATTATCCATAACAAAACAAATGTTTCAAAATTTGGTCATATGTTGTATTTTTTTGTTCTCAAAATGTATTCTCCAAACACAATTGTATTTTATATGAATAAAATATTTGAAGATTCTGTACATATTACTTTATGTCACCCTTTTAATCACGGGAAATGAGGTTAAAACCACTACTGTTCAATCCGGAATGTTTTACCATAAAGTGAAAACTAGATGACACCGAGGTATTATACTGAATTGGAGGAAAATGTGTCAAACCTGTACTTTAAGATATTAATAAGTATAATTTCGGACCACGTACACTGATTGGTTGGTATCCTGGATTAGCAGCAAAGTTTTAAAATATTTCGTTGTCAGGAATTAAATTTACATATTGTTGTAATCTGAAAACGATGCCATATTTCATTTGATAAATGGATCTAAATTGTAGTTCATCTTCAGTGAACAGGAGGAATATAAGAGTCGCGATTTGAGTATGGCATTACTTTGTATGGTTTTCAAGTAATTTCCTTTAGTAGACATCGTAGAAGCGAGATAGGTTAAATATAGTCTGACATGTTTAATGATTTTGCTGTGGTAGAAGAATGTCAGATTTTGAAACTGCACACATTTTGACATAGACGCGTATCATAAGTTTACTGCTGCTATTAACTTTAATTTTTCTTCTCTGTATCTTGAACTTTTATAGTAAATGCTGAAAATGTCCACCCTCTAGTTCTAAGCACTTGCGAACACTTCGCGTAAAATTTTGAAACAAATTTTGCAATATTACAGGATTATTATTGATTTATTCATATTTTTCAACAATACGATGCTTCCAAATTCTAGATGAGTATTTGAGAAATCAAATTTTTCAAATAAGACCAAAAAAAGTGACATACTACAGGAGCTTGTAGGCCATCCAATTGGAATATTTCAGTTTGACACGATTCTGAAAATGCTACTGGAATGCTTGCAGATTGTCTCTGGCGTAATGGCTTGTTGCACCGCTGTGCTAGAAAAGGCCAAGCTGGAAACATGAAACATGTTACAAATTGTATGTTCTTCCTATATAGAGTTAACAATCCCTTCAAAGAAAATTGGTTCAAGTTTTCATTGTGGGACTGTTTCCCACACTCCCACTTTTTGAGGATGAGCGCCAAACCTCGACAAAACATGAAGATTTTCTGTTGACCAGATCCGCATATTTTGGGAAGTAACATAACCCGATAGGTGGAACTATAATTTGTCCGTGAAGAAGGTCCTAGAAAATCCCTTTTCGTTGGACAAAGGTGTTTCTAAAATTACTAGCAAAATATTTTCCTTTGAGGTTGGTCTATAGGGAAACATTCCTGGATGCAAATCTTTTTTCAAAACCAATTGACATTTTTCATAAGATAGTGCTGTTTGGTGAAACATTACACTAACTGACGTTCTAGGTGCATCTTCAATTATCTGTCTTATATTTCCCTTGGGTTTAGCAGTCCGTTTCGTGTGGCTTACTTCCAGCTGTTTGTGTTGTGCTGCTAGTTCCCATGGATAATTTGACACAATGTTTCAATTTTGTAGATATAATTGATATTCAATTTGAACGTCAGGAAATTCTTCTTGAAATTCCTTAAATGAACCCTGGCTTGAATCTTGCCAAAATCCATGCACTTTACGGCCATGGCGGAAATATGATTCAACACCAACTGTCTTTTATTTTTGTGTTAACGGCATTTTGAAGTGTGTTTGACGTTCAGTGTTTTTTAATGAAGCTGCGAGGTGACATTTTTCCTTCTCATACAATATATGTTGCTTCTGCCTATGGGTCTATGTTCTTGTATACTATACTTTTACATCTAATCGAGTTAGCTTTACCTCTATCAATTGTTCACATGGATTGACTGGTGCAGAGTGTTCTGTAATAAAATGGGTCTATGTTCTTGTATACTATACTTTTACATCTAATCGAGTTAGCTTTACCCCTATCAATTGTTCACATGGATTGACTGGTGCAGAGTGTTCTGTAATAAAATGTCTTACAAACTTTATTTTGGTATTATTTAAGAATGTGTTGTGGTATTGAATCATTTGCATATTTTTCCTTTGCCTTTTTTCCGGATTGGTGTACATTTCTTTCTATTATGCGGTTAGTGAGCCATTATTTAAAAAAAATCCTTAATTATTGGCTTAGTTTTACTGTATTGAAGAACATGTTCCAGAATCTAAACTTGATTTGTAGAAATCATACCTGTCCTAAGAATGTTTACTTTTAGAGTTCTTTTTCCACTTTGAAATAATATGTTTCCAGTATAAAATATGAAAACTAAGAATAGTGCGTTCAGCTGTATGATACACTAAGTAAACATCATGTCTAACCTAAATTTGGTAAATATATAACATTACGATGGCACGTATTGCGACATAGTACCTTATAGTGTTAAGTTTTTCTAACCTAGTACAATACAGTTCTATGTATCACACACAATACTGTTCTATTAAAGAATTATTCTTGAAAACTGTACTGAATGTGGGTGATTTGATTAATCATCAATTGAAAATCGATTCAGTGAAAGAATTGTACTCCTAAATATTGATTTTTTCGATTATTTCGACAGTAACAATATGCAAAACTTCATTTTAAATGAAAGAAATAGTCATAAATCCATTGTATTTTGTGATGAAGCAATATTTTCCACGACGTGGGTCAGTTAAAAATTAAAAATAACCAATGTGGCCCGCTCTTGATCCATAAAAAAATACAGACAAGTTACAATGAATTCAGATCTCGAGTTAACATTTGTGCTGATGTAGGAGGTGCATTATTTGAATAAAACAATATTCTACATGTTTAAAATACATATATCCAAAATATGTGCATTAAGATTGCTATTAAACATAGTTAAGTCAATTTTTTAAGTAAAAAACAAATAAGAAGTAATTTCATGTTAACACTTAAATTCAGGGTTAGCGACTACACCTCAACTTTGATTGTCGACACTGAACATGTGAATAATAATGTAGACAATGCGGATATATTATCGACAATTTATCTAAAATTCACTTTGGAAATGGAAAGTGAGGTTATAGTTGTGAATTTGTAACAATTGTGGCTACTGTGATTGTGAAGATATTCAAAATGAGTGGTAGAAAGCTGAATGAACACTACAGAAGCTTCTCATATGAAACAATAAAGGTGAATGGAACGAACGCGGCTAAATGTCATGTGTGTGGAAACGCAGTAATAAAAAACATTCTGCAACAAGGCTACAAAGACATAGATACGAAGTATTCTTTAGTCTCTAATAACTAGGTAGACATTTCAGTTTCTTCTGATTCTGAGTAAGTAACATATTTAGGGGTGGCAGAGTTAAACTGTAATACACTTCAGTTTACCTTTGGAACGTCTACCGATCTACCAATTAAAAAAAATTACATTTTTTTCTATCTGTGTAACTTAATCCGTAGGCATACGGTATACCTAATAAAAATATTTCTTTAATGTTTGAGAGATTTTAATAATTGAAATCTACAATGGCATTTCTTCGGTATCGTCATTAAAACATCATTCCTTAATTTGTTAAAAAATATATGATTATGTTGATAAGTACAATAAGCCAGTTAGTTAGATATTGTTTGGACACCATTAGTACTTGAACTACAGGCTAATTTGGCAAGAGTAGTTTTCAGCCCAAAACGTAAATAAAAAAGGGCAACAATCTGAGCTTGCTGCTATCTCGGCTGTGTGTTAAAACGCTTATCACTCGGGCATGCAAATAAAATACTCATCTGAAACAAGAGTAGCTTACACAAGACTGATTTATTTACAAAAAGTTACATCGCATATTTTGTTTCCATATCGTTAATAATATTATGGCACACACAGTCTCCAAACTACAACTAATCTAACAAATGATAACGACACCCGTCTCTTTGTACCGCACCGTCAGCTATAAGTTTTTTTCACTTCAGCGTTTCTACGACTCTAAGCTATCATTTCTGATATAAAATAGTCGATTTAGGTAATCGACTTCGATCTGTTGCTCGATTGCAGAACACAGTTGTGCTACTTTCGATTGAAACTTGAATTTATTAAATTCGATTCGACCGCATTTTAATAAATTGTATTGGATTTTATTACGTTTGATCCGATTTGACTAATCGATATTCTGCTGTGGAGTCGAATGAAATAGATTCATTGAGATTTTTTGGCCGAGTTTAGTATACGTATATCATTGAAATATTGATCTGTGTAATAAATTAATCAAGCTTTATTAATTGTTTTGACTGAGTCTAACATATGGCATTGAAATATTGATTTCATAATAAATGCATGAAGCTTTGTTGATTTCTTGACTTGAGTCGAACACATATCATTGAAATATTGGTCTACGTAATAAATTCCTCAAGCTGTAATTCATTTTCTTGATTGAGTCTAACATATACAGGGTAGAGCGCAGCAACTTGCGTTTTTGAAAAGGACGGCGTAAATTCTCACGGGGTCATAGAGGGTGGGGGATGGTCTCAGTGGAAGGGGGCAGATGGGTTTCTTTTTAAAACCGTTTAATATTACTTCCCAGATTATGTTACAATTGAAAAATAAAAATGAAGGGTTTTCAAACCTGCACAGTTTTTAATTTAATTTTGAAAAAAGCAAGTTGCCGCCTGAACGACAAAAGCGCGCTCCTCCACTAACCACAGCATTTTCGTGACTAAAATGGGTGGTAACATAAACTTCCCATCTGCTGCCTTCCACTGAGACCATCCCCCAACATCCATGACCCTCTGAGACTGCACCCTGTATAATTGAAATATTGTTCTTTGTAATAAAATCATCCAGCTTCATTGATTTTTTGCTACTGAGTCCAACATATATAATTGAAATATTGATCTGTGTAATAAATTCATCAAACTGCGTTGATTTTGTTACTGAGTCGAACATATATAATCGAAATATTGGTCTGCATAATACATTTTAAAACGTCATTGATCTTCTTAACTGAGTCTAATATATATCATTGAAATATTGGTCTACGTAATAAATTCATCAAGCTTCATTGATCTTCTTGACTTAGTCTAACATATATAATTGAACTATTGTTGTTTGTAATAAATCCATCCAGCTCCATTGATTTTTTTACTAAGTCTAACATATATCATCGAAATATTGGTCTGCATAATACATTTTCAAGCTTCATTGATCTTCTTGAGTGAGTCTAAAATATATAAATGAAATCTTTAGTTTTATTAATATTTAAAATGGTTCACGACAACGATTTTCGTATTATTAATAAATATTTTTCTTTGTAATAAATTCATTCAGTTTCATTGATTGTTTTGACTGAGTCTAACATATCATTGAAATATTGATTTGTGTAATAAATCCATGAAGCTTTATTGATTTTTGACTGAGTCGAACATATATCATTGAAATATTGGTCTGCATAATAAATTCATCAAACTTCATTGATCTTCCTGACTGAGTCTAACTTATACCATCGAAATATTGATCTACTTAATAAATTTTCGAGCATCATTGATCTTCTTGACTGACTCTAATATATATTGTAATGAACCTGTCTCCCTTGTTATTTTGAATAGGACAAAAATTAATAAGAAGTTAAATTAGGCCAAATTCTAATCACACAATTCTCAGTTTAATAATTTTTATAGTGTGGTTTTTACTTTGCCTGTCAGTCAATTACGGCTGGTTAAAATTGATATGTAATAATTAATTACGACAACAAAATGGTTGAATGCCCCTCTTTCTATTTTATTTAATTGCAATATTTATTTACGCTAGCTCTCGGCAAAGCACAAGATCTATTCTCAGGGTGAGTTCAGAATTTAACTATCGCCATAAATTTTAGGTTATTTGACTTGGAGTAGCTCATTTAATTCACAATTTAGTACATTGACAGATGACACAAAATATCGGCAGTGTAAACAGCGTATCTGAATGTTTAAACTCGTGAAAATACAGTGAAAAACGCGTCAGGTAAGTTATTTGAATTTTCCCACTTGGCAACTAATAAAAACACATCCCCTTGCTTGTTTTTTAGGATGACGTCACCGCCTCTTGCTTGTTCTGACGTAGAAGGAACGTCAATTCTTTCAATTGTTTATGGACGCTTCGGTTCTCGCCAAACCCGGTACAATCTACTGACGCCACTCGATTTTCGAAAAACACAAAGTAACTGGGACCTTGGGAATACGCTAGGCCTCTCCGGGAAGGTTTGATCTTGTTGTTTGTTGCGTTTCGCAAACCTAACCCTCAAATCGCAGGCTTGTTATGATGGCTTCGGCGCTTCTCGTAGTGATGCTACTAGGATTTCCTGCTGGAGATGCTTCCCCTGATGCAGGTGTCGACGGCGACGCTCTTCCAGACTCTGTTGATCACTTGCAGTGCCGGTCTCTGGCTCTGGATACTCCCTCGGGCCGGAAACGATGCTCGCAAAATTCAGCTGATCGCCTGCCGTTCACCCTCGAAGATCGGATAGAAAATGTTATTAATTTATCGTGGCGGATATTGCCACAAACACTGTCACAGGTACTCTGAGATGGGCACAATAAAATGCAATACTTTTTATACGGTAATATGCTCGTTTATTAATATAACATTGTAGTTAAATATGGAGCACACATTCGAAAAACTTCAAATAAAAATTAATTCAATTGTTGTCCTTTGTTTTAAACCAAATAGCATCAGGTTGCCAAGTTACTGTTGATTTTCTTATGTTAATGGAAATTAATTCTGATAATGAAATGTTGCAAATGGAAGTAAATTTGAGTACATAATATTTACAGTTTTATTAAATCTAAATTATTGTCTTTAACCTTATAATTAAAATTGTTCGATAGCGTTGCACACACAAACGTTATTTATTTATTATTGCCACTGCTCTGCTCTGCACTATTGCACTTTATTTTTAAATACACTGAAACATGAAACATGTGTTTTCTCTCATTCATAACGTCGATGTGTATAAAGAGTGGGTCAGTGTGACTCAACAACGTGATCCGGAAATAAACAAGGCATTTGCCGCGCTACGGTCAAATGAATTTAACCCTACTTGACAAAATTTGGGAAATTTATTGGTTTCGAGAAATGTCAAGAAATGTTCGTCAATTTGTCGATAATTGTTTGACACGTAAGATATCTAAAAATAAATCAGGAAAATCTCAAATTCAGATGCATTCCATACTAAAAATTTATCGGCCGTGGCACATTGTATATATTGACATTTCTGGAAAACTAACAGGAAAAAGCGATACGTTCTGCAACGTATCAATTCATTAGCGACGGAAAGCGCTGTAAATTGTTTGAAAGTAGAATTATTTGTGATCAAGGTGAAAGCTTCACAAGTTCTTCGCTGCTTTTGTTTCAATTACAACATAGAAGTACATTTTATTGCTCATGGTAACAGCTGGAAAGATAGTTTAGGTGAGGTCCAGTTGACATTGAACAGTGCAAAGCACTCAGTTACGGGGTTTAGCTCAACTGAATTGTTGTTTGATGTTCCAATACGATCCTTAGAGTTACACAAAATTTGTTATTTAATTGACGATGAAGAGCCTACGAATTTGGCTGAAATTAGACACCTTGCTAGTGAAAATATTGAGCGTTTAGCACAACGTGATGCAGTCCGTAAGACTGCTGGAAAGGCACAAATAAAGCCATTTGTGATTAGTGATTTTGCATTGAATAAAAAAATAACGAACGAATGCTATCAAGCTTGACCGCCGGTACCGAGGTCCCTTCAATATTTAAGTTTGCTTACGATGAGCTGATTAGTGTCTCCGAGGACAAGGAGAAATTTTATTTGCCTCAGAGGAAGATGGCTCTGTGTCGGCGGAGAAAGACGTATGATTAATTTGATATTTATTCGAATTATGTAGAGATGAATTGTCATGTTTTTAGTCGATTCTGACAAGGTATAAACTTGGTCAGATGAAGTGTTCGAGTCGATCCTGACTACAGATATAACTTGGTCAGATGTGTTATTATGTGTTGATCCCGATTCAGAGTTTAATCGGAAGGTGTTGATTCTGATTCAGAGTTTAATCGGTAGGTGTTGATCCCGATTCAGAGTTTAATTGGAAGGTATTGAGCCCGATTAAGAGTATAATCGGAAGACCTGTTTGGTAGTTAGTCGAGCCCGATTAAGAGTTTAATCGGAAGACCTGTTTGGTAGTTAGTTGATCCCGATTAACAGTTTAATCGGAAGACCTGTGTGTAGTAGTTGATCCCGATTAACAGTTTAATCGGAAGACCTGTATGTAGTAGTTGATCTCGATTAGTTTAATATCGGAAGTTGAGCCTGATAGTAACAGTCGAATAGTGTACTTTATTTGAAAGAGGATATTAGTATGCACTACCTAAAGAGCTTGATTTGTTTTCTTCAAAATTGTGAAAGTCGCTGATTGATTTGTTAATTATTTGTTGATCAGGATGAACGAGCCGTTAAGTAACTGATTTATTTTCGTACAGTTGCAGGACTTTAGTGCCCGTGGACGTGAACGTGTCAGAATGGCCGTGTCGGCGCCGAAGATATTTGGACTAATGTCTCCGCATATGAGTTATGTTTTGCAGTTATGTTATGTTTCGTTTGAACTGTTTTCTTTAATGAGTTCGTAGAAGGAACGCGATAGGCAATTTCTTATCGAATGGAACGGCGCCTGCAAGATCCAAACAGTCTGGGAATGAGTAGCGTTGCCGAGATGAGGGCATTCTGGTATAGAAAAGCAAAGGTGTTGGACGGAGTTGCGGGCGCCGGACCATTACCGTTTCAACCCTTATTATTAGTTATATTCGCTTCACCATTGCTGGCTATTTATTAGTTATTTTCAACCAATAAACTGTGCTTGTCTGACTTAATGTGTAAAGTATAAATGGTCACGCCCTGAACTACCCCTATATTCTGACATATATCATTAACATATTGACCTGTATCATAAGTTCATCAAGTTTCATTAATTTTTTAGTTTACAGTATCACATTGCAATATTGATCTGTGTAATAAATTTCTGTATTGGAACAAAGTTATATGTGAAATTTAGGTTACATAAAAACATAGAACTTAAAACTTTGTAATAGCATAATCACAAAAAATTCGATATCCTACAGTCTGATACAGTATTTGGAATGCGGACTGGAGAACGCTTCGTCAATATGATTATGTTTTTAAAGAGTATGCAGACATGTGCTTAGACTGAAATGCATACTCTTCCCAGTAACCAGGGAAAGCATCTATATATTGTCTGTGTATCTGTGCGCTTAGTATAAGTTCTCAAGTCAGTCAGATTTAGCTCTTCTCCATTGGATCGATGAAAATCTCAAAACTAATGGACTGGACGGCAATGGTGTAATTACATAACTCAACATACGCTTCCAAGATTCTACTTAACCAATGTTAATATATTCAAAGGAAAAGCTCTTCGTGGGCTCCTAATTTCGCGGAGGGCTAAGAAAGCACTAAAAGAAGACATTAGTTCCCCCAGCGCCGGCCATCGAGGGCAATGAAGTTATACTTTGTAATTTCCGATGCAGTTGCTCGAGTTGGGCAAGTTGTATTCGAAATGTTGTCTAAATTTCCCATAACATACTCGGTGCTCCCTGGCAGCTGGCGACTTGATTCAATAACTTCACCTCGGGGCGACCTTTAGCCCGAGCTGCCCTCTGCTCCCGTCTTCTTGTTTACATAATGACCATCGTTTAGCTGGACAGCGGTCTGTGCCCCTTTTATTTCACCATATAACTGTCCCAAAGCTGTAATCGATTCTTCAATAATGTCCAGCCCTTCGACCACATATTCTGCACGTGTATGCCCCTCGCCGCTTATTAAATGCAAACCTTCACGTCTTCTTGGACGATTCCTAATTAGATTAGGAGGCCATGATTCACACCCCTGGAAGGCAATTGGGCTACGAGTAAATCCATTATACTTGATTCCGCATATTTTTCTGAAAGTTTAAGACTCTTTCTAACTACAAAATGTATATTTCAGAGTCTATGTTGTAAGTTTAGAAGAAGTTTTATTCCCAGACAATTTTTGGATTCAGCCATAACGCAGCATTTCTGTACTGTCGCAATTGTCCATTTTAAGCAGTGCTGCCGCTAAGAATAAACAAGGTCGTTTATTTCGAATAAATCTTATTAAGTTCTCAAGGAACGGAGTCGGTCAATTAAAGATATTAGCATAATTTACATACTTTGTCTCTATGATGCTGTGCGCTCCATTAGGTACGGACGTCCTGATTAACTTTGTTTAGTTACTTCGGTTTTTATCCTAACCATGTTTCTACCGATAATTAGGAAAACCTGACAACACAGTCGTCTCCTTATATTTGTATTCACTTGTTCACATTAAGCTTTGTACTACGTGGTCCAGAATCAAAACAACACTCAAAACTTCGTATTTTGATTCAAGAATATGCCCAATCTCAAAACATCAAGATAAAGTTTGGTAGAAATTTTGTGTGGGGCCTTGAATTTTATATATTAAAAAATATTTTTTATGTGGTAAAAATTAGCAAACATCAGTGGCGTGGTTTTCATATATCGTGAAAATACTATGTTGATTGATTATTGTATTGTATTCTTACTTTTCACCAAAAAGTTGAAAATAATGTGCCAAATTAAGTATTCATAATCAATAATGCCACCAAAATGAGATAACTCAAGATCAGCACCACGGTTGTCAAAGCCGGATTGGGGAATCGCGATGGGCTCAGCGCTAGATTTTATGGCCGTTGAAATATGTGAAAATTCAACTCCCATACTTATTCTGGTCTATGACCACACTCTACCTTTTTTTTTTTTTTTTTAATTTTCCTACCTACTACCGTTGCCCCCCGGAACCGCTTACGCATTACTTCAGAGGGCGCGGGCGTCACTTAAACCTAGCCTTAATTAATTGAAAATCTAGACCGCCCGCGCCGGGAGTTGAACTCTCAACGCTCCGGCTCGAGCGCTCCATGATTTTCAATGTGACCTCGGCTGCAACGGCAATCGCCGCTCGCCTACCAAGGTCCCACACTCTACCTTTGAGCCAGTGGCGTAGCGACGGGCCCGCAGGGCCCGCGGTCGCGGGGGGGCCGAGAAAATTAGGGGCCCTTTCTCATCCCAGCATGTGTCAAACGTATCTATACATGAAGCTAGGTAATGGGTAATATATAACAATTTCAAGTCAGCACGCTGAGACACCTGATTTCACAGGTTTGAAACCTCTGAAGAATATTTCAGGGTTAATATTTTTTACAAGGCAATAGATGTTATAAAAATTCAAATTAATAGAAGGTTTGAGGGAATGCAAAATATAGTCAAATATTTTCTATTTTTACAACCTCAAGTTTTAATTAGCTTAGATGATCTTAGCCTTTTTGAAAAAAGCGACTCAGCTACAAGAGAGATATGGGGATGATCTTAGTGCTGCATTTCCAAATCAATTGGAATTATTTAACAAAACCTTTAAGGATGAAATTGAGAATATGAAAAGTGTAAAAGATTTGGCTGAGCTCATTATTTTGAAATATTCTGACATGAGCTCCAGTTTCACAGAGGTTATTTCCATTTTTTTATTATTCTCAACTCTACCTGTCACAGTGGCGAATGCAGAAAGGAGCTTCTCGAAACTTAAAATAATCACTAATCACTTGCGTACGACTATGACCCAGGATCGGTTAAGTTCATTATCCCTTTTATCGATAGAAGCAGGACGAGCTGCGACTATGAATGTAAGCAAGGTAATTTCGGATTTTGCCCAAGTAAAATCAAGAAAAAAATGTTTTGTGTGAATTCCAAACGTTATTCATCATATTTTTATATTACACTTATGAATTAATACAAATTCGAACATTGTTAATATTGCATTTAGATTTACTTTTTCATATCCAATTTTGGCATGTTCATTTTTAATTAATTAATTAAAGTAATTATTATGAATTATTGTTTTTTTAGTTCTATTCTTCGTGTACTTATTATTATTATTATTACTATTATTAATATTATTATTATTATTATTGTCATGTCAAAGCTGTATAAGATATAGAGGGGCCCCATTCAAGTTCTGCGGGGGGGGGGGGGGGGCGAAAATCATAGCTACGCCTTTGCTTTGAGCTAGTTCTACTGCTTTTATCTTTCAAATATAGTGCCATAAATATCTCCAGGAGAACCCCAGCACCTTAATATATGGAGCACGTGGTTATTTTGGGCATTACGCAACTGCCTTAACTCTGTACGCACATATATAGAATTCTATAATCGAGATTCTCGACTGTGAGATCAAGAATCAACTTTCAAGAATTTTCGAGATCAAGATGAAGAATGGGTCGTCTTGTCGTAGCAACACTGACACACGGCATCACTTTTCCGGCCGATAGAACGCTGTTTGGCTTCTTTGGTGTCGGTGAACCAGAATGTTTCTATTGCATTGACTGTTATTTAGTGTTAGGTATGTAGTGGTGCAACCAAGCCGCATTTATAATTACAAATCGGCGTATAAAATCCCTGGAATCCTTCTTAAACAAGCCAAGACATTCAACTGAAATGTTCTTACGGACAGGCATTGCACCTAAGACAGCAAGTGCAGCACCCAACATGCCGAAATCTTATTCATATTCAAAACATTGGTGGTGATTATATAATGTACCCATTGAATTGAGATCCCTGCAGTTTCAAGCACTTGGCCCACTTTAACACGACAGTCGGCCAAAACAACTTTTTCAACCATTTCTGGAGTGACCGTGATTTGACGGGCGTCCATTACGGGGGTCACCTTAATTGCTCTGATGTCCACACTTAAACATCAGGGCACACTTGTTCACTGTTTGTAATCCACAACACCTTTTACGGCACTTAGAGTTAAACCCTTCTTTATGAGATATTTAACTACTTAACAAATCACTTGAACGTTTTAGAAAAATATACGAACGATCTGATGACAGCGGCATCTGTACGTCGCTCAGCGAACATTTTATACATTTCTCGTATTTTTAAAAACCTCCATGAAAGTGAAGCAAAACAGACACTCCTCTTTGAGAAGGTTTGGGCATCAAGACTGTCAAAGCAGGATTGGGAAATTGCAGTGTCTCAGCGTTATATTTTTTTACTTCTTTTTACGGTAAAGAAAGTATTGGATTCACCCCAAAAATTCGAAATTGAGTTTTCAACAGATGTTCACGTTTTAGAGTCTCCTGAAACCAAAGAAACATGTTTTTGTTCATTGGTCTGTCTGTCAGTCAGTCTGTGTGCCTGTGAACAGAATATCTCAAAAACGAAAAGAGGTATGGCGTTGAAACTTCATATATACGTTTTGTGTACTGTCTAGATACGACAGCAAGCTTTTGAAGAAAATCGCATAACCGGAAGTATGGTGTTTACTCTTGCGATTTTTCAGTTCTTTTCCACTTTTTCAAAAACGACTAACGAATTTTTTAAACTTTACATTTTTATTACATATTTAATGTGTATTGATGTGAGTGAGATAGGTGATTTTCCAGTTGAATACCTCTAACATGGGTTTCTTTTGTTTTTTTTTTCTTATTTTTATTAACTCCTATTTTAAATAGAACAACCGGTATATTATACATTTTTGAATTCGGCTTAAAATTTTAGAGAAAATTTGTCTCTTCAACTAACGCTCTATTTTGTACGGTTTCTGTAGATTTTGTAATTTTTGACCATTTTGACAAATGCCTAAAAAGTAAAAATCAAATTTTTGGCAAATTATAAGATCACTGTAAAAGGAAGTTGTGTGGGTGTATCACACCAGATTTTAATCGTTCGAGTCCATGAGAATTGAGCTCCTCGCATATTTTGGTTTAACATCAGAGGCTCCACCTCTGCGCCAGCTCCACTGTTTTGCCCTTTCAAGTACAGTGCCATAAATATCACCACGTGAACCCTAGAACGTTAATATATGGAGTATGAAGTTATTTTGAGCTTTTCGCAATCGCAACTGCCTCATTCGCTACGCGCATATATGAAATTCGAGATTCGAGATCGAGAATGGATTAAATTTCGTCTCCTCTCGTGATTTTTCAATAATATTTATTTACATGGAGTGAACATTTTCAATCCTGGGATATGACATAAGTATGGCAATCCCTTATCATGATATTTAAAAGTTGACTATTGTTTTTGAGCTATCAAAGTTAATTTGCATTTCTAGTTAGGATTGCACCTACTACAATTTGCAGACGTATGTTACTAAATAAAACACAAATGTAAACCCCAATGTCTCTCCTACTTTCTGGTGTTAGGGTCGATGTATTTTTAAATTTTGAGATAAATGGTATAAATTTCGTAAATACTTTTCTTTGGCGAAATAATTTGCGTCTATTATACAAATTAACGTTGGTAACGCAGAATCAAGACAGCGGGTGGCCGACTCATAAAGCGTTTGCGTTTCCAGTCGGATGGAAGTGTGTTCGAACCTTACACCCGGACAGTTGATTCTTACACTCTCCCGTAATCATATCAACACCTTTGGTAGTTTCCCTGACCGGCCGAGACCGAAGATGACTATAATACCACACAAAGTGTACTGAATAATGGGCCTCGGCCTCCACTAATTAGGAGAAAGAGGAATTCAGAATCAGCATTCGATTTTCAACAATATTAGTCATACTTGCTTTACGTCCCGGATTGAAAATGTTCACCTGGTGTAAGTTTTTATACAAATCAAGAATTAAGCTTGTATATACGATTTTCAAATTTGTTTTAGGAATTAAATGATACCAAACAAAGTATACTACATATTTTCAAATTATACACAGAAGTTACTCCACAATTCTACTCAGGAATAAATAAAGGCGCATTCATCCATTTTGCCTTCATAATTAAAGTTCATAAACGGTTCTACTTCCTAGCGAATTTAATTAGAAAGGTAAAACTATAATAATACCCAAGTGCTGTAGAATTGTTAGGACATTGAAAAAAAATAGTAATTTGGTATTAAATAATCAAAACCGCCACTACTGTTTAAATTAAGGTCGAAGATAATCAAACATAAGCCGTTTTAGTAACGACATTAGAATAAGACTCATCAAATCATTTCTAAAGAAATTAATAGAATGGATATCCTTGTATAAATTTCTATTAATAAAAGAGGCAGAAATATTATTTAGAAATGCAGATTTCTGTGCCTACGAACTTTTTGAAAACATGCCAAATGAAAAGAGCGTTTGGGAAGGAAAACAAATTTTCAGAAATAAATAGAGGATAAAGAACCAATACTAGTGCAAAACAAAACACATTCTTGAAAAACCGATTATTCTACATAATGTAGTCGAGTTAAGGTATCAGTAAACATATTTATATCCTTTCTATATTTTTTAAATTAAAGTGTAGTTAATTTCAAAAATTAGTATAAGTATTTTGTCAGGTTAAACAACTTTTTCCATATATTTACCAATTTTTAGACCATATTCGCCCCTTTTTATAAAATTACCCGTTTGCTTGCCTACTTCGGCAGTTGTATGTACTTATTTATTTTATGTGTCGTCTGATACTCATATAAAACAACGCAAATTATACGTTGTCAACGGTTAATTTTTTCCTGAAATCGTACTTGCCTATTCTTATTTTCATACTACTATATTTAAATTGATTATTATTAATTCGTGCTGGGCATTTACTAGTGTTATTAAAATAACAAGCCTTTGGGAAAACTATTTTCTTCCGTTCTATGGATTTGAATTCGCTTTCCTCATGTTGAAAAATTTGGACAATCTACATGCCTCAGTAAGCTATTTGCAATACGTAAAATCTTTGTGAAAGAACATGCAAAGCTCAAATCTTCGCCATGAGCATTATTCTGTAAACAAATTATTCAATTCGTGGTAGAGTAATGACCTGAAAGGCAAACATAGTCTAAATCTGCATAATAACTCCTATGTTCTGAAGAAGTACTAATTGTGAAATAGCAGTGTAAACGACACAAGCTCTTTAGGTGTAGATGAGTTAAATGAACACGGCGTGCGGCATACATATTTTTGTTTGTATCACAGTATATTTCGACTATTATGTAAAACTGAGGATTCTTTGAAGTTATTTGCCTATGCTACAGGATATATGTTACTTTAAATTGTTTATTAAATAAAATATAAAAATAAAAGTGCTTAGTTTTATTTGAACTAACTGTAAGCATTTTTAATATTGATATTGGACTTATGAATGGCCAAATAATGTTTCTGGATTCATTGTATTCCCTATTATTATTATTAGTATTATTACTAGATATAGAGGAGTAGCTGGTTTAGAGCCCATAAAACCTGCATCAATACAAATAGTGGTATATTCTAAATAACATAGAAATTACAAAATAAATACAATAACCCAAGATAAGAAAAATTCATAAGTTTCTCCAGAAACATAGGTACCATTTTACTTTATTTTACAGGAAGCTATGTAAAATCAACTTTCAAACCTCAAAAGATGAGATTTATATTTTTTAAGAAAAGCCGGAAAATAGTAACTTTTTTACCTTTTGACAGAAAAGCTCCCGCAGAAAATTTGATTATACAAAAACTACCTTTCACAGAGGTTTATACCCATTTAAGTTAATTATATTAGGGCTATTTCACTGGTGCTTTATTCTTAACAAATATTTTCATCATAAATAATAGAACATAGGTACTATTCTATTTCGCATAACACAAGATTTTTGAGGGGGCAAGTGCCCAACTTAGCACCCATGTGGACATGTGTACAAATCTGACTCGCTCGTAGCCGATAACTTTCTTGGGCGACGATGAATTTCTACTCATTAGTTACGTTAAAGTTAAGTTAAATTAATATTTGTCGGATGTGTCTGTGTATGTATGTGACGGATCGTAATGCAAGTCGCATGCGACTCGTTACTTCCGTTACACTTTCCACAAGGCCTGAAAGGTCTTCGACATCGGAATGCAAAAGAGGCCAAAAATTATGAATAAACGAATCAGATAATCAAACCTCCAATAATAGGTGATACAATTATTGCTTTTATTTGCAAATATTTTGTTAAAATAGAACTTTTCCAATAAACTACATAAATGGTCAAACTTACGAATATCAATGTTATCGAATAATAAGTATGTAATGTACATAATGTTGTCGAATACAACGAATGAGCTATTTCTACCAAAGTCCGAAGGAAATCTTGTATTTTACATATAAACTATTCTGTAGATAATAGTGCTACAAGGAGAACAAAAACATATAACAGATGTACTGATAGTGAAACGGGACTTGACCCAGCTCCACCTGAGCCTATTGACAGTAATTAATAATCTCTTAATATACAGCCAATTTGTACGTTTGTGTATTGTGATAGTTATTTGTAAGTGGTTTTAGTTTTAAACTGCCACCAGCGTGCGAACGTTTCCGTTATCTAGAAACCGCGTAATTTTGTGAGTGTGATTTTTTCGAAAATGCGCAAGTGAGTGTTTTGCGCGTGCAAGGATTCATTCGTGGTACGAAACTTGGATTGGACAGTTCGCACATTCGCGCTGCCCAATAAAGGAGCTGAAATAACGTCCCGGCTTCAAGAGTTTTGGCTTCAAGAGGTCTCCACGTAGTTTGTCGGACCCTGAAAATAGCAATTCAAATACAAGCTGCGCGCAATGCCGCACATTGAAGCGCACGAATTCTAGAGCGGGGTCGATTTCTTCTACCACCGTTGAGAAGTCCTAAATGCAAAGCTACGGCACAGTTAAATGCAATAAAGGTTAAGAATAGCCTGTTGCAATATTGCGTATCAAAACCGGGAGCCTATCTCGGGCCGCCTTGTCATTGTTTCGACTCGTAACGTCAAGCAGCATCCGCAGCGTGTGTATCAAGATACAGTGCAAAACGCTACAAGCTAAATGTTTGGCGTAATGCCGGATTTCTATGCATCAAATGGCGACGTCAGATTTTGATACAACGGATGCTTGTGTATTAAGGACAGTTATTCTGGCGTCTTTTTATGCTCTTTAAATCTAAATGTATGCTGGATACTGTTATTGGAAAGTTGATTTAATGTTATTTGAGTTGTAAATGCGTCTAGAAAAACGCATTGCTTATACATTCTTAGTTAACACCGATGTGTTTAAGAATGGCCATTTGGTTTAGAGGTTAATCCTTATTTCATTATTGTTTTATATGTATATTTAAAAATCAGTAGGTACTTGCGTTACATTGATTATGAGCAGATTGACTTTCATTTGAGTGGAAGTTTGGAGTATACTCAATGTTACGAGCGAAATCGGGCCAACTTTCGGAACTTTGTTGCATTGATTTCTCCGTAACCACGACTGAGAGAGAGATAAGTGGTCTCTTATTGCAAACTGAGCTAGCTAGGAGCAAAAGGGTAATAATTTACGAAAATTAAACACAACGACGAGACTACTAAGATCCGCATTACAACAGTAACATATCGTTAGTGTATAACAAATTGTAGCATTTAATGGAATACTTTGTAAATTGCTCAAATAAAAATAGAAGGCAATTATTCGACTGTAAAGAACTAACTACCCGAATGAAATAATTTTCCATAAATAGCGTAGAAATAAACGATGCCAGAACTTACAATTGGCTTTGCTATAGAATATCTATTAAATAATATAGGTAAGGCAAACTAATTTTCTACAATATGAATAATGGTAGTTATCGTATTCGATATTGTATGGCTAAGCAAATTAAAAATTAAATAACATTAAGGAAGAAAGAATATGATGGGACTATTATAAAGTCTTCTAATTATTTGACCACAAAAAACTATCCGAATGAAATAAACTAATTAGGCTAAAGTTATGTTTTTCAATAAATATCATCTACATATATAACATTATCCATTCAAGAAACTTGTGTATTTTTAAGGTCAAATTATTGTAGATATTTTTAAGTGCACCTCGTTTTCGGACTGTACCTTGGACCTAGTTACAAACGATTCTAAACAAAAATTATGTAAAACAAACGATTCGTGACCTTGCAATATAATTAGTTTTATTTCTGTATAAAATTAAATTACCTACTCGATACAGTTTCACTTATCACAATGTAGCGCCACGATTTAAAATTTCTACATTTCTTACAATATTTGTAGCCTATTGTACTGTGAAAATCATAATTATTCTTAAATATTCTACAGTTTTGCCGACGGTTGCTGAGATCGACCAAATTATTGAATATTTACATTTTTTGCCGTCGGAAATCAATGCTCTGTCGCTCTTAAAACTATCGGAAAGTCTGGGATGGAGAAAGAAACACTGAATGAATAAAAGTCAGGTACTGCAAAGATAAAATTTGGTACGCACGAAGTAAAAGACTAAAAAGTCGGCGTCTAATTGCATCTGCGACGATCGGTCGCTGGGAGGTAATAAGAAGGAAGATCGCTGGATGTACCGAAAGATAATGAAAGAGTATCGGAGAGGAATTTCGACTCCCTCTGTATCTGCATGCTTAGCATTTCCCATCGGGCTTTCTATAGTTTTTGCGCCGCTAATATTTCTACGACATTTAACACGGCATTACGCCAGTTACTTCTGAATGAAAAGTCGCAACGTAATTTGTAGAATTTAAACAAGCGGGGCGAAAGAAATAAAACAGAACAGCAAAAATTAAGAAGAAAAATGCGACAACCTAAAATAACGGCAAAAAATAAATGGCTGGCACGCTGCAGGAATCGCAAGTAGGGACTTGTAAACAAATTGCAAATACTCCACCGCCCGTAAAAAAACCCATAAGTTCTTTTAATTAGTGCAGCGAGAGGCCGAGGGCGAGAAGGTAAGACGCCATTTGCATATTACAGTTCGCCAATCGGTGCCGACGCAGGAAAGCACTTTCATTAACAAAATTTGCAGACGATAAAACGCGCTACACCGAGATAATTAAAAATGCTACTACTCGCGGAAGAATTATGTGATTACTCGGCCGCTTCTTTGCAATGCGATCGCTTTTATTGTCGGCTCGCACTTGTTGCGGATTTCGCGCCCTCAACTTTTCCACCCCATATTTTCGCCCACATAAATTTTAATTTCTACGTGTTATAATCACGGTGCATGGGGGGCTGTGATAACTCCCACTGGATATCACTGCATCTTCGCTGAAGTAGCACTGTTTGTTACAAAACTCAGCTGCTTAAGACATGTCAAAATTAATGCATATTCTACAGCACAATTCATAAATAGAATTTTAAAGCCGCGAACGTGATACCCGACGTTGAATTAGCGATTTAGCGAACGGACAATAAACTAAAACGTTCAAAAATCACAGGGGGTAGTACAATTGATACTGCAATTCAAAGAAGCTGTGCGTTGTTATAGCTGGTTAGGTTAGTCGCAGCTTGAATATTATGTCTTGTAAACATCCTTAATGCCATGAGAAACACAATATGTGGTGTAACCGATCTTGAGTGCGTTACTCTTGTTTCAACTGCGACTTCACCTTTTTATTTACACAAAACGTCTTATATTACAGAATTTCTGCGGCTCTAAACTATCTCTTCTGTTATTGATTAATTAGAAATCCAAAGTACGGTATAATACCCTAGGTCCGAATTTTGAAGTGAAACGCTACACAGTAAAAAAGAATAATAAACAAACCGGATAAATACTACTTTAGAATCGATAATTGTGGCAGTCATATTAAAACTACTACATGAAGTAATCAAGAATCATTACATTAATGCAGAATAGTAGGGGAGGGTGGGTCACATCGGGATGTGGGGCACTTTTGGATAGTTCAAATTTACCGCATTAAAACGCTTGTATTACACCGTCAATTTGTGATGACATTCTTCAGTTCATTTGTAGAGAGTGCGGGAAGTTTGAAGCTGATCTAAAGGGTAAGTGAAAATTTAGCTATACAAAAGTTTTTAATACATCGCGATGTTCAGTTCTCCTACTAAAACTGCCCTAGAATTTGGAGTTTTCGGTTAAACAATTTAATTTCATGTGCTATGTAAATCTCGTTAATTGCAGAAACCATAAATAATGTAGTAAAATGACGTCGAACACTAAATAATATTTTTGATATCTGGGTACTTTGAAACAAAATTGATGGAGCATTTTGGGACTGTCCAAAAGTACCCCATACATTGTTTATATAATGACTAAATGGCGGGAATTTTACAGCATGGTTCAGAAATACATGAAAAGGCAGAAATAGCTTGAACTTCTGAAGATGCAATCTAACGAGCTATTCAGCAAGTGGTACAGAACATGATATCGGTGCGTAACGCTGCATATTAATTTAATTTAAAGAAGATCACCTTACACTACCTCTACATTAAGTCAAAATAAGCGACTCGGCAAATGTTTTTTACTGTTGAAGAACTCGAAGCTTATTTAGAGGAAGCGTCTTGCATGCACATGGGGTTCACGGATCACCTACGATAACACCCTAAAATTGGCATACGAGTTTGCGATAAAGCTGAAGAAAGGCTTTCCACCAACATGGATGGACAATCAAAAGACTGGCAGCGAAAATGAATTAGAGCTTTTATAAAGAGACATCCAACGTTGTCTTACAGAAAACCTAAAAATAGAAGTCTCTCAAGAGTAAGTGCCCGATCGTCCGATCTCAATATGGACGTTTATTATAACCCTGAAGACGTGTGGTCCTTTAACTCTACTAGACAATGAAAATATAAATAGCAATGACTATTTGCTACAAAGAAATCAGTGACGAACTACATTGGCAAAGCCATATTTAAAGATTTTTACGAGTACGAAGGTAAATTGCCTCCGGAAGAAAGGGAAATCTGGATTTATATTCCTTATCGCAAAAGACATCCGCGAAGAGTCACAGGATGTTTTCTCTAAGCTGCCAAAGCCTCGCAATATTCAAGAGACTTCAGGAATGACATTTCTACAGGTTTTAATGTTAATTGTGACACTTCTAATGTTCAATAATGTAATATATGTTATTTTTTGATAATATAACCGTTTTCAATTTCACCATATTTTCATTCAATTTATTCATCTTGTCCAAAACTCACCAATGCTTATCTCAAACTGCCTTATATTGGGGTATCCTTTGGGACAAAGAGCGCTTTCCAGTAATTTTTGAAAAATTTCAAAAAGTTGCTGTACTACATATCTTGTTTGTACCAAGAGTCGGTGTCTTTGCTATTAATAGTTGAATGTGTAGCACTCTTTGAATTGTTTTCTCCGACTTTAGCTTACCTGCAAATTTAATAAACCAAAAGCAAAAAAGTAACCCTCTATCATCCTCTAATAGTTGATATTAGTTGCAAAGCATAACTTATTTAGGGCAAAAAAAGTTCAGATAAACATACGATATCATTTGAATTTCATGTCAATGTTATTTTCAAAACGTGAAATGTGATATCAGCATGATGGGGCACCAACTTATACAAGGCTTCGTCTAAGAACTGACTGTAATGGATTGATTTTATCTCTGGGGCTGAAGCTGTTGGACGAATTGTATAATCGGAACCAACAGACCACATATATCGGAAATAGTCAACTTAATAAAAAAAAGTGAACTCTGTGGTGTATTTAATAGCAATTACATTCAAATATATGCCACCTTCGTTACTAATCAAGATTTATAAAAAATTTATTCGTCCCCAAACTTGAATATCTAGTGCCAATTTGGAATCCCTACTTCGCCAAGGATATCCATGCTCTTGAAGAAGTGCAGAGAAGGCCGCGGGTAACCCGGTTATGTCCTGCTATACGCCATTCACCATACGAACAGGGTTGAGTGTTCTGGGACTCCAGACAGTGTGCATCAGAAGGCTGCGAGGTGACTTACTAAAGACTTATAAAATCTTGCATAGATATTATTCATTTTAAAGGTTTATTTACATATGTGCCTATTGTTATATGCAGTTAATCTGCTTTGCCGTCTATCTGTAATGTTAATAATAATAATAATAATATCAGCGAAACAAAAGACTAAAATGTAAACATTCTTTAAAAATAATATTTTAATTCAGGCAATAATGTTACTTTTTAAGCAATTCGTATATGCAGTGTATTTCACTTCTCACCTTCACACCTCTGTATCTATTTTTTCTGGCCGACTTAAAATTTTCGTGAGTTATACTGCCCTTTGAAAGGGTTAATTTAATCATTTTAAATAATTTTGCTGCAAATCAAAATAAAATTTGAAACATTTTAAAATCATGGTAGTAGGATTTTATCGAAAAAAACTTGTTACTTTAATAAAAACTGCTCAGAATCACAAAGACAGTCAGAATCCAAGTTTTAATCAAAAAATTACTTGTTTTATTTTTCAACAACTAAACCATTTCTTTTTCAGCGGTAGCTAGATGCAGCTCAGCCATTATTTAACTTGGTATTTAGATACAGAACGCTTTATTAACATTTCATAAACGGTTTGTGGAATTTTAATTTATTTGTATTACAATATATAAATAATTAATTTTAAAAAATCGATAAACAATTGGAGTTCGACTATTTTTGTGAATTGAAATAGCTTTACATAATAAGGTTTTTCAATAAAACTAGGCCTATTATGATTTTTCATTCTGTCACACTTATTTTTGATTGCAGTAGGCTATTAGTATGCAGTTAAAATTATTAAAAATTGTAAAATAACCCTTTCAAAAGGTAATGTAATTTACCGACGTTTGAAATTTATCGGAAAATAAATAAAGGAGATACAAGTGTGTGAATGTGACAAGTGAAACACTATATAGGATATCCCAAAACTTGAAAAATCGATATTAAATCGTAAACCTGGGAAAAATTGTCAATTGTTACAAGTAACACAGTACAGCAAACAAATAAAACATTTATAAAAAATGATTTAAAGTTTACTCCCCGGCACTAGAAATCCCTAAAAAGAACCCTTTTACAGGAAACTTGAAAATAATGTTAAACAAAATAATATCGTTAATGAAATTATCTCGGCAAACTGAAATGTCAAAACAAAAACCTTCTTTTGGGGATATACCAGTACCAATACCATTTAAAATAATAAGGCCAGATAGCTTGTATCAGGGGTTCGTGACGTCGCCTAAAATAGGTTGGTTAGCTACACGTCCATGAAAAGTACCATTATAATTAAGCTTTTTGTAATAGACAAGTAACTTGCTGCCTGTTTTCTGTGTTAGTTTTTCGGTAGTGTGCGATGCATCAGTTTTGCTCAAATAAACACGTAAAGCCGTTACAAACAGGCCGTTTGCACCGCAAGGCGAGTTGCTAGCCGTGTATAACATTTGCCGGCGAATAAAGTAAATATAGTGTACAATCATATACCATATTTGTGCAAGTGTTTGGGTGTTTGTAGGCAGATATTTTCATCATGTGAATAAGTGTTTCGGTGTCTCGAACAATTATATAAACGTAAATTAGATAGGTACCTACCTCGTGTAATAGTAATTATTTGGCTACTGCGGTAAAGGGCATTACAATTTAAGCCGTGCGGGTTTGTTGTATTCACATAATGCGGTGGTGAATTTAAATTTTGTTTAATTATGTTATATTCAATGAACAATTTTTAAATGTTCATAACAAACGACATTTTATGTGGCAGCTCGTTTTGAAATTTATTACAGAAGAGGGCTACGTAGTTCATGTTTAGGGTTCCAATATCATTGCGGGGAAAGAATAGCATAAATTATAATTATTTCACAATCAATACTTTGATTAAATTTTTGTGGTAAAACTAATATAAATAAATAATAATGACAAAAAAAAATTATTTTAAATCGTACTATAGGTAAACATTATTGAGAAGTTAATTAATGTTGCAGACATCGACTTATCTCTATCTTTTATTTATTTATATGAACAATTAAAAAATTACTATTAGTTCCCATGCAAATGTATTTTTAGACATTCAGCTTGCTTTATCTTGCCACATTCCTAAACCATAAAAAATGTCTGTAATTCGTTTTTAGTGATCTTGGTTTCAAAGAAAGACAGGCATTTCAAAAGTATGCTCGAGACTCTTATAAATTATTAAACAACTATGAAAAAGATGCAGTGCTACTAAATTCGTATTTAACCCCACGGCGATTATAAGGGACGAAATATGGTCGGTAGGTACTTCTTGTAACAATAATTTTGCTTTGAAACTTGAAAAAATGAATGGGGTGCAATTACTGTTCAGTTCGCGATTGGTGACCCCGTTTCCACAGTATGCCCTCATTTTTAAAGTTATACCTATTCGATTTAATCGACAACACAGGTAAGTAGAAACCTGCCTGTGCTGACATCACGTCGGAGAGCTGAGTCCTTGTTTGTAGGGAGTGCTGGTACTGTGCACGTCATCAATATATGAATCTATGGCATCGCCAATTATTAGTTCCAATTTTCTCTGATACATTATAACTCGCTTAATGTAAAATTGCATTATAAACTTAATAAAGTTGTTATTAGTACTAAATGTTGAAACCGATTATTTAAATAATTATTAACATTTCCTAGAATATATTTCCAGTTCCTCATTATGTCAAACATACAATTTCAGAGGCAATATCGTTTAAAAATTCCAGAATTAAACTAAGGAACCTTAGCTATAATCAACGTTACAAATAGGCAGCATGAGGTTAGTGAAGCAACTGACAGAAATTATATTTGAAAGACAACTGTAAAAATAGACACTTGAACGCGAAGAAAATTATATACTTATTTGTTACATATTTTCGTTTGGTACTTATTAAGCTCTTTAACTATATTAGAAACATAGTTTGCTTGAAAAAATATTGTAATGTGGAAGTAGGTCTTGTCTTTGTTGCTTTCAACAACATCATGAGCACAAAAATAACGTAATTGTGCCAAAAGCTATCTAACAATTGGTTCCATTATTCCCCTACTGAATATTCAAGGCATAACGTTAACTCTAAACCCTAATTTTATTTCCGGTCGTGCACGTAATATCACCGATTAGTGTTAATCCCGAGAATATTTATTTTTTCATTTAACGGCTTTATGTTCCAAAGGCATTGCTTTATTAGCGAATTCCTTCGTCTGTAAATACTATGAAATTTAACCATTGTTTTTATTAACGAGTTTTATCATTCTACTGTGCTATAGCCACTTTTAACTCATTAACTGTACTTGTAGAACAACACTCTCAACAGTGAGGCCTCCTTTTGTACTTAGTAACTTTTATATTATTTATAATTAGATAAACATTTATATTTAAGTTTTTAACACATTATGATGCAGTATTAACGAAAAAAGCATCGAGGAGAGGACCTACTCACAACCCTGTATGGCACGTCAGCGTAATTAATTTTAGAAATGGTCTTTATATTTAATAGCAATAAGTTATCTAGTAATTTCAAATATGACAAATGCAAAATTCAATTCAATTCAAACTGTCTTAGTTTCGTTTATTCGTTTTCAAATTTCCATTACTTCCTACACCAATATAAAACTCCTTGAACGTGAATAGGATTGCAACACGTCAAAACAAAACAAATGGGGAATGCTGATAAATACGAAGACAGAACCGTCAAGATGCTCCAACATTAGCTCGTTGCACCTTTTGCTAGTTGCAGAGCTGGAATTAATGATTATGTCTTAACAACAGCCTAGTATTGATACACGAGATTGGTATGAGGTTATAGTAGACAGTGCAATAATTTTTCGAGTTGTAACCAGATACGTTTTGTAGATAAGCTGCACGAGGAACAGGTCTCGTGAGACTCCAGAAGTGCTGGTGAATAATTGATAAACATTCAGATTTAACATTCACATATTCCTAGCGCGGCTTTTCCAATATTACAGTGGCGTTACTGGCTGATTTATAACACTATCCTCACTATATCCGTCAATTTTACATTTCTGTTGGGCGGAAGGGCGTCGTATGCGAAATTCATCTCGCACTATTGCGCGCGGTGGCCTGACGTTTGAAACCTCTTTTAATTTTGCGGCGTTGGTTATGATGTAAGGGTTGCACGAACGGTAATATTTTATTAGAAGAATGCGAGACCAGGATATTCCACGATACTTCTTAAGGAAGCCCTCTCGAATTTAAATATAAGCTACATATACATCAGGAAATAATGAAGTATGTAATGACTATTACAGTATTTTGAACCACAAAGTATGTAGTACATTTTAGTAATGTTCAAAATTCGAACTGGTACAACTTTTCTATATTTCATAATAGTAGTTTTTTTTTTATTTACAAAAACCTGTTCAGCAATACATACTTGCTATGCACGGTTTTGTTAATTAATCAGAAGATATACAGAACAATGACACTTAACTAAAACATTTACACTGATAAGATTGTTGTGCTTGATGGTTACATTTATAATTTACATTTGAGTTATCTAAGTCAAATTATCTTGCGGTAACCGACGTTTGAGTCTTTTATGTATACCTTTTTTCCCCAGTTGATGCGCTTCAGTACTTGGACATAGTTGCAGATTTTTAAAAAACATATTGCACGTCTTTTTAATGAACTCTTCTATTGTTGGCTGATTAAGTTCGTAATGTATTTGCGTATTCCGGACAAACCACTCAGCATTAGTCACCATTCTTAACACTTTGTTTTGAAACACCTGTATTTTCCGAGTATGCGTTTGTGACGCAGCACTCCACACTGGATACGCGTACGTTAGGATTGGTCTTAAGATCGAGTTATGTATTAACAAACCGCAGTTTATTTTTAAAAAACTTTTTTTATTTATTAAGGGGTATAATATACCAAGTCGAGTGTAAGCTTCGTTTAGTTTTCGGTTTATGTGGTATCCCCAGGAAAGTCGTTGATCGAGGTATACACCTAGATATTTAACTGCGCTGTCTGATGGGTTCCATTTAATTACTTGACCACTGATTGTTAAAAAGTTCGCGGGGTTGATGTATCGTTTCAATGTAAAGATCTTCGCCTCCGTCTTAATTGGGTTGATAGTTATACACCATTTTTCATACCATTATATATATATAGTAGTGTGTGAATTATAATATACTAACTAATAACGTAATATGTAATAAAGATGTTGCAATGAAATGTTGAATAGAATATTCCCCTGCCCTGTTAGTTTTGACAGTAGTATTAATTTGATAGAAAGTCATTGGCATGCGTATTAAAATTTAAAAACTATTTTAAGTAGGTAAATCGTAACATAAAAAGAACGTTTAATTTCAAAATTCTACTTCCTTTGATAACTAAAACGCTTTGTACACTGAAAAGGTGGCTTAGAATTTATCCAAACCAAATTGTAGTAACATGTTTGCATTACAATTACGTATCATATTAGTACAATTATTAAGATATAAGAAATGAATGTAGTAAAACCATTGAAACTTTTGTAGTTCTACAATTCTAGGACAAACTACAACGATTATATTTGTTGGTCACATTTTTATAGAAAACTTCAGTCCTGTACAAGCATGTATGGATTTAACAGGTTTGCAGTAGTTTTTGTTTTCAGATCATTGTGGGCGTAACTTTTGTTTTAAATCATTTCACAACATATATTAAAAAATTACCTATTTTTTGCACTGAATTCATCTACCCGTAGAAATTAGTATACATATACCAGGGACAGAGCCGGATTAAGGATATGTGAGGCCCGGGGCTGAATTTTTTTAGAGGCCAGATTCCCCAAGTCAGGGGCATTTTCTACAAACATGCTTTATTATTTTATTAAATTAACATTTTATTATAGGTAGGAAAGTTTTTAATACAATGTAGGGAAAAATTACAATGTTTTAACATGCATATCAAAGTTTTTGTTCTTACTTTTAAGTGCACATATTCTTAATTGTGTTATCGAGATCTAATTTCCTAAGCACATCACTTTTAATGCTCATTAAAGTAAGCGCAGTTAATCGGTTTTGGTTAATACTATTTCTCAATTTATTTTTAATAATTGACAATTTTGAAAAAAATTTTTGAAAACAATGTAAACGTTCGGAAAAGAGTCTAACATTTTTTTCTCTATAATGAATTTATAATAATCAAGGGGATTAGTTGATTGAAAGTTAAAAGTTTTTAATAAATCACAAAAAATACAAGCTCGTTGGTTAAATAAAAGGTAATGTCAGTTTCGTAGGTTTTAATAATCGCTTTTGAAAATTTTTTTATTTCATCTTGCGTCAGATTTACCAATTTAGTAAGTGGTGAAAATAATGTTGTTAAATATGAATACGATTTATTACACCTTTTTAATTCTGATACCAGTGTGTCTATAATAACATAAAAAGTATCTACTTTGAAAGCGTCTTTATCGGTCAATATGTGTTACTCTTTCTATCAGGAAACTGTTTATGTTTGTTAGCTCTTGTACCTGCATATTGGTACATATACGGGTACAAAGGGATTTAAATGATTAGAAATCGCACTAGATTATAACCTTCGAATCTTTTCGAGGCCCCCGAAATTAGGTGGCCCGGGGCTGCAGCCCCCTTAGCCCCCCTTTAATCCGGCTCTGACCAGGGATGAGCAACCCTTTTTTTACAACGGGCCAGCTACAAATTTTAAAATGTTGTGCGGGCCGCATGTAAGAAACTTATGATAATACAAACTCTCAATGATGAACTCAAATGATCTTTTTATCAACAAAATAAGCCTAGTATAAAAAATTACAAAAACAGAACCGTCATTAATAGAAATACTATTAAAAAACGGCGAAAGATATATGTGGAAAAAGATTATTTAGTGCGAAATTTGACATTGCTTCTTTGCAAATTATGTACTTATGTCAATATTTTGAAATTTATTTCTTAAATCCGTGTTCTTTTGTAAATCTATTAATTCCATTTGTAACTCATCCGGAATTGTTTCCACTTCTATATTAAATGGTAAAGAAAAAATTTTAAAACTAAGAACTGTTTTTTCTGATCTAAATATTTTAAATCGCCATTCAAATTCCGTTATTAATTTTTGTAAATGATGGGCATATTTTCGGGTTTCTGAAGGAGTTGAAATACTCTTGGAGCTTTGACTTTACGCCGCTTGCCGATGCAGCGCTTGCGGCACATATGCGTAGCATCAAACGAAGCCGCCTGGCGTAGCATTTCATACTAAGAAATGCCGATGCTTAATTTTTGGAAATGATGCCATCAGTGCCTATCTATGATGTCGGCATCATTTCCAAAAATTAAGTTAACACGTCTAGGCTACAGTGAGGCCGCACGAGAAAGTGTGGCGGGCCGCGGGTTGCTCATCCCTGGTATATACTGTAATAATATTTCGCTCAACTGATTTGCTTAGTAGTATAATTTACTACGACGAATGTGAAAATAGTCCACGGATTTGTTTCGGTTATTCCTAGGGTTTGGGAAGACTCGGGCTTTTCGAACCCTTCGAGTCCGTGTAGAATTCAGTGACTCAGTCGGTCCCGTCGAGTCCGGTCCGGGTCCGGGTATTTGATATTTTATGTTCAAACTTTTGTTTTATCAATAATTCCTTATTACTACAAAAATATTGAATAATTATTAACCATTAATAACGAAACGAATATACAAAAGAGAATTATTTGTCTAATTTTTATTTGGAAGAATAAATAAGTAATGTACTCGTTATACAAATAAAAAATAAGAAATTGAAAAACGTAGTTAATAATATAATATAGTAAAGTTAAGGTATATTATATAATATAATAAAGTTAAAACCTAAAAAAACCGACAGTACGGCTGAGTGGTGTTACACATCTTACGGCACTTGTAAAAGTTACGCACCAGTCTGCTTGGTCAGTACTTGGTTGGGTGAACATCTGGAGAGCGGGCGTAGTGTTCTAACTTAGACCGGTTCCACTACCTCAAGTACCTCCGCCAAATTTAAAAATGAATATACCCTCAGCGGCTCGGTGCGCCCGGCACCCCGACACTGTGTAAACGGTATAAGGGGTTACAGATTATGTATGTATGTATGTAAAACATAAAAATCCATTCAACATAACTATAATTTCACAAGTAGGTACCTAATATTACAATAAATTAAAAAAAACGTTGCCTCGGGTATCGCCGAGTCTTAGACCGGGTATCGGGTTCGGGTATTCCTAACTGGACTCGGCGGGTCCGAGTTCCTTCTTATTAGTCGATGATGCTTTAGCTAATAGCGACTCTTGTACACCAGCATCCTCGTCCAGTTCATCAGTTAATACATCGGATATAGGGGACGGTGAAAACCCTAATGTAACATTCAATCATTACTTTAAAATAGTGTTTTGATTATTCACTATTCTACTCTACGGAATAAATTATTATATAAAGAAGAAGTGTTTTTGTATGTAGTGAACTGCATGCAGAAAGTTTTGATTATCACACTCACTCATTTGACGTTGCTCAATCTGTTAGCATTATGACAAGTTACATGACTATATGCCTTGTTTGTTACATAAAATGCAGTGTAAATATCTTGTATTGACGAGATGCACCATTGTGCTTCATTATTAGGTACGTACCTAGCCGTTACGTTTGTTTTAACTGTAAACATTTCTTTTAAAAAAATCCAAAAAAAGGGACACTTGAGAGTTGGTTATTAATATGAACATTGTAATTTCTATATACTTATAATTATAATTATTAAATGTAACAATATCTACATTACGTATATAAAAATATACAGTGTATACACGTATATCATAAACAATAAGTTTGCGTTACATGAATAGTGATTTTTATTATAGCTACTGCTACTATCCTAAAGCATTGTAATACATTTTACTACACTGGAAACTGTAACTTAATACAAATTGAACCAATTTCTCAGTACACCAGCTGTATGCACAGGTAAATTATGTTAAAAGTGGGAGGTTTTTTCTAAGTGACTAAAAAAATCAGAGATTGAAGAAGCCCTACTTGTTGAAAGATAAAATCATTATGAAAACGATTGGCATGATTCTAGACAAAGAGTTTCGTTTAATTCTTCAATATACGCTGGAAGCAAAGACAAAAATACTGTATACGAAGGTGTGTTGAGGCAATGCATATAAAAACAACGAATAATTATTATTGTGACAATATTTATAATACATTTCCTATAACTGCACCTTAGGCTTTCACCAAATGTTATACCTAGTTTTGAAAATCCAATAGCAAGCTTCCATTTGTTTAATGTTTATGTTCCTTTGTGACATTGTTTACTGTAGAAAGGCGGATAATTCTGATTATTAGTTCTATGAAGTAATAACGATATAGCTCGTCAGATCTTCGAAAACAAAACCGTTATATAATTGGGAATGCTTGCAAACGAAATTAAAAATTATGTATGCGAAGGTCAGTCTAAGGAGTCCACTTCAACTAAATATTATACATAGTATTGAAAACTCAATGGTAATATTAAACTTGTAGCACGAAACTAGAAACTACTGTTCTCGGTTATTCCATACAAGAGTATCTTTTTGCAAACGAAAAAGTTTTTCTGCTATTCAACTAGAACTGACGAAAATTTCTACTATACGAAGTTACGATATAGAATATCCTTCCAACCTTCACATGAACTACTTCTTTTGAACCTTAACTAAATCTTTTTAAGATTATCAATCTAATTCAGCGTAAAAAACCTCGTAGATATGCCAAATTACACCCAATTTGCTTTATCTGTATTATTTTAATTCAATAACGGGCATGTTTTTCTTTTACCCTTCTCAGCACTGCAGGTTTCTTAAAATGCAATTTTCTAACTATGCTCATACGAAACTTTGCTTATTTTCGGATGCTGTATAAGTTGATGAATTTTGGGACATCCTGTATATTAATGGTTAGCTGCAGGCTTTTCTTTCCTCAAGCCATTATAATGAACATCGAGAAAGATGCTCTCGAATTTATCGACTTTTATTACATTTTGGATAAAATTAAAAACTAATGAACGCTTTTCGCTAATATTCTAAAATACGAACTTTGTATTTAAGTGGAAAATACATTTTTGATAGTATTGTTTTTGGTACTTACTTTGTAGTTTCATAAAACATTTTAGATAAGTACAAAAGTTTTTACAAACGGACACGGGTTTTTTAAGGATGAAGTCCGTTGCCAGTCCATTATTCCTTTCACACCAATTATGAAGGAACTCTAAACGAAAAAAAAGGGAAAGGGGAGGGTAATATTTTTGAAAATGCCCAAATTAACTAAACGAAAAGTGTTTCGGGAAACGGAGTCTATATCAACTGAACCAAAAGTACTTGAAGAAAAAGTGTGCAAATCGATAAAACGAAATGCTTTTGTAGAAACCGACCACTGACTGACTGATGATGATTTATTCGTTGATAAATTTATATTACTACTAGATGACAATTTCATAACCAAAGAAGGCCACTTCGTTTAGGCTTCAGTAAAGTATTATCTTGGCCATATTTAAAAAAAATGTTTTACTGTTATGAAATCAAATTCCTAAAGCGTAAAACTGACTAAAATCATTTTCGTTTTTCCAGATGCGAATGATATCCCCACTCTTGACAGAGATGATATGTTTAGTAAAATACAGGAATTGCCTCGCTGTCAAAGTTTAAATTTAATTTTAAAGGCTGAGATGTACGTTAACAATTTTCAATAAAATTCATAATTTTTATTTTTTCCCGCCTGGTTGAAACTACCCCGCATACAGGTTGAACCTGCTTCTACAGGAAGAGATAGATTCAACCAAAATAATATGTGAAAAAATACTTATACAAAATAGGCCTTTCACCTATATCTCCAAAGCTGATCTAAAACACGTCAAAGTAAATATCAGTATGAAAAAGAATAATAAAAACAGCTTATGTTCAAAAACCACATATAAATAAACATTAAGAGGTCAGCTTGATTTACTAAAAATAATTCAAATGTGAAGACGAGCAGAAGATACGAGTCGGTTTGCGCTGGCAAAGGAAGTTGGGGTTGTATTTTCCGAAAGTACTAAAAGGTGTATTAATCCGGAATAGGTTAGTAATTTATGGTTTTTGTGATGACTTAGGAAGTCGACGCAGTAGCCGAGAGCATTTAGAATGCATTGAAATGTCATCGATACGGAGTCCGGGTATATTTTATGATTGACGTGGAATAATAAACGAGGCACGCAACCCCCGTGCTGGCCCCTGGACAGCGCCCCCTACAATCCCACTTAAATTAAACCGGATTTCACAACAGGGCGCGAGGAAATTTGATACACGAGCATACGCACGATATGCCGCATTAATCCACGCATTGGCCACGGGTCTTAGTGCGAGATTTACTTTTTAATGTTCGTCGCCGTTTCCAATCATACCCGGTTTACTGAGGCCGCCGGTTAGGCTTAGGAAATGACCACGACGTATTACAAATTTAAAGCAGCGATAGAGCGTGGTCGTTCCGAAGGAATAGGAATTGCCACTAACACAATGTGGGGACCCGTGTGCGCCGCTTTATGTCGTACCAAATGCGTTTTAAATCTTACTATTCGATTCCCGAATGCACTGCAAATGCCGAAATAGAAGGAAGCTCATCTCCTCTATCTGTTTCAATATCCACCGCATCCTCGATTGATCTGATCTGAGCGTGTTTACATTTCTCTGATGACTGGGGAATGGGGACGCGATAAGCTCCACCACGCAGGGGGCCGTGCCACCGGTGGTACGGCGGGAGCGCTAGAACCAGTTGTGCCAAGTAAGAGACGCAGGTGGTGTCCCGTTAAGGGCGCGCCTGCTCTGCATGCACGATGGACGCACGATGGCCCTGACCTAGGTATGGATGCCGTGTGCGCCGAATACAGATACGGAGGCGATCCATCTCGATAACTGCCCGAAGTCCGGAATGCTCTCTCCATGCCGATACTGATGCCCACGAAAAACTTGCCCCTTTCGGCGTCTTTTTCCGACCACGCGACCCTATTGTCCGAGAGGATACTATACATACTACATTCTTCCTCTCGAAACTGGACAGACTGGTAAAAACTAATTCGCCGGTAAAAACAGCACCTGCGGATAATGGAGGCGACGGCATTCTAAGGCTGACGCGCGACACGCCGAGTATGATCCACTACGCTCTTTCGTGTTCCTGATAATCTGGAAACCATCGTCTTGCAGACACGAGCGGCCCCTCTCTGTCTGCTGCAAGACCACCTTGAGCGACAGAACGCGGCCTTCGCCCCGACTGCAGCCTCCGACGATACATCACTGATTACCACCAGAATGCTGACCCAATCCGTGACGCGGTTGATAGAAATTGTATTCATCAAAACATTACTTTGAAAGGCTCAGCTGTTGTAGGCTTCCGTGAATGAACGATCACTGCTAGAACTTTCTGGTGTTGCTGATAATGATAAATTGCGTTACGCAGGGAACCGTTCTCAAAAGATGCTGATAACGCTAATTTCTAATTAGAGAATTACAAGGTAATGTTGGCAGAACGTTCAGCTATCGTTAGCTTCCGTGAATAAACAATTCTAATAGTATTCAGAGTGATGAATTGCGTTGCAGCTACACAGAATTATCACACTATAACGTTGGATTGAAGGGATAGATGGTATGAACTCCCATGTATGAACCACGACTGCTGTAACTTTTTGGTAGTGTTGATGATGGTGAATTCCGTAACTATACTAATTCAAAATTATGGAATCAGAACATAACGTTGGGAAGGATAGTAGTTCTGAAGTGACACATATGAACGATAAGTTAAATGATTACTTCTCTAATAGAGTTGCTAGTGACGCTTTACTTTGTAAGACAAATGATGTAGAAAATTCGACAATCAAACTTTAGCATGAATAATAGCTGTTGCGAGTGATGACAGCATCTTTATGCTGCACCGAAAGAATTGCAGCTAAAGTTCGAATAACGTCTCCAATCTCCATTGAATCTTAATGCAATGCTAATATTTTTCATGGTATATTAAAATTTCAAATTATTGTAATAGCCGATAAAATTATATACATATATGTTTAGAGAATCTGTGGCTGGCTGGTAAAGAGTTTGTGTTTTCAGTGCACACACCCAGGAATCGGTTACATCGAACGCTTCCCGGCCACCATACCAACCTTTGGTGGTTGATCTTGATAGGCTAGCTTTAGTGACCGAAAATGGCCTATGTTAGCCAGAGGACGAAGAAGAAGAAGCATAGTATATAGCCATCAGTTAAACATTGTTTCACAATACACGTTGAAAGAATATTCGACATGTGCATCCTCTTAGTGAGCCACGATGGATAAGGGTAATACCAAAATGTTGCAAGTCACAATTTATTCATGGAGGGTGATATAACTACAATGTCCAACTTTAAATTTTGGATTTTGAGACGAGCAATACAAAAATTTTGGCCAAACACAATAAAAACAGGTCCACAGCTGCACTATAGCTGGTAGTATTAAGCGAGATACACATATAGATACTACTAAAATTAAAGGTGTCACATATTTTCAATACTTGGTAGTAACTGTTACACATTCTGGTACAAATGAGAAAGAAATAAAAAATAAGATAGCTCAAGGGAAACATGTGGTAAAACAATTAAATAGTGTTTTGTGGAGCACTAACGTAACAACTAAACAAAAATTCGTATATATATGTCTATTGTTGAAAGTATAACGACCTAGCAGAGGTATGGGAAACATCAGAGACATTGAAAAATAAATTGAAGACAACTAACCAGAGAAAATTGAGTAAGAAATATGGACATACGCCAAAGAATCGGTAGAGACACAGCCATACTAGACATGATTGATACTAAGAGTCTGGGATGGTACGGAGACGTCTGTAGAATGAGCGATGAGAGATGGCCCAAAAATTTACTCCAGTGGACACTTTCTCGGCGAAGAAACATGGAATAACTAGGACAATAGAGCAACGGAACGAGAGGAGGGAGCTTGGAGAAACAGAATTAACTGGAAGCTAGGATGCGAAAGACGGCGACGGCTCTAATATCGCAACATATAAAACAAAAACACACTAAAAGAAGAATCAATTACAAGTCGGACGTCGAGAATATTTTAATTTGCGGATCAGAAGTCTGGGAATTAACAAAATGTAATATCCATAGAATAAATACCGTAGAGATGGACGCAATGGGGGGAAGTTGCAGAATTTCACGTTTTGAGCATGTCACAAATGATGCCAAAATGAAAGCGAAGGTAACTGTGGTAGACACATTAAATCTAGATAACTATTGTGGTACAGCTAGAAGATGAGAATGGCTAGACTAATTGGGGAATGGGGTTCCAAGAAGGAGAAGAAGAAGAGCGACCACCTAGGCAATGAAACATGGGCTGCTAGAAGCAATGGACAGCTTAATTTACAACCAAACGATCGAAAAATAAAAAACAATGGCGTGTAGGATACGTGAACCGGAGAAAATAAGGCTGCCTATATTTTGATTCTAATATAGATTTAGTACTTTCTCCCAAAGTTACATAAATAATTCGTCCCCCTTGTACCCTAGAGTGTCGGCTTTACGTTCCCCTTGCTTACAAATTTTCTCCACTTCTTCCAATCATTTGCCTTTTCTTTAACTTCGTTCCAGTGTTTTACTGTCACTATTAGAATCGTTCCACGTTCATGGACTGAATTTGTCTTCTGCGTTGCCTTCGCCAATGATTATATTTCCTAGGTATTTGTAAGATTGTACTTGTTCGATGGTCTACGTTTTAAGTTTCACTCTAACTTCATTTTTGCGTTTGTTTTCTCTATGTTACGCTGTAGATTTTGTGCCTCCAGTGTTTTCCTCCATATTTTTAAGTTACTCTCTAGATTTCCTCTGAGTTGGCTCCAAAGTTATATTTCGATAACAATTTCCATAACAGGTATCCCATATTGAGTCTATATGCTGGTGTTAGTTAGTAACGTATTGAAATAGATAGGTTATATGCAACATAGGTTAATTTCTTCGTCTCTCATTGGTTCTACACTTATCAGGTCTTGAGCTACCTTAGCCCTCGCACTCAATCGTCATTATCTCTTGCTATTTATTTCCAGTTGTTCATCTATAATAAAATCTTGGCATCTTTGTCAATATTATCTTTCCATTTTACTCTGGGCCTTTCTCTCTTGCGCTTCCCTTCCATAATAATAGTAATAATAATAAATGCCTTTTATTGCACACCATCAATAATAATTATTTATATGAGAAAGATTAAACATTGTGTACAATGGAGCGAAGTTCAATCATGTACAATGGAGCGAAGTTCAATAATGCCAGTCAATAGCTGGCAGACTGTTCGACCACTTAACCTCATAATAAAAATTAGTTATTGATAAATGGCTCATATGAGAGAAGGAGAAAAAAACATTAATTAGGGGTTTATGCCAGACCGAAATAATTTTATTCATTCCTTAATTGTGGATATTCCTTTTTGAAACGATTCAAGGGTAACGTTTTAAAAAATAAATCTATATTATTATAAATTTTATTTGATAAGAAACCCAACGATTATAAAATTCAGTTTTATGCATTGAAGGTGTTAGTGTACCCTTGAATCGTATATTTAAGTTATGACATCTGTACGCAATTTAATTTTATTATATAGGTAAGGTGGCGATCGAAAAATAATAAGTAAGCTGCATGGAACAATCTTCTTTTATTCATATTTAGCCACTGTAAATCTTTTAAGTTTGTGTGTGATATGTTGGTATTTGCGAACTCCAAATATAAGGCGCATGCAAGAATTCTGCATTTTTTGAACTTTTTGTTGGTTTGTTTTGCCAAGAAATAGTCCGTATACACTATCGCAGTAATTAAAGTGTGTCAGCACGATGGAGTCACACAAAGTCTTTTTTATTTTTGTATTCAAAACATGCCTACTACTAAAATTGCTTTAAGGGAGTTATATGCCTTTTGTGTACACTGTTAACATGAAAATTAAATTTTAAATCTTCGTCTATGATAAGGCCAAGGTTTAAGCAAATTTACTAATTTTAATCGATAGAGAATTAACAGTAACCGAATAATGATTACTATCAATACATTTTTGTTTCAGTTTTTTAGGACCAAATAGTAATATTTCCGGTTTGGAAGGATTTATAGTGAGGCTGTGCTTGTCAGATTAGTTGATTAGGCTTTGTAAATCATTATTATTAAAATTCTCCATGGCTACACCAAAACATTTCCGTGAAAATGAAGTATACAGTTGCGTATCGTCGGAGTAAAAATGGTCTGTCGAGTATTTAATCACATTCTTAAAGTTAAAGGTATAAATACAGTAAAGCAGAGGCCCTACAACCGGCCCTTGAGGAAGCCCTGATTGTATTTCTAAGTCATTTGAAATATTTACAGCAATCTTTACTGATTGCTTCCTGTTTTTACCCTTGAGACCTTTCTCTGAAGGTCTATTTATTGAAATTTTCACCATGTGGCTTGCCCAGCCAACTCTATTAATTTTATTTTGTGTACTACGTTTAGGACCTTATACAGATTTTGTATTTCATATTCATGGTAATATTTTATGCGGCATTATTTTTTGTCTTTGAAATGTAGCAGTCGTTGGCGTATGTGACAACTAGCAGTATTAACATACATGCAGTATTACCTTTGTAAATACCTGTACCAGTCTCAATGTCATCTTCTTAAATATTTTCCCCTGGTCTTTCAGTTGACTTCAAAACCATGAATATAGGCTTTACAGTGTACATATAGGAAATATAATAGTAGGCTACAATTATGATTCTCGAAGATGTGGGGTAGGTCAACAATAACAATCATAATAAAAGATAATATTTAGACGGCGCTTTGTAACTGCTTTAAGTATCTTTCAAGTCCATTATAGGGCAAAGAATAATTGCTTTCACAAGATATTGTGAAGGGTCAGAGACAGCTTCAAGGTTTATTTGTACAACAAAATCAACAAAAGACTCCAAAAAGTTGTTTCTCTCTCTTATGTATGTAAATGAAGGTATATGAGCTGTTAGGCTGTAATGATGACCAGTTAGATCAGAAGAGGTTTTGTAACTGTTTTCAATATTGTTCAAGTCCAATATAGGGGCGAATACTAATTACTTAAACAAGGTGTCATAATAAATCAATGTAGAAAGTTTCACGGTTTGCTTGAACAACAACGCCGCAAAGATTTAAAGACGATTCCAAACAGTTTCTTCGAATCACGTTAATCTGATATTGGATAAGTTATGCAAAATAGCAGGTATACATATGGGAAATGACCTATTAGGCTGTAATAATAATCCACTATGAAAGATGAGAGGGGAAGTTCCAAGTATGTACTTATTCTTGAGGTGGGTCAACAACAACAACAAAGATGGAAAGGCCCGCTAATAGTTCCGCAGGATGATGAATTAGAAAGCTCCTTTAAAGGCACGTCGGGGTGGACCTCCTAAAGTGAAGGTAAACTTCCTCGTGTGTACGTACGACGAGGTGCAGATGGGCCGAGTCCACGCTTGAGGACGCAGGGCACGACCGCCACGGTACAGCGGCGGCTACGTGATTCACCGCGTACCGCTAGTCACGAAGAGGGCGTCGTCTGACGTCAGTCAATAGGTCATCAGGAGGTAGATATTGCGGTACAGCTGTGTCACGTCTGCATACGTGTTTGGGGTCCTACTGGTCTCATATCGGCGTCGTGGTGCCCGTTGGCCGTTGACGATCGTCTTGTCGAGGGTATTTCCATGCACCAACCCCCGCGTCGAACTCGCTACGTGCCGCCGTGACGCTGGCTAATTTGGCGTTAATGTACGCCGACGCCGGCTCTCGTCGATGGATGGAAGAGAAGCGCGCTTTCGGAGTGGAACCATCTGTTATTTTCTGTAATCACTTTTATTAAGAATTAAAAATAAACAACCTTGTTCTCCCTTGGGGAGCAATTCCGAGGCAGTCCTCAAATTATAGGTACGAAGAGCGATTACTACGGATAAGATTTACCGTGCGGCCAGCGCCACTACCTAAACTGCATTAACCAGTAGTGGTTTTTGATGGGAGAGGGTCACTGCAATTATTTACGCCGCCTTCAAGGACCAAATAGAATTTGCCCTTGCCACGACGACTTAACGGCCAAGGCGTCGTAAATTTTAAAGCTGGCAAAAGATAACGGCGAATAAATGCACAAACACGCACTCGACCAGTAACTGCGAGTAATCATGACGGGAGTAAAACTGCGCTTATGTAAACTTGCTCTTAAAGTTATTACGGCTCGCATACACTAATCCTGAAAGATAGAGACATTTTGACGCACACGACATAGAAAGAAGCTGCCAACAAGGACCGCGTATATAATTTCGTCTAGCACAGTGATCCCCTTGCGCCCGCGCTATTTTTTTCAATTGTTTATTTTTGTTGCTTTCGCCCCAGTTTTATTCAAAACATATTATTTACGAATTAATGATTTAGTAATGTAATTCGCACAAAATCTTCTGGTTAGGATTGCTGTAATCTACAAAAAAACATCAATAATATAATAATAAATATAATAATAATTAATAATAATAAAATAATAATAATAAATATAATTATAATAATAAATATATTTATTTTCCATAAAAAAACAATATAAATTGTGTTGGAAATTGGAAGTACATATTATAAAACTTAATAAATACAATTTTTTACATGCACAATTAAAACAATTTTAAAAACGATGTTTGAAAAAAATTCATCTAAATTGTAGAAGACATAATCTTGAAGAAGTCGTTTCAATTTTTTATTTTAAATTGCTTAAGAGTCTGTGAACTTTTTATACTTGCAGGTAATTTATTATAAATAGATAATCCAGTGTACATAATAGATTTTTTGAAAGCGTTTATTAGTAGGTTTATTTACTTCTAAATTTTGTGAATTTCTAGTGTCGTGTTTATGAATATCATTTCTTTTATTGAATGGACGGCAGCTGTTTAAATACAAGTGATGCTGTTTCCAGTATATATAAATTTGTAATAGTAAAGATCTTGCTATATTTGAAAAGGGGCCTGCAGCTATCTCTAGGATTCTTATGGTTTAATATTCGTAAAGCCCTTTTTTGAATTTTAAATACTGTGTTTAATATCATTAAATCAGCGACACCCCAAAAAAGATATACCGTACCGAAGTACTGATTCAAATAAAGAAAAGTATGGCTTGGACGAGCCAATCCTTTGGCCGACTTCGTAAAGCAATATTTTAATTGCATAACAAGCAGTAGTAAGCCTAATTGCAGAGCGATTCAATGTGTTTATGCCATTTTTAAGTTTCTGTCGATGATGATCCCTAAAAACTTGATGTGATCTACATTTTCTATTATATAATTATCGATATTAAGAGCAAATTCGTTTGAAGATGAATGTGTTATGCTAAATGACATTATTTTAGTTTTGGTTAGATTAAGTGTTAGCTTGTTGTTTGCAAAACCAATCATTTATTTTTAAAAATATCAGGATAAACAACTGAATTTAAAGATTGAACATTGCTATTGGCCCAAGATACACTTGTATCATCAGCAAATAGTGTCATGTTTCCTGTAGAATTGGACGAAAATGTCGTTAATGTATATTAGAAATAGCAGAGGTCCCAATACACTACCTTGTGGGGACCCCGCATAGTACATCTATTTGATGAGATCTGAACGTTTTACACACATCTCTGCTATATTGTTTAATTTCAACTAATTGTTTACGATTATTTAAGTATGATAGAAACCAATCCAAGGAAATTCCTCTAAATCCGTAATTTTCTAATTTTTTTAACAGTATATCAAAGTTTACACAGTCAAAAGCTTTTGATAAAATCACAAAATAAACTTACATTAGCTTTGCTGTTATTTAGGTAATCATATATAACCGAAAGAAAGTTAAAAATAGCATCATTTGTACTTCGATCTGCTCTGAAACCGAACTGTTGAGATGATAAATGTGGGTAGTATTGAGGTGAAGTGTTTATATTCGTGCCGCGATAAGACTATTGAAAGTGCTGTGAAAAATAAACTATGTGTTTCTTATGTAGATGGCTACTTAGTTTTAAAGAAAAGGCACATTTACTATTATCAAATTCAGGGACAGCTGCACACTGTGAATACTGCGTATTGAGATTTTACTTTATATACTGATAAAGACATTCAAATTATTAGGATAGAAAATTTTGGTCGGAAGAAATGGTACCTACCCAAAATAAAAATAAAATTTATGAATGCATGCTACCGGAATTGGTAAATCCACGTGTGGCACGCGGTATGAAAATCAGGATTCCAAACGAATTACCGATGCACAAGAAGAGAAAGCAAGAAAGAAAGAAAAAAAGTAGAAAGCTATTGTTTTATTAAAAATATTTGTTCGTTATTGTATGTTTTGTAAGAAGTTAAAACCATTGCATGTGTGTACCTATTTAATATTTTATTATTTTCTTTCTCACTTAATGCTAAATACTTAATATAGGTAGAGACTCGAAATAATGCAACTATGTAAGAATAACTGAAATTAAATTTTATTCTAGAAATCAACTTAACACTTTTTAATAATATTTCTATTTTTTATTGTATGTACAGGTGAGGAAAGGGAAATATTTTGAGATGTGTTCAGAAGGTCCAAATAAGAAAAATAAACCAATATGTTTATGTTCGATTCTCATCCCTTATAGAGATATTAGAGGGGGGTTAAAATTAAATGTTGTCAATTTACTGAAAACTGGTAGAAGATATTAAAATAAAAATTGACATTTTTTTTTTATATATGAGAGGGTTTATAGTGCCACTTTTAATCCCTGAGGGATTACATTTTTATTTAACATATTTATCCCTTGGTATATAATATACTATTATAATTTTACAGAAAGTCTGTTGATTAAAAAAAATTAAAGAATTACACTATATATTTATTGGTATTCAAATTCTTGTCCGCCGAAAAAAATCCAATAAAAACATTTATAGGGGTGCTAATTTCAATCCCGGAACGCCTTGCATAAAAATTTAAAACTTTTCTTAAATAAGACTTTTTATTGCTAAAAAATATCTCTCAATTTGATATCATTTACCAGCTTTCAGTACAATGACACAAACTTAATTTTAACCCCCCTCTAATATCTTCGAACACATTCTCAAAATATTTCCCTCTCCTCCCGATTTACCCTGCATCTTATTTGGCAAGCATTTATTTGTTTTTGTTAAATGTATACTAATAAATGCGCTCGTGCTATATATATCTTTTAAATAGTAAATTAATTTTCGCTAAAACCCTGGATAACTTTGTTGAAATCTTTTATCACTTAAAACAATCCTTATTGTTATCGTCCACATAACGAATACAAGTGCTAGGAGACGTGCACTTTATTATCAAATTATCATTTACAGCCTAGCCAGGTATAAGACTTAGCTTATCAGAGACCCATCTATGACGCATTGAAGTCGCCCGAATAGATCATCTATCCCCTGTCAAGAATCCCTACGCGTAGTCCTCGACAGTAAAATTTATTTGAGCTAGAATTGTATGATAAGTTGCATAAGTGATTTGCTACGAATTTTCAAGTGAATCCTACCACCTTAAAAAGATGTTATTCGTCTAATAGTTAAAGTCATTTTCTCAACGTGAAGTTGACGTTGATAGATTCTCTTTTAGTATTGAAGAAATGCATTCTGAGTGTTCGGACGAGAGTTTTGTCTTTCAACAAGTCAGCGATTCATATCGGAAGATAAAAACTGGTTTACATAGTGTGACAGTAATAAGTCTGGCCTTCCAGCAGACAGAGATATTATTTGGCGCTATATGAAACAGTGATTAAGGGACAATCAACAACTGACAGTAATTGATACTAAACCTACAGGCAATTTGCTCTCCTATTCGGATATCTCCGATCGCTGTATCCTACATCTTTTCCGGCTTGTACGCAACTTAAACACTTGAAATACGTTTGTTGATAGTTGAAAAAGTTGCTAGCCAAAATATTAAAACCAATCATAGAGAAAAACGACATCGTCCCACATCATCGGTTTGGATTTCGTGAAAATTACCAACAGCTCCACAGAGTCGTAGATATTATTAACCACGATTTTGAAGAAACACACTACCCCATTCCATCTATGTCATCCTTGAATCGTATCTTGAGGAAAGATATTTCCAATTTGGACAATACCAAACGGTACTTCATCCAATTAAATCGGGTGTATTTCAAGCTACCGTCCCCAGTCCGATTTTGTGTTCAAGTCTCACAGCGGATATACCCATAAATCAGCATCACTGCGACTTTTGCTGATGTTGAAGTCATTATGGTGAAACATAAAGATCCATTGACAGATGTAAATCACCTCTAACAGAGTTTAGACCGAGCAGTGCAGTGAACTAAAAGTAGAATGAGCAATTAAATGAAGCGAAATCTTTTCATATTACCTTTACCAAATGCATACGTAACTCACCAACAGTATGTATCAACGACGCACCATTAATGTAAGCGACTTGTATCTCTACAAAGACCTGACTTGGAAGCCCCCTATTTCGAATAAATGTACAGCCGAAAATGAAGTTTAATGCGCACTACTCTACTACTATAGTATGAGCAAAAAGTAACTCCATCAAAGATACCTTTGGAATTTTAAAGTCATGTGTATTATAGCACCAGAAAATTATATTTAATTCTTGCTGATTCATGTCAATGCCGTTATTGACGTTTAAATTAAAAAATGCAGTCTTGTAACGAAACTTACTAAATTTCATAAAGAGAAAATTAAAATTACAACGGAGAGTATTTAGAACAAAATTAATAAAATAAAATTAGCATAACGTTTGTGTTAATGGAGACACTTCTAAATTAGGCGTACATAACCTCACAAAATTTTACAGTTTATACACATTTACAAGAGGTGCCGAAAATGCCTTCCTTTTTCTTGTAAGCATAGCCTCACACGGCGTTTCATATTTTCGAAGACACTTTGCAACAATTCTGGAGTTATTAAATTACATGCCTCGGTGATTCTTTCTTTTAGCTCTGAAATCGTATGTACAGATGTTTTAAATACTACATTTTTTTAGAAGTGGAAATAAAATGAAATCCAAGGTGAGATCACAAGATCTGGATGGTCAAAGATGTTTTGAAATTAATCCGTCATCAAAGAACTGCTATAGATATTCCAACATGGTTGCAGCTACATGAGGTGTTGCGTTATCTTGTTGGAAGTATCCTTGTCGAATTTCATCGTCATGGAGCTGATTCACAAATTCTTCAAGAATGTTATTTTGATATCTTTCGGCATTTATTGTATCTTCAAAGAGTATTGGTCCGATAATTCCCCGGCGAGAGCACGCTATCCAAACGCCTATTTTAGGGCAATGCAAAGAAGCTTCACGAAAGAAATGTAGATTATCAGCGCTCCATAAGCGCATTACTTGTGAATTAATGTAGCCATTTAAGTAAAACCACGACTCAGAAAAAAGTTAAATCCAAAACATTATTATTTAAATGTTGCAAAAACCAGTTACAGTATAAAATTATCTTATTGTAATCGGGAGGTAAGAGCTCTTGATACATTTGTAGTTTGTATAGATGCATATTTAAATCTTTTTTTAGAATTGTACGGCAAGTACCATAACTCAAATTCACTTCTTGAGCAAGCCTTCGGATTGATGTGGAGGGTTCGTTTTGCATTCGATTTTGGACATCTGCAATTTGTTCCGCAGTTCCAACATGTGGTCTACCACTTTTTGGACTATCTGCTACACTACCAATTTCCCTGAAAGCAGCTACAGTACGTCGTACTTGATAAAAAAAGTCCGTTGCTAATTTTTCAAAGTTAGGAAATCTTTCTCTAAATTTGTTTAAATAAGCATGTGCAGAATACTACCAATTACCATTGTCCAAAATATGCTTCTATTATAAATATTTTATGTTCTGTTAACATATTTAAAATAAATCATTCAGAAATTATTGACAAAAAATTATTACATAACAAATGTCAAATGACAGCTTCTAATTTTCTGGTGTTATAATACACATGACTTCAAAATTCCAAAGGTATCTTTGATGGAGTTACATTTTGCTCATACTATACTTTGTAGAAGATTCAAACTATCCCTATCTAATAAGTTTCTTATTTAAAATATAGTCTTCAAACCCATATGATAATATGGTATCCAGCTGTGGGGCACAGCAGAAAACTCCAACATTCCAAGGTGTAATGTGGGATTCTCCCTGCTGTGGCAAAAATAGATACCTTACGTGATTGAAAAATTGGCTCGGTGAAAGATGTAACAGTCAAGTTCAGTGAAAACTATTTAAATAATTATAATTAGCTCTAAATATAATTGACAATACTGGCTACAAAGACTAAATAGATATACATAAACCACTAGACTTGCCTCTTTGATTTAATAAATAATGTAGTGACCTGCGTATATAAACATATATGTACTTAAGTAACTGCTATGTTGTAAATCGTTCAATTCTCATGCCATTGTTCCATGCCGTTTATTACTCACATATACGTTGCTTATTGTTTATACACGGATTGTAAATAGTTAACTAAAACAAATTTAAAAATGTTTATCTTTCGCAACGGTCAGTACCGTGCATCACAGACAGATACACAGACTAAACAAATCTGTCGCACTTAGTATGTTTATACTATAGCAATAGTTTTGAAAAGCCGCTGTAGTTATATGTGATTGTAATATATAAATATGGTTAACTTTTCAAACTTTTAAAATATTAGTTCTTTTAAACTTCACAATTTGAAAAAATAGAAGGCGTTCAGTTCTCAATTCATTTTACCAAATTACTGTTACCTATGCAATTCTAGCTTTCAATTTCTTTCGCCATCAACTAATCGCAAACAGAAACTGTTTTAAACGTACTTAGAACGCAGAAACAAAATGTTCAGTTAACTGGAACTCTACGTCTGCAGTAAAATTAAAAAAATTAACTACGATTTGGACAATTTCAACGGGTGTTTCGAGGACTAAGTTATTATCTCCAACAATACACCAATATTCATGAGTGAATATCAGGACGTTGTATTTTCTCTAATTATGGTAATTATTTATTGTAATTTTCGTAATCCCAGTGAACGTATTCAACTTCTTTAAAATAGAATTTTTATGTTTAATACTATTTTTACAAGAATTAATATTACGAAATTAAGATTTCAAAATGGCAATTCAAAGCTAGGTTTCTAAATTTACATTACTTATTTTTCCCAAAATTTCCATAACAAAAAATAGGCAAGTGCCATTTGTGAGAAATAAGTCAGCAATAGTAATTCACGTTAACGAGTAATTATTATCTCTATATATCACGTTGATCACAAGGGGGGAACTGCATTATTATTTCTTCAGAAGAGGATGCCTTGAAAATTCAGTTGCAATCGTAGCAGTACGTGTTTTGCATACACTCTTTTTACCAAAAACAATAATTTTATGTGGCAGTTGTCGAGTTCACACACATTATAGGTTAAACAATATCAATTAACATTCAAACGAAAATTTAAGTTCAAGAATTTCATGGTTTTAATGTCAGTATGTGATTTCAACATGATGGTGCGACTAGTTATAAGAAATTTTGCGTTAGTAATTGGGAAATTGTTCTCTGGAAAGGCTGGTTTCGAAAGTAGGGACACTAATTGGCCTCTCAGAAGTTGGTATATTTAACATTTGATTATTTCTTGCATGAATTGGTCAGAATAATATCAGTATCATCAAGATTCATATTTTGCTAATGTTATATTCCATTTTTTATTTCTCAAAGAGCGTTTTTCCTATATAAGAAGTGAATATTACACGAGTTATAATGATTTTAAAAACACACTTAATTATTTGACAACCAAAATTCATAGATTCAAAATAAAATCGTATAAATTTGTTTTGTCCACATGCCGAAGATACGATATTTTTTTATATTTCTAAAAACGTTATCAAAAAAATTTTTTTTTATTAATAAATCGCGTGGATATAATAGCCCAGGCATAATAGATACCTACATTAAAAAATGTAGTCACAAATGTTCCTTAGTACCCTAGGAGTAACCCTTTAAAAGTCCCCGCCTCTGGACTGCCGGCGTCATATCACGGAGGCCTTGGCAGAGTAGTTCAGTAACATCGTTTGTTCAGGTAAAGTACCTTTTGTGTTTTGAACACGGCAAAATATTATTAAGAAAAGTTGTTTAGAATCTAGCATTATGGCCCCATGAAAAATGAAACCTTGTTTAATAGAAGGACTTGCAAGAGCTTCATCTCATACACACGGTTTCATAAGAGTATCCTAATATTTCTGAAATTTTGCATATAATACCATTTTTCTGTAATCGGAACGGCTAAGGTACTTTATCCTGATTCTTTCTATAAACAGGCGGTTTTTTCCTCTGCTCCTTGCACCAAATAATTACGGCGCCGGCACCCCAGAGACGGGGACTTTTAAGGGGTCGCTCTTAGGGCATTAAGGAATATTTCTGCAAAAAAAATCAGGACTACATTAGTTTTTCTGAGGTTTCCCTTAAAATTTGTCTAATATACCTAGGCTATAATGGTTCTAACACGAAATAATAATACAGCTAGTAAGAAATAGTTTTAAACATAAAGCATACTCCCATTCTTATTGATATCCTTGTCCAACAGGTGCAACTAATTTTGATTCAACCGAAAATGGTGTTCTGTTTTATTAATAACATGTAATAAAAAACAAGCGGAATAAGAAACAAATTACACACGTTTCTTTTATGGCAAGCTGTTATAAATGCAATTATTTTGGTATTAAAACTTGTTAGACAGCATTATTAGGCTCTTTCTAAATACAAATGATTGTAACTCCGGTTAAACTGGAAGTACACAAGCTTCTTATTAGCCTTTAGTTATATTTAAACGCCAGGAATGATGACAGATTAGAGTTGACCATTGACATAAGTAATACGATGGATATTACGGCATTTGAAAAAAGTGATCCTAACCTAGGAACGTAATGTATTTATAACAAATAAAAATTGATTTTATATTTCAAGATATTTTTGAGAAATCGGTAGAAAGGTAATATTAATTACTACTAATAAAGAAACTGTTATCACTTACCGGGCATTGACAGAGGTCGGATTTCCAACTTCATCAACGGTTGGTTTCCTGGAAGCAAACCAAAAATCAGCGTATGGTAATCTGCACAGCATTGCACTGTTTCATCGGGGGCGTGCGGCGGTGCACTGAGCCCCCAGCTGCAGCCCTTACTCATACAAGTTACCCTAAATAACTCCAGTATCTTAATATCGGCCCCCACCCTCCGCTGCAGCGTACCTTTAGTGATAACTTGTGATAGCGCGTGTTTCTAATGAATGCATTGGATGCCGGCCGATTTATGCTTTACGAGATACTATCTAATGAGATTCAATGCCAACTAATTCGTTTTTCTCAACTGGGTCCCAAAAACGTTGGCTTGAAAAATATTTTTGTTGTGATATATTTTAGATTATTGTCGTGAAGTTTATTGTAAGAGTGCCTTTAGTGTTGTTAAAATGTAATTTCACGTTTTTTTTTTAATTCTGGTAGTAGTTACTATACTACTAATTCAATTATTTCAATAAGATTTTACTGTACTTGGAAATTATGAAAACAATAGAAGAACATCAAATAAAACACACACAAATAAAAATTCAAAACACACAAATCTAATACGTAGAAGATAGAAAAATATAACTGTATAGAACGAAATTAATATACAAGAGAAAATCAAAAACGATATCACAGATATTTAAAAACTATCAGTGGAAATTAAAGAAAATCACACAATCTTTACAAGAACTCAATAATACTACCAATTTTTCGTAAACGCTATGAAAGGAAAAGGTGTATAATTCAAGCAGTAAAATAAAAGGTTAAATTTGTCTGGCAGAAAAATGTTTCGGAAATTGGAAAGAGAAGGGATCCAAACAAATTCTATGGACTATAATAAAAAGGGATACTTAACATACACAACCAATTATAAGCTAGAGAAAATAGGGGTGGCTTGAAACTTGAAACAAACCAAATAATAAGAAAAAATCAGATTGCGAAGAAACGATTAAGAAATTATAGCAATAAATAAATCGTATGGACGGTATAACAACCAAAAGCGATGATCATTCTATGCAAAATTTTATAAATCAGCTATTTTATTCCCATCTATCACAATGAGTAAATTGTGTTATAATAAAGTCTTGTAATCAGTAAAACAAATAATAATAATATTAATATATATAAGTCCTCATAAAAGTACAGAAAATACCCTTATACATTCATCCACATTTTCTACACCTTGCTGCCATTTTCGATCCAATTTTTTCTATTATATTATCAACCCAACTCCTTTGCAGATTTCATAGGAAGAAATAAAACTACGACTCGGTAGATGAAAGCCAAAAGAAGCATAAAAAAATGTAATAACATACATCATTTTTAAAAAACAAATAAGAAGAATAGAATATATGCCTATATGTCAAGCAGAACACAAAAAATGTACTGAGCAAAATGATAATACATTAGTGCAAGAAATTATGATAACACCAAAAAATTAATCGAAATAAAATTAGAAGTTGGCGTGAAAAAGGAAATAAAACACCACAAACAACAGGACAAAGCAAATTATATAACACAACTTTATATCAATTACTTTTACCTCAAATTATGATGATGAGCAAATGCCATTAGAACAAATGTATGTAATCCGTAAAGTAAATCAAAAAACTTTCTAAGCAAAACAATATAAAAAGAAAATAATATACATCATAAGAAGCTGAATCGGAATAAAAGTACAATTCAACAAGCTAAATTAATAAACAGAAATACAGAAACAAAATAGTGGGTGCAGATGGAAAAGACAATATAAATGATAGCGGTACAAAGCTCGTTGCTGTATCTGGCCAAAACACACTGCGAATAGCAAATAGATACTTTCAGAATAAAAATATCCAGAAATTCACTTGGATTCAAGAAGCACAACTAAAATCAACATATTGATTATATAATTATAGGCAATTTATTAAGTTATGATTCCTAGATGTAGGAGCCTACAGAAGCTCGAACTATGGATCGCACTTAAAGCAAAAATAATAATTCTCCACCAAAACTATAAATATGAGACACTAAATGAAGGTAAAGCAATAGAAAAGATACATTATCCACGATATAACATTAGAAATATACATCATCTTAGCCCTAAGAAACTGTACCATCAATGATTGGGTATTAAACTTAAAGTAGATGAATTTACAACGATCGAGACGTTGTATAAACACATACAACAAAGTCTACATGAAGTGACAGCAGAAGCTGTAGGTAAAACCGAACATACAAGAAAGAGGAATATACATGTGGTCACAAGAAATAGAAGAACAAGTTCAGAAGAAGGACCTATATCTGGCATGACTTTCAACAAAGAAAGGCAACGACAAAGTAAAATATAAAGATGCATAACGGGACACACGAAAGGTGAAGCAGAAGAAAGAAAAACTTTTGATAAAAAAGTAACAAAGTAAACACATGTAAAGGACGAAGAAATACAGAAGTATGTAAATTTATTTAAAAAAAGGTTACAGCACCGTTTAGAGAAAAAGAGAACAGATGGAATAAGTACTCCGCAAAATTACTTACAGAAGATAGACCAAACACAAATTACTGTTAAAAAAAGTGGAAATGCATCGAACCTCGTTGGGATAAATGGCAAAAGAGTTATAAATGGGACATCTACACTCTTCCGAATGGTAGTTGAACTACTTAATATGCGTTTTATAGACACCCAGTCTCGAGGAATGGAAAATGTCCTACATTACCCCCTTCATGTAAAAAGAGGTCATAATAATTGCGATAACTACAGAGGTCTATCAGCTACCACTACATTTAGTAGGATCTATGGACGTATCTTGAGGGACTTAATCAAATAAGAATATTACTTAAAAGAAGCAAAAAAACGGCACGTTGCAGGTAGAGAATCCATTTACTATTTGTAGATTTATCGAAGCCTATAATACTGTACCTGTGACTAAATTGTAGAAAGCTGTGGAACAAACTCAGGTGAATTATCACCTTACAAAATCTATATGGAAGGGCTACGAAAATTGTACATCACAAATAAAAATTGGTAATTTACTGCCTGGGGACTTTCTTGTAACAGAAAGACTACGACAAGGTTGCTGCTTATCTATACCTTTATTCGATTTAGATATGGAACAATTTGTAGATAGTCAAGTAATAGGACAAACAAAAGAGGCTTTAGAATAAATGTCCCAAAAACTAGAAGAAGAATATAGCAAATAAGGAATGACAATGCACGTACTTACTTACTTACTTAATCCTAGGACCTTTCTACCCTTGGTATATGCACGTAATTAAATCTAAAACTAGAAAATAATGTGATAATAAAGCAATGCAGCCATTATAATTATCAAGGGATTACGGTTGAGAGTGAAGGCAAAGGCAGTCTAGAAATACAAAAAAAGTGGCAAAGGAGGAAGATTATAGGTGAATTAAATAGAATATTTTGGTTTAAAGCGTTCTAACCTACTGCTCGGAGATATAGACACTAACGGAAAACAATAAAAAAAACATATTAGCCACAGAGATGGGTGCACTAAGAAGAGCTGCGAGAGTGTCACTAGAAAGAATTCCGAACGAACAAATCAGAGGAAATGGTACAAAAACAGCTAGCATGGCATGGACATGTAGATACGTGTGATGAATAATAATAGGCTACCAAAACAAATACTGGAATGGACACCACAGGGAAGAAGAAAGGTGAAGTCAAGACATCAAAAAAGCAATGAGCGAATAAAACGTATTGGAGAAGCTCAGCAGAGATAGAATATAATGGAAGATATAATCTGAAGATGTATATACAAGGTGTTGAACAAGGGGTTAAATATGTACAGACCATATAATATAATACGATGAAAAATAAATTTAAAAATATTGCTATACATTGGTCCACAAAGCAAACGTTTTCAAGATAAGAGCGATTTTCTTTTTTGATAGCTTAAGTAAATAATTTTGTGTATTTAATTTATCAATTTGCAGTGCGATGCATACCCTGTTTTCTGATAGCTTAAAATGCATTGCACATGCTGTTTTCTGATAGTATAATATTTATTGTATTATTTTTTTCTTAGTTCTCGACGTTGTTCTTAATGGTGCGCTTTATATCACAATGTATTTGTATCCAAAAACTGAAATGGCCAATATGGTTGTCATGTGCGGTCGCGCCAATGGAAAATTTTTACCATAGTGGATGAAAACCCGTAAACGAGTGTAGAAAGAATTTCAGCTGAAGTGGGTGTAAGTGGTCGTCTTGTTTGTAGTACTCTCCATCACCAACTACCACAAGGCCTTGCTCCACCTGCCCACCAAGCCAGAATTATATTCTGTCAGTGGTTTTTAAGTTGCTAAACACCCGAATTTCGCTGCTATCGTCCTTTTCATTCAAGAGCTCGGAATCACTAAATATAGGATTTAAAATTTTCACAATAACCACGTTTGGTCGGACGAAAATCTCTAAAGAATTGTTGAGTCCAGACATCAACAGCATTTCAACCTGAATATCTGGCTGAGCATTATAGAGAACAAGCTATTAGGACGGGTTGTTTTTCCACAACGATTAACAGGTCCTGCACACCTTGATTTCTTTGTAAATACTTCGCCTGTATTTTTGAAAGAGATCAGAGATTGAATCTTTGGTGTATGAAAGATGGCACACCTCAGCATTTTACGTTTGCTATGAGAGAGCCCCTGAACGAAACATTTCATGAGAGATGGATAAGGCGAAGAAATCTCCTTCCATTGCTTCCTAGGTCTCTTTTGGACTTTAGTATTTGGAGTTTTTAAAAAGTTTAGTGTACGTAACACCTACACATAATCTTACCGAGTTGCAACAGCGAATTAAACAAAGTTGTCAAATAATTCAAGCAACAGCGGGCTTTTTTGAAAGGGTGCGGAGTTCCGTCTTGTGTCGATATGGAACGAGGGCATTTCGAACATATTTGATAATTGTGTTTTGTGGCGCTCTTATTTTGAAAACGGTTGAATTGTGAGTGTTTCAAAATTGCACGAAACAAATACAAACGTGTTATTTTGCGGCAAAAAAAAGAAGAAACCCTACTAAACATGTGTTAAAATCATTCATTTCAAACATATCCTTGATCAAAAAAATAAGAGATAGGAATTTGCCAGCACATTTTTCCCGACTTGTAGCTGACTATTTGAATACGATTTACAACGGAGATGGATTGGTCGTAGTGGCCCTCTACCATGATCACCTCGGTCACCTGATTTCACCCCCTTGGATTACTTTGATTGGGGGCTCATTAAATAAATTATGTATTTGTCTCGAGTCGACACTGTAGATGAATTAAGAAAGCGCACAAGTGAAGCTTGTAAAACCCTCAAACAAAACCCTGAAATAAGACGTGCTCGAGAATCATGCATTCGACGTGCTGAATTCTGCATAGCAGAAGGAGGGCATTCCTAACAATTACTATAAATTTTGCACATTTTTTCTTTTTTGCACATTAATAAAAGATAAATCTGAAATAAACTATACGACCACATATTGACGTAAACAAAAAACACGTGTTGGAAACAAAACATCAGCCTACTAAACCATGAACATTTTAAATACGAATTACTATCTTAATTTTTTGATGAAGGGTATCTTTGAAGTAAATGATTTTGGACATATGTTTATTAAGATTTATTTCTTATTTTATTCTATAGAATAACGCCCTTGTATTTTTTCCGTGCAATTTTGAAACACCCTGTATATTAAGACTTTGTAACTTATTATTTATCGTAAATAGTAATACATATAATTATGCCTTCTAAATATTTAACCCTTTTCTCAATATCATGTACAGTCGTGTTCAAGAATGTGTTGTACAGAGACAGTTGTAAGTTTATTTATGGTTGTGATATTACACAACCAAGGCTCACACTGTATAATTAGCTAGGTAGACCTAGATGTATACTTTCAAAATATTTGTATATGTATAGAAATGTTTTTTGAACTTTGTGTAATCTTATATTATAAGAGCCGATGCCGGCCGTCCAGACCGTAAGCACAAGTGACGACGGCACACGCAGCATGAAGGGCCTGCATACTAGCAAGTGGCGCGCGCACATGCCGACCGCGCACAAGTGGCGACGCAGCAAGCATTTGTATTGTTAACGCTGGCAGGGCCGGACGTCGGCTGGCTACCAGCTTAAGCAAGCATTTTTATTGTTAACCATTTCTTTACGCTAGCAGGGCCAGACGTAGACTGGCAAACGCGTTCTAGTTAATTTATATTTACAAAGCACAAATGCTGTACAACACTTTAATGCACACGACTGTACATGCATTACCATTACACTCACCTTTATTAAGGATATCCGCGTGATAGCTAAATCCGGGATCCGTTTGAACTTCTTTAAAATAAATCTAATTAAGTGCAAATAAAATTTAGTTGACATTTTCTACTGCTTATACTGTAGGGGGTCCTGATGTGAAGTTTTTTTTGCGTAAACGCCTTCCACTGCAGTCCAACATGAGAATACATCGAATAACCGATTCTAATTCGCTTTTAAAAATTCATGTTACTGAAGGGTAGTAAAATTATGACATACATTAATTGTTCAGTATTTGATTTGGAAATTAATGTATTTTCAATCTAATAAATATAGTTCAATATTTCATGAAAGTTGGTTGGGAGTGCAAGAGCTAGAAAAAGAACGTTTGGACGCTGCTTACGTTTGAGCATATGTAAGATCCGAATTTCTAGCAGATGTATCGCTCAATGACCACAGGAATAGCGCTGTCAAAGAAATGCGGCAAGGATGCTGAAATTCTTAAAATATGATGCACTAAAGAAAATTAGAACGTGTCTGCGCGCCCCGACCAGTGTAAATAATACAAGGATAATACTGCTAGGATATGCGCTGGGTAGGACCGTCGCATTCGACACATGCAATATTACTAAGCACATCCACAGAATTAACTATACAGAAGAAATTCGGAGGTAATTTATGTTTTCCGCTACACAAGGCAGCGTTCGTCGTCCGAAATTTATTGGTACTACTAAATGGAGGAGGTGTATGTTCGCATGCGGACGCTTAACACTGATTAAAGAAGAAGAAGAAGTATAAGTTAATTCTGGGTGCAGCTTATTTATTATTGGTACTAACGAAGATATTGCTACATCAATTGTTATTTTTGAAACAGGTTTGCATGCCTGAAATACCCCCATGGTTAGCACGTTTGAAAATTTTGCGTTATTTTAATTCATTGGGTAGTGTTAATGCTGCTGAAATGAAACAATACATTTTTTTATACAAGTTCTGCAGAACGTTTATACAGTAGCAGTTATAGATAAAACAACTAACAATAAATTTGTCTTAGGTTTCATTGCTATTATATCACCAAGAAGTTATTTTAATTGCAGTAGAGTGCTATAGACGTGAATAGGGTTACAGAGAATTAATTGTAAACAAATCACTTCATTTCAAGCCACACTACAAATCGCTGAAAAACTATCTGAAGTAATAAGTTACCTACCATATAATTATTTTCAGATGTTGGTAATTAATAATGTAACTATATTTCTATTCCATTAAAACCAATTGTTGCACGAGCAACATCTGATCCTACGAAAAAAAAAATTGAAAAGATCCTTCACTAGCACAACGAAACCAAGTGAAATTTTCAAATCTAACTTTAAGTTTTTTAAGTTTAAAAAATACCTACTTGAACCTGAACAAATCTAAAGATCGTTTAGCAGTTTTTATGTAGGTACCTACTTAGGATATAAAGCAATGTAATGTTTTACCAAACTAAATCACCTAAGATAAGTGGATGACATCTTTATTATAATAACAGAAATGAATTAAACTAGATGCCAACTGATCTAACTGAAAAACCAGCAAGCATTGGCCTAAAAATGAAATTAGACTCGACGAAGACGATGATACCCGCAAAAGAAAACGACCACAGAAATATAGAAGTAGGACACATAAATATAGAAAGCATTGTTGAATATATTGTAGTATTTGTATGATCAATACTACATTATTATTTAATTATTGAAATTTGATTATTCAATTATTGCTCACAGTCAAAACACCTTTACTGAATCCATTAGCTATCTGATGTACTTTTTATGATATTAGTATTTTTTTTCTTTTTAACCCTCCAGTACCCGTTTACGGTCTGTGAGACCGAGCGAACACATGATGCAGTATATTACTTAATGTGCTAGCGTTAGTTTACCGCCCATTTCACTACCTTCCTATATATTGATATTGAAGATCCGTATGCAGTTTTGAGTTCGTGCGTGCAGTGGTTTAAAAGTTATTTATAATTTCGGTTTCAGAGACCGAAGCGGGTACCCGAGTTGTTTTTATTTTTACCTTTGATATACGACCAATGTGAGGAGAAGGAAGTATTTGCTGCATTTTTAGTAACACTGTTATACTAAAACATTATTATAGTCATGGCAGATTTTATGAGAAAGAACAGGTGCGACTAGAACAGACGATGCGAGATATAATAGCGGAGGAGGATGTCGACAACGCGTTTTATGATGATGTGCCATCGTCTGACGAAGATAATTTATTGGAAACTAGGGAAATAAACAGTGACACTGAACAGGAAATATCAGATTATGAAGACGTTAGTGAACAAGAAACTAATGCCATAAGATATCTCATTATTGTTATGGAGGTGGCAGAGGGGTGTCGGACTGCGAGACCGGTGCGGGTACTGATGTCTTAGGGCTAGCGCGCACTATGAACTTTTTGTCGTCCAACAGTTTTGTCGGTCGAGTGAGGTATGTTGCAACATATGGGGATGCGCGCATTACCGACCAAACAGTTTACTGAACTTTTCTGTTGGGTCTTGTCACAAACCAGAATACGACTAAACTGTTGGCCGACACACCTGCAACATACGATTTGAATTACTCTGCGCGCACTAGACGACTAAACTGCCCCAGAACTTGCCCGGATACTCTTATTTTTCAGCTGTGTTTGAAAATCTATGTGAACATCAGGAATAAGGTCGTTTCATATATTTATGTTATATTCTGTTAAACTGCTGAATAAAATAAAACCTTTTTACAGTACAAAATAATTCAATATTATGTTTGCTACAATCTAATATTTTAGAATATAATGGCTTTTATAATCTAAACAACTGTTTCTGTACTACGATTATTCCAAGTAGCAGGGTCCTCTAATGGGCAACTAAACAAAGTATCTTCAAATTGCACTTCACCTTTTTTTCGCATAAATGTGCAGTACACCACAGACTTTGACTATAGAATCATAAAACTCGGGGAACACATCAATCCGTCTATGAAAGACTGTTCACTTGTTAGCAAGTATTCCAAATGCACATTCGACCATTCATTGAGCCCTGGTTAACAGCTAATGGCAAAACGTCTCTGAACAGTCTTTTGCCATATGGACGTAAGACACAAACTAAATGCTTCATCTTCTATAGTGTAGGAAACCTGTGTTAGAGGGCTGCTTCATTTTAATATGCTTGTTATCGATGGCGCCTATACAGTTTGGAAAATGTGTTCTCTGATCAAATGTATCCACTATCTTTACTCAATCATTTTGCGATTTTTCTCGCCATGGATAATGGTTGCAAGTAGTTCCACAATTTGTCGCAAGTATCTCTCACAACTGACGTATTGTTGAGGTTTCCAATCATCATCACCATTTCCAGCGCTCCATCTCTGGATATACGCCTCCCCAATTCTCTTCTATTCTTTTCTCTCCAGTTATTTTCTTGATATAATTTCTCCATCTTGCCGTGGGTCCGCCTTAGCTTCTTTTATCAGTTCGTAGCCTCCATTTTGTTGTTCTGCTTTACCTATTTTCTTCCCTTCTCATAACATGATCCGCCCAATGTCTTTTCAAAATTGCAATGCATTGAGCGGCGTCTTCAACAATTGTTATTTTTCTTATTCTTTCGTTAAGTATTTCATTTTGTAGTCTGATACCTAACATTACACGCTCCATATTTCTTTAAGCTCTTCTTAGGTTTTCTATGTCTATTTCCCTTAGAGACCATGTTTTTGCGGCGTTAAGTCATAACCGGTAGCAAACATTGGTTGAACGCCCTGATTTTTAGATATTGTGTATATGTTGTGTTGAAAACATATTTCTTTCCCAATATAGATTCAAAATGCAGTGAATGAAAATTGTTCCTCTTTGCTATATTCTTACCTTAGTGGAACAGATAGTCTTTCTTCACATGTTAAGCAATTTCTGAATTTTGTATCTTGGTAGATGATTTAATAGTTCGTCACTTGTGGCTTTCATTCTATGCTAGCCAAAGAACTTTCTGGGATATGTCCTCAAATCTTCGTACAGTTTATGAAATTAACCCTTCAGCAAGCGTTGGTTAGTTATTGGCTGAAATCAATATCTCCTTTTCAAATATTTGTTTTTTCGGTGTTTAATAACTAGCGCCGAATAACTACCTTTACGAAATCCATTTTGAGATTGGGTCTAGACAAAAATTTCAACAGTTTTGTTTAGGTGCGCGCACAACTAGGGGATAAAACAGTTTAATTCGTTAGTGCGCGTACATCCTAGTTTCACCGACCAAACTGTCGTTGAACAGTTTAGTTCATAGTGCGCACTAGGCCTTAGAATTTTGAACGGGTACTGGAGGGTTAAATAGCCATGTTATTATGCCCCTCTCATTAATATAATATTATTTATTTTCGAGTCTATCGCAGGTTAGGTTCTATAAAATATTAATTCAAATTACACCACAAATATTAGCGTATATGACACATTGGTTATGTCACTATGACAATCAGTAAATACGTTTGATGCTGACAAAATTCTGTTATAAACTCAAATTATCTCACTCATATTTGTGCATACAAAGACCATTAGACTGTTCAGTATACTTACTATACTTGTTTGTTTTATTGTCGATTCCACAATTCTTTCCTGTTATGATTTCCTATCAACAGACACTAAATGCGTGTAGTTTAAATTGCTTTTATTCCTGCAGCTACAGCAACCAAATGGCAAGAACCCCCCAATACTGCAATCTGCATCTACTAACAGCAATTAGGAGTACTCTGATTTGAATGCAGCAACCGCTTCATTACTACATGACGCTTATCACCTTCCTCCGATTTACTTCACCTTCAGAGAAGTCGCGCATTGGCCCAACACTGCCAACCAATTCCACCTCCTTGGTTGTTATTATTTCATACCGCGATTACATATTCTTAAACTGCTTCTAGGTTTTATTAATAAAACCCAATATCCATTAAATTAATAGGGTGCATTTCCAATTTTCAGACAGGAAAGAAAAATTACATTTTTCCAAAATTTTATTTCTTTTCTTACTTCTTTTTTTTAACAAATGTACATCTTTCGTTTCATTTTGAATTATATTGTTGTATATTAACGTCTAATTGTTACACGACTTAAATAAGAAATTTCACATAAATGTATAAATTACATACATTTTTTGACTATAATTATAATTTGGCACTCCTATTCACTAAATTAACTATTTACATTTTACACTTTGTTTTTCCTGATTCTTTTCATGTTTTACTGTCATTTTTATCTTTCATATTTGATATAAAGCATTTAATAAATAATTTATCTTATTTTAATAACTTATCATTGAACAGTGTCTTCAATAACAGTATTTATTTGCAAAACACCAAATATGATAATAATTAAGGCTATTTTCAAAGTGAATTGTGAAATTTCTGAAAAACATATATTCAACGACCAATTGTATCAATGTGGCCATTCTCAAATTGCCCCAAAAGATTCACATTTACTAAGTGCATTTAATTTCAATAAAACAAGAACCTTCCCTGAGTTATTATAAATGAATGTACTTATCTTTAATATTAATAAATATTATTATTTTATATGAATTAAATATAATACTCCATAATATCATAGCAATATATAATAGAAAGCATAAAAAGGAAAAAATATATACCAGAAGTGGTTAAGTACAAAGGCGGATGAAGATAAATAAAAATATAAAGATCAAAATAAAGAAGTAAAAAGACTTCTAAATAACGAAAGAAACGAAAGCTGGGAAAGAGCATGTATGGACGTGGAACAATTCCTGCGAGGTATTAAAAGTTCGGAATCGTGGAGAAAGATCAAATCTCGAAAAACAAATATACAAGAAAAACGTTTATACTTATTACACACGAAACACAATGGGCAAAATACTATAAAGAACAAGTGACAAAAAATAGACCAGAATACATAACCGAGGAAGCAGCAAACATGGTAAACAATTTAAAACAAATACTAGTGAGTTTAGAAGAAGTTAGAAATGCAATAAAATCTACAAAAAACAATAAAGCTGCAGGACTAGGAGGAATATCACTAGAGACGATCACCTATATAGCTTCCATCTACAAAAAAGAGACAGGAAAAGCTGCGAAAATTATAAGGAAAACAGTATATTAGCAATATTGGGAAGAATCTTTAGGAGAATAGTTAAAAATAAATTAGAAGAACAAATAAAAGACAGAATTCGGGACGATCAGGCTGGCTTCACAGTAGAAAAATCTTGTATAGATCGTTTTACACCATTCAAGAGCCAATGGAAAAGAAAAAAGCAAACAATAGAGATGTACGAAAATGCCGCGGCATAACGAAATTTCCAATTCTGAAATGTTCGTTATTTGGCGGCATTTTCGTAAACGTTGCGGTGCAGAAAGAAGCCGGTGTAAAAAGGAGAATGCTAGGATGGCTGCTAGCGACCAACCAGGCCCATCTACACGTTCTGGTACACAGCAGGAGCTTCTTACTAGAGGCACTACTGTCATAGACCAACAATTTTTCCGGTTCCGCTACAGCATAGAATGGGGGTGCTGTTACGTCACATTTTCCGCTGTCCCTAGGACACATTCCTATGATCTGGAGGACAGTAATATTTTCCTACCGAAAGCGGGTCTCGCATTGCATAATACCGCGGTTTGACTTTTTTCCTGCTAAAAGTGCAGGAAAGACAGAACGAAAGGTATATTAAGGATGAAGCATTGGTTACTTTTCTGTTGCACCCATCACAACACCCCTACCAACAAGGTAGGTCAGTTGAGACGGCACTCCAAGATAGAGAAATCCCTGCACCACAAAGAGCTCTCGCTTGGTGCCTTTCTAGACATAGACATCTCCTTTGATTCTATCTGTGTAGCGGTCGAGGAGCACGGGATCGAAACCTCGTTGATAAGGTGGTTCGATTCCATGATGTCGGGCCGACATGTCCAACATACGAGCTCTCTATTAGAGCGACTGTCACTAGGGGCTATCCTCAAGGAGAAGTCTTGTCCCCAATGTTATGATGTCTGCTCGTGGACGGACTACTTAGGGAGCTCTCTGCAAAAGGCATCTTTATGCTAGGTTACGCTGATGACCTTGTCATAATAACACTTGGAAAGTTCGCTGTCACAGTAAGTGAGATCATGCAAGAAGCCCTTACTACTGTACAAAACTGCTGTATAAGGTATGGGCTCAAGATTAATCCTACTAAAGCAGAACTTGTAATTTTCAGCAAAAGAAGGAGAATTGAGGGTTTTAGACAGCCCTCACTCTTCGGTAAAGCTCTACAGCCCTCCAAATCGGTCAGATATCTTGGAGTCATCCTGAATTCAAAGCTGAACTGGAGGGCTTATGTAGAAAGACAAATTCAAAGGGCTACTGCCTCCTTGTGGAGATGCAGACGGACCTTTGGAACCAGCTGGGGTCTGAAACCTCGTGTTACCATGTGGTTATACACTGTGATTACAAGACCAATAATAACGTATGCTCCTCTGGTTGGGTGACTGGCAACTAGCAAGACAACAATCAGAAATAGCCTCAATAGACTACAGAGATTTGACTGTTTAGGCATAACAGGAGCAATGCGCACTGCTCCCACGGCAGCTCTAGAGGTGCTTCTGGGGCTTCCGCCCCTTCACTTAGTGATTGAGGCGGAGGCTAAGAAGTCAGCCTACATACTTAGCCAGAGAGAGATGTGGGCCATGAAAGGGGAGAGCAAGTGGGACACTCATATTAAAAATATCTCCTTAGTGATATTGTTTTAGTATATTTTTAAAATCCAACACTCTATATAATGTGAATCATATTTATTTAACACCCACTATTTTGAGTAATATTTCTCGAATAGGCATTTGATACTAATCTTCCACTTTATTTCAGATAATAATTAAAATATGTTAGAACCTTTCTGTTTCTTATATTACATAGTTCAATTTAATTTTAAATACTATTTTATTATTTTACCAAATACATATTAATAGAATAGATAAAAAGAATACTTCAATGGCGACCAAGGGATCATAAACGAAACAGAGGAAACCCGATTAATAGATGACACAACGACATTAAGAAAATATCAGGGCGACACTGGATAAAGGAAACGCAGAACCGAAACAAATGGAAGTCAATGAAGGAGGCCTTCGTCCAACCGTGGACAGAAATGGGCTAGAGCAAGAAGAAGAAATACAAGAAGATGTAAAGCAATTATATTCTATTTAATTGAAAATTTCCTTATGGTTCTGCGGTAATCGGTGGGCTGCTAATCACAGTATTGAAGATGTGAATTGTGAAGAAGTACTTGCTTGCATCAATATTGGTGGAATAAATTGAATTTTTCAGGAATAACTTTAAACTTCATCATACCGAATATAAATAATACGTGTTAGGTATTATTTTATTTGATGGTTTTAGTGCTCCTTGATAAATCTCTAGAAATCATGGTGCAACTATAATTTAGCCTGTAATGTAATTATTTTTCAGATAAGCTTGTAATTGATAATTCGAGTAGATTTCATTTATTTATGTATTTATTTATTTATTATTCAACTAACAGCGGAACGAACGGAAATTGTGTGAACTTACAATTCTACAAAAAATCTGAAAATGCAAGATCAAAGTAGATTTAAAGATACTTTATTTTGTGGCACTTGTACTGTTTACTGATCTTTAAACTAAGCATTTGGTGTAATTATTTTGTTTCAGATAAATGTAATTAATAATTAAATTAGTGTTCTATGTAAGCCTTGTAACTATGTGTATAAATGACCTCAATAAATTTTAAAAGGGTCACTTACATTAATATGGATGAAAGTACGTTTAAGGAATAATTTATATAGTACTAAATGATTTTATTTTTATGTGCATATAAATATCGCAATGATTATTTAAAATGTAATTCAATTAAATTAGTTGTAGGTACCTAACTGTAATTAATGCTTCAATCACAATTTTACTCCATTAAAGTACGTGTATGTTTCGATTAGCTTCAGGACTGCACACTGCAGTACCGACTTAAATATAATATTTTTGAGCGAATGCAACTAGTTTTATTATTCTACCCCCCCCCCCAGATACTACGCAACATTTTCTTTGAAGAATAATTATCCACTAGCTATTAGTTAAAGGAGTTAACGTTTAAAGGACGATCATTCAGAAAATCGCAAGTATGAACTCTCAGAATAACCACATAGAAGGTAACCCAGGCCTATAAACTGACAACATAGCAGAGCAGCAACGACACCCAGACAACACAACCAATATGAAAATAAACTAGCTGAAACGCCGTGGTTTTCAATATTTTTTTAATGTAGCAGTACGGTAAATGCTTGCTCATTCTACTACCATATGCAAGATAACACAGCCACATATCGTAAACTGTCTATTTCATTTCCTGCTATCGCGATAATGAAAAGCAAACATTATTCACGCAAATCTAGTAAAAGAACTATTGATTAGAAAATATAGACGGCATTGTCATGCCACTATCACACCTTCTTCCACCACATATGCTTTCAAGAAACAGTGAAGGCAAATTATTCTTTAAACTAGATTTATTCATTGTAGGAATATTCTAATGCTCAGGAAAATTGCAAATAAGGTAATGCGCTAAAATTAGATGAAGAAATTAAGGCAACTGCCAATCTTCATTATTACAGGAGATAATAAACAAACGTAGCTATAGAAAGACATGGTGAAATTACAAGAAATAATAATGACAAAAGAATGCTGGATTACTGTCAAATACACAATCCTATTATCACAAACACGTTCTTCGAGCATAAAAACAATCATAAGAGCAACCAAGTAGAAGAGAAAAATCAATCATTGATTAGACTACGTGAGTTTTTTAAAGTGTTACAAAGCGATATCTCGAAAACGGTTTAAAGTATTTTGATACAATTTTGGTGAGGTAGTAGGCAGATGGGGAGACATATTTAAACATATTTTTGACATTTACTCCCCTTTGAGGGGTGGGGGGTAACTTTGAAATTTTAAATTGGATGATGTACTTTTGTTTATAAAATTTGAATCTACGTAAAAAACTACGTATGTGTGCAAACTTTTTTTTATTTGCTCTTGACCGAATCCGCTTTTTCAGGTTATTAGTGGCACCTAAAATGTTACAACGGGTACAAAATTCATTTAGAAAAAGAGTGAGAAAGTGTTTTGAAATTGAAAGGGGGCATTTCGAACCAATTCTTAACCATGGCAGACGATAAATAAGTTGAAATTAAATGGTAAAGATTTTTTTATTTCATACCCTAATAAATCATAAATCCGTAACCATAACCAAATCAAAAATGTTGTTGTACACATATATAGTTTTTTACGTAGATTGGAATTTTATAAACAAAAGTACATCATCTATAATATAATTTTCCTTAATGTGTGTCTGTGTGTCTGTAACACAAAATAAAATCTCACGTTCCGACTTCACAGATGTTTATATTTGTTTAGGTTTTGTTTTTCTTATCTTAGCGCTCGGCTCGGATCTTGACCTTTCGCGTATCCTATTTCACGTGCGCGTAGCGCGCAATTTGCTTGTCCTATTTAAAATTCCAAAGTTACCCTCCTCCCCTCAAAACAGAAAGAGGAGGTAAATGTCAAAAATATGTTGAATATGTCCCCACATCTCCTTCTTACCCCACCAAAATTTCATCAAAATATGTTTATAAAAAAATAAAATATGTATATGTTTTAAATATATCGCCTTGTAACACTTTAAAAAACTCACCTAGTATTGTAGTAGATAAACAAACAAGAGCAACAGTAGTAGATACAAAAGTGAGAAGAGGCCCAGAATTTAATAGCGACAATTATATACTTGTAGCTAAAACCAACGAAGACCCGCAAGATGAAAGAAATAACACAAAAACACACACAAAAGAAAAAAGTACATGAATCTATAAGATCATATAAATAACTAAATAGAATTACGAAAATAAAATATGAAGAAACTATAAATAAAGAACTAAATTGAAGAAAAATTAAACCAAATTAACTAAATACTGAACAGCTATGGACAAATTTCAAGGAAGTTATTAGAGAAGCGACCAAAAAAGTATTTGGAGTATGCAAAACTATTAATAATAAGAAACAAACAGATTGGTGGACTGATGAAATTAAGGAACAGGTAAAAACAAAGAAAAAACTCTGGAAAAACTACCTATCCAAAACAATACCAGAAAACTACGAAAAATACAAAGAACAAAGAAAAATAGTTAAAAACTTGATAATAGCAGCAAAACTAAATTCATGGAAACAATTTGGAGAAAAATTAGAGAAAGACAGTAAGGGAAATCAGAAAATATTTTATAAAATAATGAAAAATTTAAGATCAGACCGTAAACCACAACTAACAACGATAAATGACAAAGTAGTTAATATACTAACAGATGAAACGGAAATAATGGAAAGATAAACAGAATATTTCGAAGAATTATTAAATACGAAAAGAAACAACAACAAAAATGAAGGAAAAACGCAGAAAATACACAAAATAAAAGAACAAGAAGGCGGCATTACAATAGAGGAGCTGCAGCAAGTACTAAGAAAACTGAAAAACGGGAAATCACCAGGGCATGACAGAATAACAAGCGAAATGATAAAAAACATGGGACCCAAAGGAACGTAATGAACAAGACATGGACAGAAGAAATAATACCGAAAGATTGGGAGATAGGTATGATACTGCATATCTACAAAACAGGCAATAACAAAGAATACAACAATTTTATAGAGGCAAGATGCTCCTTAGCACGTTACTAAAATTGTATGAACAAATACTAGAACAGAAGTTAACAAAACTAATAGATAAGATATTAACAGAATCACAAAGTGGATTTAGAAAAGGTAGGAGCGCACAGGACCACATTTTCACAATTAAACAGATTGTTACTGAAACACAACTAAAAAAAGGCCTACTTCGCTTTTATAGATCTACAAAAAGCATTCGACAAAGTGCCTAGATAAAAAGTTTTGAAAATCTTAGAAGAAATAAAAATAGATAGTAAACTAAGAAAAAACATTAGCGGCTGGTATAAGAACACAATAAATTACGTGATAGCGAAAAATATGAAACCAGACTCGTTCATTACAGAAGCGGAACTAACACAAGGAGGAGGAATGAGTCCAATACCGTTTACGATATTTATGGACAATATAATCGATAAGTGCAACCAAAAAACTAAAAGTTTAGACGTAGGGTACAAGAATTTACAGAAAGTCGAAATATCAGAATGTGCGTTTACACACGACGTGGTCATTATGGCAGCGAATGAAAAGGAACTAAAGGTCAATTTAGAAATTTGGAAAAAGGTATTAGAAGAAAACGGAATGGAAATGAATCGCGATAAAACAAAAGTTATGGCACATAGAAATTGACTGAGAAAAAATAGAAATTCTACAATACTTTGACTACGTAGGAGTAACAATTGAAAATGCACGACAACAAGACATGGAAATTAACAAGAAGATAGAAAAGGCAATGAAAACCTACTACGCTATTAACAAAAAAGAAGTATCAGAAAAAGCAAAAATGAGTGTATATCGTACAATATACCGGGTGACAATGGAACCAAAGCCATGCCTCTATCTCCGTTACTTATGAATGAATTTGGATGAAATTTGATACAGCGATACTAGACATAATTTCAGATTAACTTCCGGTTTCACCGGAAATAACATTTAATTGGATCATCCTATATATTTTATGTTTTTCGTAATCTACGACTCAAATTATATACAACGGTGCTGCCGAATTTGCTTAAGTATTACACAAAAATATTAAAAAAATTAATTAATTAATTATTCTTCAATTTTAGATAAAGATAAAGTAGTGTATGATGCATATCGTTAGATTGGTAATTAAATTTGCTGTTTAATGGCAAGATGGCCCTTGATAGGTGTCATTTAAAAAAAGTGACTTTTTCTTAAAAAACGTGTTTAGCAAATTTTGTTTTTTTTATTAAGGGTTTGTTATTGATTTCATTGGTAAAATAGCTATTATTATTAGTTTTTAAAGTCAATTAGAACATATTTTTCGAGCCACAGCCTTTTATCGTAAAAAATAAAAGTTACAAAAATATTTTATGTTTGAAAAAATGAAAATTTGGCGAGACTAGTTGATGTAATTGGACTTGTAGAATCTGAAAAACATAAAATATACAGAGTGATCCATTTATAAAATCAAAGTTGGTATCATTTTCGGTGAAACCGGAAGTCGGTCTTTTTGACTACATTTATAGATCAATCAGAAATTATCTCTAGTATCTTCATATAAAATTTTATCTAAATCGATTCATATATATAGAAGATATAAGCGTGGCCCTGTTCTCATTGTCACCCGGTACAGATCAATTCTGAGATTTGGGTGTGAGACATGGACACTAACAGCGAGCCAAAAAAGTAAAATACAGGCGGCTGAAATGAAATTTTTAAGGAGAGTAAAAGGAGTAACAAGCAAAGATAGAATTAGAAACATCCAGATTACAGATTAGAAAGAAACTAAAAATAGAATCTATCTTAGAATTCATTGAAACTAGACAAATGAGCTGGTGGGGGGCATCTACATAGGATGGACCCAAGAAGACAGATGAAGATAGTATGGGAAGCAAGAATACAAACAATGAGGAAAAGAGGAAGACCTAGAGAGACATGAGAAAAGGCGATAACAAAAACCTTGGCAAGAAATGGAAAAACATGGTGTGAAGCGAAAGAAATGGCACAGAATAAAAAACAATGGCAAACATTTGGTATAATATATAGAGTTGTACACATCCCTACACCTACGGGTAGAAGGGAATTTAATTATATATTTACGAGTATATAAATAAAAATCAATTGCCGCATGTATGGTACACCAACACTTGAGAACGGCTAGACCGATTTGTCTCATTTTTTGTAGTTGTGTTCGTAATTGTCAGGACAAGGTTTGTATAAAAGAAAATTTTGGGAAAATCCACCGAAAGTCGGAAAATTCGAAAAATCAAAAAAATAATTTTGTATGGGATTTCGTATGTTTTCGTTTCTGAATGGCTTTTCGAAGAGAAAACTGGGAAAATCGGAATGGAAAACTCGAGAAATTCGGAAAACTCGAAAAATTAGGAAGAATCGATTTTTTTTTTCAGAACAGAAAAACCGGAATAGAATAATGGAAACGTCATGTTCCCAATTGAACTCGCATGATTTTAATTCATTTTGATCAAATTGTTCGAAAATCGTCCCTCAAAAACATTACAGTCTCGATATCAACATATGGCGTCACCGTGTGACGTTCTGTTTGACAGTTCTGTTGTATATTTCATCATTCTGTGACAAGTTTTCATAACTACAACAAGTTCCGCATCATTAAAAATTGATATTTTGCGAAAAATAATGGAATTCAAAGCGATAGTTCAGTGTGTGATTTCAGTTCGTGGTTTATTTATTTGGAAAAAAATGCCACAAGTTAGTACTAAATACGAATGCTTACTCTACACGAGATTTTTCAAAAATCGTGGTTTTCAATACCGGCAACCGGCAACGCCGGGTAGGTCACAGCTAGTATATATATATATATATATATATATATATATGTGCACGGCTATCTTACTTGCCTCCGAACATATGACAGACACCCACGCCTCCATGTCAAGGAACATGTTTTTCCATGTGTATTCCTCGTCAATCTCTTAAATAAGGTTTTTGTAACAGAAGCATCAAGAGAGGGGTAAGGAATTTTGATATTTGAGATATACAAAAAAATGGTGCACACAAAATAGCAACACAGCTCCAACTACACTGCTACAATGTGGCCTCCCATTGTATATCGCCGTGTTACACAATCGACATACTCACCTCCAGCAACGTTGCCGTTCTGTTGCACCTTTTGCCGAGGGAATAAAAGTAGCGCGTCGTTTTGTTTTCGGATTTTGGCACGGCGAACGTGATAACGTATCTAAACATCGCGCGGATGGCATTCTGTGTGTGTTAATAAATTCTTGTGGGTACCTAACATAGCTATATTACTACAAATAGCTTAATAAAATCAGTTGCCCTGTAGTTACTGAAATCTTGCATTATAATATTTGAGTTAAGAATTAATGAGTTACAATTCTTAGAAAAAACAACCAACAAAACTGCCACAATCATTTTTTAAAACTGAATTGTCATATTTCGAAAATCTATTATATTAGCCAACTTCGTCTGGGCACGGCATGCGATCAATGGTGTTGATTACCTTTTAGTGAAAAATATGGATACCAGAACAAGCTGCATAATACGAAGACTGAAAAATTAACAGTAACGGCGTACGCTCACAGAATTAACAACACTGAATTTTGGTAATCGAAGCATGGGCTACTATACAGGGGCCGGCAACAAAGATATTTCTAAAACTACGAGAGTGACATAAAGTTCATATATATAGGTACTGTCAGATGCTGAATTGCCAAAATGGAATACTCAGACCTAAAGTCGTCCCATTGCAGAATTAATTTGCTCAGTTACAGTATTGACCAAATTCATTTCGGCATTTAAACAAATTGGGCATCTGAGTCAAATATATAAAAATCCTACGAGGTACGAAGGCGGTGCACATCACATGATTTTAAATGGTAGGTCAAAAAGAGTGGTGACCTAAACTTACTTTTTTTAAATAGAAGGCTCGATATTTAGGTAGCTTACAAGGAGTTTTCCATTGAAATGATTATAATTTTAATGTAAATTTGTATGGATCTACCGCCAACGGTTCTGGAGATATTAACGATTTTATTTAAAAAAAAAATGCTTAACTTTAGGCGGCTGTTGGAAGTAACAGGAAACAATTAAAGAGAACGTTATCAAAATATGGGGTAAAAGTTTCTTCACGTTTCTAATAATACTGAAACAATAAAAGGAATCATTTGCTAATGCGAATTACATCAACTTGCAAATAACATTACCGGTGATGGGATTCGAACTACATCACCTGCAAATGCGATTTCAGTTCCACGCGTTTCTTTCACTGATCCGTGAAGGATCTCTCGGATCTGTGCAGTGCATGGCTGTATTAAACAGAACACACTTTTTGTTGTCCCTTTTTACTCTTACAACATTTATCTTGTATCTCTTGGGTTCAATTTTCGTCAAGTGTAAAGCCTGAGCTATGTGAAAATTACTGATTTTATCTGAGTCTAAGTTAAAGCAAAATAAGCAACAATTTTTTTAGTGCCCACTCTGTACCTATATGTTGTGTCTAAATATGCCTTTTTTCTTCAAGTGCAAAAACCTGAGATATGTGCAAAGTATTACTTTAATTTAAGTAATAAGTCTTGAGTTAAAGCAAAAATAGAAAGAATTTAATTTTTCTTATTTGCTCACCCTGTATATATTTCTCCGAAATTTTCTCGGTTTCATGCCAGGTAGACATATAATATGCATGCAAAGTATTGTCTTCCTCCAAAAAATAGTTTTAGAGTTATACCGGCAAAGACGGAATTGAAAAAAGCGTTTCTTTGATATCTAGGGACCCTGGAAGTGAAGATCTGAAGAAATCTCAGAGGGTAATTTCTTATCGATTACAATACGTTCTTCGTCTTTTAGACGAGGCAAGTAAAAACTAAAAATTAAGATGCTTTAATTCAAGGGATAACAAAAACCACCGAACAGAACAAAGAACCAGATTTAGACAATACAAATCCCGTAATGTAGATACAAGAAAAAAGAAATAATGAACACGAAAAAACGAAAAATTCTGAATAAATTGATTCTACGAGTATTACCAAATGAAATCAGATTTTGAAAAAAACAAACGAACACATCAAAATTATACAGTGGCCGTCAAAAAGTCGGCATCATATGGGAAAGTTTGTTATTTTTTATTTTTGAAAAGAACGTTTTACGACAATAATTTGTGCTTGTCCAAAAACCTATTTAGCCCCTATCATACATACCGAGTGATTTTAACTTATTTAGAAAATGGCGTATTTCGAAATTGTCAAAATCTAAAAAGTGCTATTTTTCGGGAATTAAGTAAGTTTTCAATGAGATTTCTTTAGAGTGTTTGTTCTAGCTAACTGAACAATCTCAAGTCCAGAAAACACATTTTTCTTTAACTCTAGCTAAACTTAAATTTTTCAATTTTTTAAATATTTTTCAAAATTTCACATACCAACAGCTTGTGGCCGGCTGGTGCTTGCGTGGCGTCAGCAGTGTAGTGGGTTCAAGCCCCACACCCGGGCATTGACAACATAGTACGCTCTCCGGCCATCATACGAACACCTTTGATGGTCGTGACCCCTGCGAGGGCATTCTTCCTTAATTCAAGGGGTTAGGCTAGCCAGCTACCCCGGCCGCGGATTGAGATGGCTTATAAAACCGCACTCAAGTGTGTGAAAGTAACAGGCTCTCAGCCTATATTAAGAGGAAGAAGAAGAAGACATACCAAAACTTAATTTTAAAATTGACATTTTTTACGTGAAGACTAACGATTTAGGCTATATTTGTAAAAAATAATATAAAATGTTAATTACTCCTTTAGATTTTTTATTATTTACCAAAAAGTGATATGTTCGCATAATTTTTAAGTTTTTGATGCAATGCGCTTTTTAGGAGAAGTATTTTTAAATGATAATTAATATCTATTTAAATGGCTTCTTCGATAAAAACTCTAATCTAACCCTTTTAATGAATCCTGTATATATTCCTTTACAGTTGTCTAAATGAGAAGATTTTTCTTTATACACTTTACATGTTCTAAAAATGCTTCTCATTCAGACAACTGTAAAAGACCGTTTACAGGATTTTTAGATTTTTATAACAGTAATTCGCTAACAAGGTTCGAGTTTTTAGAAACCATTTAAATAGATATTAATAATCATTCAAAAATATTTCTCCTAAAAAGCACATTGGATCAAAAACGTAAAAATTATGCGAACATATCAGTTTTCGGTAAATAATACAAAATCTAAACGAGCAATTAACATTTTATATTATTTTTTACAATTATAAATCTTGAAAGTCGTTACATAAAAAAATTTAATTTCAATATTAAGTCATGGTATGCGAAACTGAAAAATATTTAAAAAATTGAAAAAGCTGAAGCTATAGTTAAAGAAAAATATGTGTTTTCTGGACTTGAGATTGTTCAGTTAATCAAAACTAACACACTATAAAACAATCTCATTGCAATATTACTTAATTTCCGAAAAATAGCATTTTTTAGATTTTGACAATTTCGAAAAACGGAATTTTCTAAATAAGTAAACGTCACTCGGTATATATGATAGGGGCTAAATAGGTTTTTAGACAAGCACAAATTATTGACTTGTAAAGTTTTTTTGAAAAATCTAAAATAATTTTTTTCTCATATGATGCCGACCTTTTGGGGGTCACTGTATACCCAATACCTTCTTCCATGGGTATTAAAACTATACAAAGTGCTCGCAATTTGCAAATTTAACGATTTTGCCTTAGTAAATGAAGCACGCTATGTATCTCTGTATTTCTTAAAAACTCTTTCAATCAACTTTCGCCTAATAGCTTATTTAGCACCCCTAAATTCAACTAGTTTTCAGATTTAATTTATTCCAGCATTTCTCGGGTTTTTGTGTCAGCAATGGCTGGATTTTATTTTCTAAACCTAGTTTGTGATTCCTTTAAATAAAGCATTTTAGGGGCCTTACACTGTTTTCTTATACTCACACTCGCATAGTTGGAAAACAGTTGAATTCAGAGTTATCCAGTAAGATATCAAAATAAATCTCTTTAAAGGGGCATTTCAAAAATACTAAAATGTGTAGTGCGTTTCCTTTAAAAACCTTTGAAATCAGTAAATTTGCAGACACCTTGTATAGTATGAATGCCGAGAATCACCATTTTACACTCGAAAGGCAATTCACAAAAAACGTAATGTTTTATTTTTTATTTCAGTATCTACAGCAGCTGCCTGAAGTTTAGCATTTTATGCATAAAATCGGTAACATCTCCAAAACAATTCATGTTAGACCCATACAAATTTATATTAAAACTATTGATATTTCAATGCAAAGCTTTTAAGCTTCCTAAATATAGAGTAATAACTTTGGTTCGCCACACTTTTTGAGCCACCCTGTATAATCAGAAATATTTTAGTAATATGCAACACTTTCGTACCTTCAACTTTTATATAAGCTATTTTAATGTAAATCTCCTAGTTTTAGAGATATTTCCCACCCCGCATCGTTGACGGATCCTGTATTAAATGTCCAGTGGCAGGCGGTTGTATTGTATTTACTTAAATCCATTACTAGCGATAAGCCCCCGTGCGCGTTTGCCAAGTCTCTGAGGCGTAACAGTATGTTTCATAGATAGAGGCGAGTACTACTGGCGCACCTTGTTAGGTGTATATGTGTATTACATGGTCGCGCCATCTAGAATAACCTCTACCAACTGAAGTGTATAACTGAATATGTGTACTGTCAAACTCACCTCCACCAAAAAATCTGTTAAATCGATGCTTGTTGCACCATCTGTTGAATGGAACACTTATACATGGGGATACCTAGTCGCCTCCGATTTTTCGTACTGGCCTCCAAAAATGAGGCCAGTTCTTCGTTTCGACGTATGCTTTCGGAGGCGAGTTTGACGTTTTGCATATATATATATATATATATACAATACGTTGCCGGTTCATATATAACGCTATGACTTCCGATTTCGGAAGTTCACGTATATATCATTAGCGCTAGTGTCGCTTTATTTGAGGAGGACAGGCGTAGTACGGTATCGCTTCCAGACCCAGCATTAGTGTTGCTTCGGGTTAACTTAGATTGCGGCTACCGTGCTGTTTTCTAGTAGGGTTTTCTCAAGTAGAAAAATGTTTAGCTACTAGAGAACGTATGTTGGTTTCGCTAGCGTTATTAACGGTACGAAAATTTTCTTCTGTTTTTGTTTGTTTAAATTTATTCAGAGCCCAGAAATAACCCTATCGTTTTAAGTACATTTTGTACATAATTAAAAGAACCACCTATTTTTTTAGCATTTGTGTTTTAGATATAAATCCCATTATATTTTTAATTAGATAAGTTTAGCATTGAATCAACAGAAACGTATCCGTTGTTTAGGTACATAGCGAATTATTTATGGTTTGTATTAAACAAACCTCAAGAAACAGGATTACGAAATCTACCGACTATATCTTGATTGAATATTACAATACCAATTTACAAATCGTTTGTATCAAAATTTAGATCTTGCATTCAAATTACAGTTCTACATTAGTTTCAGTATTGCACCATATTGTGCATAACTACTAAATGTGTCATATCGGTGAAACATCCACAATGAAATTCGCGCATTAAGTTGTGCTGTCTAATGAATGACCTTCGTCGATCCCAAAAAAACTATTGAGCTGACTACAATTTTAAGGCGTCAATACCACAGAATCTCAGTTGAGCGCAGTCAAAAATTCTAACCATAGCAAATAAGACCACATTTAATGCATTAAGATAGTGTAGAATATTTCGTTAAACCTAATTTTCTGTTATTGCTGGCCGTTACGTTTACTTATTAATCTATTTGTTCATAAACCTGTATTTCTAAGTTGTATAAGTAAAAATAGCAAAAATATGGTTGACTAGTTAATCAACCGAACTACGCTTGGTTTCGCTAATTTAAGAGAGATTCATTAATACAAATTTAAAAAAGGATGCTTCAGCCTGGAATCGAACCCGGGCCGCCAGCGTGGCAGGCTAGCATTCTACCACTGGGCCAACCCGAGCTAACAGCTGCCGCAGTGCAGCCCGCGGCCCTCGGCCACAGACGTGAGACAACGTGAGTTGAATTTACAAGATAGTAGTTCATTTCTATAGAAACTAAAAATTCACAGTGTTGTTATAATTCATAAGGACACATGTGTGGTAAGTAATGAGTAGTATTTTTATATGTAAATATGCAATTTATACCTGGATGAATGTAAAACTTGTTCGACATTACCGTCTTCACTGTTGTCACTTGATGAGAAATTCGTAACATGCAATTTTTTCTTCATACGTAAAAAATGTGACATTTTATCACTCAATACACATAGTTAAAGATTTACTTTTTTGCCGCTGTCCGCACAGCAGAAAGAGTTACTTCTTCTGCCAGCGCGGGCGACAGAAAAAAATTAACCATAGTAACGCCCTTCAAAGAAAGCTAAATTAGCTCTTTCATTGATTAAAATAATAGTGATAAAATAAAAAATCTAATAAATTTTTACATTTACATTTACATTTTTGCATGTTTGAAGAAAAAATAGCATATTTTACGTCGAGCTAAAGTCATTTTTGCCGCTCATCTGTAGTTAATTGGACTCTCTAACATTCGTCCGTTAAGCGCCTACAAATTCTCCGCAAAAAGTGCCACTGTAATTCCTTATTACGTACTGTTTTTTTTATGTATGGGCTAACTGGAACGAGTGGTCCCTTTCAAACTTCCCTATTTCCCTTGGAAGACATCTGTATTACTTCAAGGGGGGGACTACTACAACATTATCACTGAGTTCTATTTCCTTGTTGTCGATTCCTCTCTTCTTTTTCCTTTTGGCCTATAACGTTCTTTATGCCACTTGTTATTAGCTCCCAGTCTTCCTTGCTCCTTAGCATTTTAACTCGTTAGAGCTTCTCCTATGGCTGTTTGTACTTCAGTTCATTCTCTTATCCATCTCGAACAGTAAAAAACCGTGTGCTCAACGGTATATGTCTCCTGACAGTAAATGCAGTTATCTAGCTCTTGTATTTTAAATCTTTTTAAGTATGCAGCAAAACATCCGTGTCCTCCGAGCACCTGTGTAGTGAAGTAATCGACTTCACCGTGGTTCCTGTTTTTCCACACTCGTAGATCCAGTATGAGTTTTTTGGTCCACTCTGCCTTGCCTTGAGTTCTTTCCCATCTCTCCTGCCATTTCCTCATTGTCTCTTCTTTGAGTTCCTTCATTGTCTGCCCCTCCGTTTTATTACGCATTCGACATCTTTCATTAACCATTAGATCGATGGGTGGAACCCCAGCGATTACTTGCAGTGCCTGTGTGGACGTCGTGCAACATGCACTGCATATCCTTAACAGCGTTCTTCTTTGTACCCTTTCCAACATTTCCTTGTATTTTTTAAAGCGCATTGCTTCACTCCAGATAGGTGCTCCGTGCAATATTATGGAATATATTATTGATGCCAGTATCCTTCTCCTACTGGTCCTCGCCCCTCCTAGGTTAGGCATGATTCTAGAAAGTTGTTTGGCTGTTTCTTTTGCCTTCTTAGCTACAGTCTCAATGTGGTTTGTCATTTTCATATTGTGATCAAAATGAACCCCCAGGTATTTCAGAGCCTCAATCGTCTTGACTCGCATTCCGCTCACTTCAATTGTCAATTCTCCTAGCGTGTACCGTCCTGCCAATATAACCACTTCGGTCTTGTGGGGCGCCAACTGTGGCTTCTTTCGTCTGATTTCATCCCGGATTCAGTTATTGCAATATTTAATCTGTATTCTATTGTTTTTCCGGATCTTCCACATGCCACTACGGCCAGGTCATCAGCATATCCCACCAAGTGTACTCCTTGCGGAATTTCCAGCTTCAGGATGGTGTCGTAGTACGTGTTCCACAGCAGAGGTCAAATTATGGACCCCTGTGGAACCCCGCATGTTACTTCAATTTCATGCTTTTGTCGGCTTAGTATCTTCCTGTTTGTAAAGTAGCTGCTTTATTAGATATGTGGATATCTCTCGTTCTTTCAGGTCGCTTACTATCCCTGTTCACGGCGCACTATTAAAGGCGTTTTGGATGTTTAAAGTGACCATCGCACAGAAATCTACTACTACTAACTTACTATTGTACTTATCTTACATACAAAATACCACATTTAATGCAGAGAAACTTCAAAAACGTAAAATAAAAATGCATGCGTCAAAATTTGATTATTGTTAACAGCGTCTTGAACCGTCTGAAACGTCAAAATTATTTTGTACATTTTTAATTTGATTCATACAAAATTTATTGATCGTGCGAAAAATAATACACACAGTTGTTAAGTGCATAACGGAATCTCGGCAATTGAAAAAAAACTCGACTTTGTTTCGTTTTTTCAAACTTTTCCTTGTAATACACACCGCGCAGCTTAATCTTATATATATTTCTAAAAGTCCTGACTCACTCACTGACTCATCAACGCCCAGCCCAACCCTTGGACCTAGAAAGCTGAAATTTTGCACAAAAGTTCCCTTGTTGATGTATACACGGAATAAGGAAGGATATTTCGAAATTCAATCCCTAAAGGGATAAAATGGGTGTTCCAATTTTGTATGGAAAAATAACATTAAATAGGCATTTCGACTTGAAACTCCGTAGGAGTACTCCTAAAAACAATTAGGCAAACAGGTATTTCGTGATTTTCGGAAAAGCAACCCCTTAGGGGGTGAAATGGGATAAATAAGCCTATAAGTCATTCAAAGTTTTTGGAAATTTGTGCCCTGAAGGTGAAAATAGGAAATGACGGGGCGGGACGGGAAAGGACGGGAAGGGAAAGGATGGGATGGGAGGGGAGGGAGGGAACGGGGCGGGACGGGACGGGACTGGACGGGACGCGACGGGAAAGGACGGGACGGGATGGGACAGGACGGGACGGGACGGAACGGGACGGGAAGGGATGGGATGGGAGGGAAGGGGAGGGAACGGGGCAGGACGGGACTGGACGGGACGGAACGGGGACCCGGAAAAGGGACGGGGACGGGGACGGGAAAAGAGACGGCGACGGCGATGAGATGGGATGGGATGACAGGAAATAATTAGTCATTATTTAATATACAAATAACGAACCTCGCGCGTACGAAGTCGTGGGTAACAGCTAGTATACTATAATTGCACAGACCCGAACTATTACTGCACATCCACTCCTGGCAGTCCTGATAACTTAACATGTTTACTAAAACGTTACCTCTAGGAGTTCTTGACAATTCTGCTAATTACTTATGGTTTGCCACAACAGAAAAATGCTCTTTTTGTTCCCGCTGCTTTTTACACTAAATTACCGAAGTGCCAAAGGATGCATATATTTTACTTTAAAAAGTTACCTTATAGGAACCATTCAAAAAAGATTCAGAAACAGATGCGAGATCTGTCCCTACAAGTGATACTCCACTACATTTTTGACCAATTTAAAACAGTGTAATGTGTATTCGCCTCTTATATATAATGAACGGGATTGTATATGCCCGGAAGTGACTCGGTATCCTATATAATTACAAAATATTTGTATTTTTTTTATAAATCGTTTCCCCTCTTTTGATAGACGTATTCTACAGGTTCCCCTCATTCACAAAATGTGATATCTATGCAATTTAATTAATCGGGTGACCTGGACTTCAGGTCGCCTCTTCTACTTAACGAAAGTGACAGCTTAACACGTATCGATATATACCGGGTGTCTTAAAATGAATTACATCTAGTATCGTTTGAATTTTCCAGAATGCAATCTAAAATGTTACTTGAAATTGGCAAGACTGTAAGTCTATGTCAAATTCAAGGTCTTGCCAATTTCAAGTAAAATTTTAGATTGCATTATGGGAAATTCAAAGCATACTAGATGTAATTCATTTTAAGACACCCGGTATAAACAAACTCTACATTGATTATCCTAAAGACCAAATTGAATTGTAGCATACTAACTGCTGTATTAAAACTACTTTTGTAGGCTGTGCGCTATTAAAATTTTGTGTATTGCCGAGTTAGAAGATGTAGAACTGTATATCAACAGATAATGATGAATTATTGTTCTTACTGACAACGTTGCTTTAAACTTCAAAGATCGCAAAGATAATTCTAGTCTTTCAAACTAGAGGAATAAGTAAGTCAACATAAAAAATATAGAGCGTTGGAAAGACAATGGGATGTGAGGAAATATCGTGGACTACTGTAACATAAAATTACAAATAAATTCAGTATACTTGTATCCACCTAGAACATTTGGCGATAAAGATCACTAGCCAAAGCAGACGTGCGAGGTTAACTGTGATTATGAAACCAACCACAATAGCAATAAACTACCTAAACGACATAAAGATTTATATAAAACTACAGACCTTAGGTCGTTATTAGAATGCAACTCGACAGCGGCAATAATTATGAGATTGTGTAAAAACTTCTACTGTTCGCATTCAGTGTGAAAAACTTGAACCAACGGTCACTACGGTGCAACCGCGTATTATATATAAACCGCAGTACTCCTGGGGCTAAAAACCAGATAGTTACGTGGTATATCAAAAAATCAATTTAGGTACCGCAGCAGCCAGCCAATCGAACTATGGAATCACTGAAAACTGAAATAATCAGAAATATGCATTCGTGTATTCGCCGTCGTATTGTTAATTATATTTTGACGATGCCGTTCTATTGCTACAAGATTGAAACAACCGAGTCATTGGAATTGAAATAATTCCAAATGTCAACCTATAGCGCTAAGCGGGGATTATAAATCATATATCAAGAATGAAATCAGATGATGGCAAGGCAGGAGCATATTACTATGATAAGGATTATGAAATAATTAAATGCTTGGATGACGTTGCATTGTGAAGATATTAAAATAGTTATTCACATAGCAACAATAAGCGAAACAGTATAACTATGAAAAGCTTTAAATTCTATACTCTACTAAGGATTATTGCGGTTTTTCAAAAATTATTTTACTAACACCAATCAGTGCCGCAACAAACAACCCTGCATTGCGGCGGGGGGGACAGCCAATTAGAGGGGCTACTAGTCCAGGATTCTGGAGGACGGGGATGTGGGCCTGGAGAGCCCATGCGAAGGGGCCTAAACACTTTTTGTACAGCCACTGCCACCAATACCTACCTCGATAATAGTTGGACAGTACTGATTCAAAATCTGATAGGCTTCCTTTGCCAGAGCAGAAAAAACGAAGCTCTGAATAAAGACCGTAGTGGCTCCCAACACAAATTGTTCCTACAATCGCTCTCATTAATAGTCGTTTTGTTCCAGAACTGTCGCCCATTCATGGAGATGCTCTTTCGACCAGAGCTTCATATGGAGCGGCGATGCCGCGGAAAGTACTATTTACAGTAACCCAATGCTATCTTCCATCTACATTATACCTGCTTTGATATGCTATTAATTGGCTTACTAACTGACCCGAGCGCAGAGGCTACGACGACAGCACAAAGATATAAAAATTTTAAGTTGCAGCGACCTGCCGCTCAATGGAAAAACTCTGACTCTGATCACCGCACAAATAAATTCAATTAAGGTTAGATATTCCGCACTGATTACAACGTGAATTAATTGAATGCGTTGGCTATTCGACTACACTAACATTATTCCTGTGCTACAATCGAATATGGAAGTGAGCACTATATAATACTGCTTAGAAGACGGATGAGTCGATGCAATCGCAGGAATAAGCGGAGGGACCGCATCTGACTTCTACGGCTCTCGTGCTAAACTCTAGTTTGCTCTCTTCTTTCCTTAAATATCCATGGAGAAAACAGATTGGGACATCTTGAAAACAGTATACGAAGGCAACAGGTACTGGCAGGAATGTAATTACTTTACGGAAAAAGCTCTGTATAACCCGAGATACAGCTACTGACTATAACTCGATGAAGCAGCAAAACAGAAGGCGATTGACAGTATTGCCATTTAAATTACCGAATGCGTTAATAACATTTGACAAATTATAGCAAACTAGAAAGTCACAAATAACAAATAATAAGAAAACAAAGAAATGTTTGGTGTTGAATATAAAATAGAAAGGCTGCAATATATAATAGACAACCATAGTTTTTCTACAGAATTAACACGTAACAGCTTATGATAAAACGAAAAAGAAGTGCAATAAAAGTAAACATATATTTGGTTTCAAATTTTGACATTTAGATATATCTTTTCAATTATATTAAAATTCGTATGTCCATATACGTATAATACGAATAAAAAAACCATGTACATAATATAATATTGTTCAATTAATTCTACAAAACATTGAGGACCAAAGTTTATTACATAATTCACCTCCGCTCCTTTACCACTTCTCTCTGTAGTCTCAGTTCCAACTTTTCCTGCGCCCATCTATCCTTTTGCCTCCTTTTTCTCATTTTTCCCATTGATGCTCCTCTATTATTATTATTTTATTTTCATCTTCGTGATATCTGGTTCTCCATACAAAGCATATATTTCCTGCTTAGTTTTCTCTACCTATACATGACCTAGCTTCTTCCCTGCTCTGTATATTTTTTTACAATTGGCTTTCCCACCTTCCAATTGGTATTGGTCAATGTGAATAAGTATGACTAATAAAAATTGGAAGCTTAAGAAAGATAATTTCTTATAAAAATATCTATACGAAAGAATTAAGGGCCGAAGAAGATGTATGGATGAAGAAACCGAACTAGAAAATGTATGTATATTAGGTTTCTTTGATGCATGATGTAACTGCTTCTAATAGATCTAAAAAAATATTAATTCAAATCATTCAGTCGCGTTACCAGACATGTATCATATTTTATCTCACTACCTATTTTTTTTAAATACCACAGTAAAAAATACGCTGCGTTTCACTCTTATTAATGGTTGTGACTTTTCTAATGTATTATTTCATTGCGTGGTTTAGTCGCTACCCACTAATTACTACTGAAATTGTTCTTAATAATTCACCTTGCTTCACCTCTATTAACCAGGAGTGATGTAATATTGCATACTGTGAAGAGGATCTATAATTTTACCCGAGTTCATAATTACGCAAAAATCTAATAGATATTTTCAACCCTAAACGCAGCCATAAGCATTACAGCCCCAAAGCTAGTTTCCGATGTTGTTCTACCGGTGAACTGAACCCCGCACTCCGTGTTCAAGAGCCGCACCTTTAATCAGCTCATATCGGCTTCTCTTTTTGGTAAATTGTTAAAGCTAATAAAAAACGAATATTCGCGTAAGTCAGAATGCTAGTTAATATTTAAAATTTCTGGGCTGAATACGTGTATCGAAAATGAAGAATGACATAATCGCCGACCTTGATTTTACAGTCAAATATCTAAATATCACATATCTAAATAATTCGAATAGTCTAAATAGTGATAAATAAACAAAACTAAACGATTTGATTCTTAGAAGAAAAAATCGTCTATAATACTGGCTTGGCGATATTAAAAATTGGCCACCGTTGATAAGGTAAGGGATTCCTCTTAATAAATCATTTTATATGTCATTCATCTACTGATAGAATACTTTAGACATACACGTATTTAAGGAAACTTTTAAGAGCATAATTTTTAAATTAAATTCCAAACCATATTAGCACTGAAGACGCAAGAATTTGCGTTAGGATCGACCGACCAACTATTTAAACCTATATACATGACTACGAAATTTCTGACAGGAAATTGTTTTCATTTGGTAACCCATTTACTGGCTCCTGAATATGTCTTCATAAAAATATGTATTACTAATATCTTGTTCATTTTAATTTATTGGAACAGGTCGGATCATTAGTAGTAGTAAATACCTCACTAGTCTGAAATTATGACAAATAATTAATAGTCTAGTATTGTTGGGAATCTAGGAACCTTATTGCCGCTAAGGCTACTACCCAACAAAAGATAAATGAGCAAGTCAATAAAATATCTTGAAGATTCCCCTCCACTTTTTATTGATCAAGCTCTGAGGGCATAATTAAACCTCTAATTAAATTAATCGCGCCATTTTGTTTTTAATAATTAAATTGCCTGGGGCACTTTGGTCGTCATTTTGTTTTTAATAATTAAATGGCGCCCAAAGTGCCCCAGGCAATTTAATTATTTAAAACAAAATGGCGCGAGTGCCCCCAGGCAATTTAATTATTAAAAACAAAATGGCGCGATTAATTTAATTAGAGGTTTAATTATGCCCTCAGGGTTTAATCAATTAAAAGTGGAGGGGAGAGCTGTCCCTATTCTACTTCCATTAATTAAGGGATTACTTACATATAATCACATATCTACGTAATCTTCTATGTACAGTGAAATCTCCCATAAACGGACACGCACGGTGCCAAAGTTTTTGTCCGGTTATTAGAGGCGTCCGCTTAAGGGAAAAATCCATTTTTATGTTTAAAAAAGTTGTATTATGCAAAAGTATACGCGGTAACAATACAGATAGGAATAATAAAATAATTGAAACAAAGTTATGTAATAGTTCTTACAAAATCTAAAATACTCGTTTGACGTAAGGGTTTTTTCTGACTGCTTATTATACTTTCCACATATATTTCTAAATATTTTGACAGTTGAATACTTTTAAGTCATTACTTTCTTTAGCAAAGCATTTAAAATTGTTCATTGTTGATGCTTCCGTGTAGGTCTTAATTACATTCTCACAAATTTCTAAGTCGCCATCTTTTTTTAATTCTGCCAACTGCACATCAACGGCAGCTGTGTCACCTGAAATTTCGGTTACATCATCTTCCACGATTATTTCGTTGTCAATGTTTATAAATTCGTCAGGGTGGACGTCTTCGATTTCTGGGATATTTCTATACAGTTCAGCCACTACTGATAAGGGTAAATCGTCCTCTGGTTCGAATTGATTACAGCGGCGTAACTTGATACCCGCAGACTCCGCGGCCGGGAGGGGGGGCTGAGCCTAGTTTTCTTATTCTGTCCTTCCATAAAAGCAAACAGGAAAAATTCTTCCTGTTTTTATTTTTATCATAATGGGATGCCCACGCAAGAGGCAAAGTAGTTTTGAATTGCAGGCTTCTAAAATCAAGCGACATGGATTGTTTTGTAATAATAGCGCGCATATGGTAATGAAAGTGTCGAATTTCCTGCACTCATAACGCTGATTTGAGTTGACAATACCGACCGTATTGCAAAAGAATTCTATAATTTAACATGATCATTAAATGCTGGATTTATGGATTGTTTTGACGCCTTACGACATAAGCTGGACCTGCATCTTGAAGTGTCCGTACAAGAGAGATTCACAGTCTAAAAATTGTCGAAAAGTGGTGTCCGTGTCCGTTTAAGAGAGTGTCCGTTTAATAGAGAAAATTCTATTAGTGAAGTTAATGCAAAAAAGTTGGTTCCCAACAAAATGTCCGTGTAAGAGAGGTGCCCGCTTATTAGAGGTGTCCGGTAAGGGAGATTTCACTATATATAATAAAACTGAAAGTAATGACACTCACTCACTCACTCATCAACGCCCAGCCCAAACCCTTGGACCTAGAAAGCTGAAATTTTGCACAGAGGTTCGTTCCCTTTATGATGTATACAAGGAATAAGGAAGGATATTTCGAAATTCAACCTCTAAAGGGGTAAAATGAGGGTTCCAATTTTGTATGGAGAAATAATATTAAATATACATTTCGACTTGAATCTTCCTACGACTCCTAAAAACAAATAAGCAAACACGTATTTTGTGATTTTCCGAAAATCAACCCCTTAGGGAGTGAAATGGGGTAAATAAGCCTAAAATACGATATGGGTGTCGTTATTGAGTTTTTTTAGGACGTTGATTGCGAAAATGGTATTTATTTTTAAGTTCAAGACGGCGGACATGACATAAGGGAAGGGACGGGACAGGACGGGACTGGACTGGGCGGGACGGACTGGACGGGATGGGAATGGACGGGACGGAACTGGACGGGACGGGACGGGACTGGACGGGAAGAGAAGGGACAGAACGAGACGGGACGGGGCGGGACGGAACGGGACGGAAAGGGAAGGGCAGGGATGGGATGAAAGGGGAGGAGACGGGACGGGACGGGAAGAAACGGGATTGGACGGGAAGGGAAAGGACGGGACGGGACGGGACGGGACGGGACGGAACGGGAAGGGACGAGACGGGACGGGGAGGGACGGAACGGCACGAGACGGAAAGGGAAGGGATGGGATGGAAGGGGATGGGACGGGAAGGGACGGGACTGGACGGGAAAGGAAGGGGCGGGACGGGAAGGGATGAGACGGGACGGAAAGGGAAGGGAAGGGATGGGATGGAAGGAGAAGGACGGGACGGGACGGGACGGTACGGAGACGGGGACGAAGAAAGGGACGGGGACGGGGATAGGATGGGATGGGATGCGATGGGATGACAGAAAATAATTAGTCATTATTTAATACACAAATAACGAACCTCGCGCGAACGAAGTCGCGGGTAACAGCTAGTACCCTTATATTCTGGTGACCCCGACGTCGGGGTCACCAGAATATGAGTATAAGGGTATTTCTAGATATTACGAGTAGATTATATTTTTCCCGACTCATGGCAATTAAGGCTACTTTACTCTTAAACCAATACTTTTTACTCTTCTCTGTATATTGCAGACATTTTTGTGGATCTGTTCAGTGATCTGTGGATCAGTTTCCGTCTAAGCACCAACTTTCTATCATGTTGAGAAAAACAACCTGAGAGCAAAGTAGTCGCTGAAATGATTTGATTTTCATAGCAGAGTTTATTAAATTTTTACTTAAATCTTAAAAATTGTAACATTTGAACAAATAATTGATTTAATTAAGTGCTATACGATTGCTAATATTTCCTATTCGTAAGTAAGTATCAGATAAAAAAAATGCGTAAGAAACCCCAAATCATCTTTAAGGCAAGCAGAAATTTGAGTGTTAGTGTACTTCTGACAATTTTAACAGGAAATCAGGACTATGCACGTCAATTTGGACTGGTATTGCGCTTATGGGGTGGATAACAAATATACGTATTTATCGATACTTAATGTTTGACAAACGTTTTTGCCTTATTCACTGACGTTAGCCCTAGCAAGCTAACTCACCTTAGTTTCCCATAAAAACTACTTAATGGATATACAAATTTAAAAGGATATAGGTAATTTTAAGAGCCAGAAGTTGATGTTCAGGTTTGTTGCAGGTATCTATACGTTTGGTTTTGGGGATTTTTCGGATGATCTTTTCACGAGTAATGTGATATCTCCAATTTTTTTTAAGCTCCATCTAAAAGAGTTATGTGGGTTGATTAACTCGGGGAGCTCGATATTTACCTGAAAAATTGGGTGTATATTTTGACATGTTGAAGGTTAACAGCTGGCATTTCCGCATACTGGGCGGTGTCATTCCCAATATTACGTTGTTTGGTGTATTTGAGCGAATATGCGCGTGATATCTCGTATCGAATAGATTTTCATACGTTATCTGTGGGATTTTGATGTATTGCATAATGTGCTTTACAAAGTTGTGCATTCGGTTGACCGATTTTGTTTTGGTTGCCAAGTGAACTGAGAACTAGCTAAAACAATTCACGGAATTCGTAAAAGACTAGGCGTCTAACCCGTTAAGGGGATTTGCAATTGGATGATCGCTGTGTCTTAGTTATTTTTCCCAATTCTTCTTGTTGGATTAAGTAAATGGAATCTGAAAGAAACACCTTGTAGTTGGATTTACATGAAGACGGCGGATTTTTGGTAAGTCGTACCGTGAACGCCTAGGTTGGAAATTTGGCTTTACACATTTTAATACCATTATTCTAGATAGTTGTTAATAAATCTACATCTCCTGTTTATACTGCGTAGGACTGGGGAGAGAAAGTTGAGCTGATTTATACTAGAAGTAAGTTTTCTAAAGACGTTCCGCTTCTGTGCGCCAATGGCGACCTATTGCGTCAGGGTTTTCTAGAATTGGACTTGTTTTCTTTTTGGATTTAGGGATTTGGCTTTGTAGTTGCTAGATTTGGGATTCTAAATTTCGTTTGATATATTATTGAGATTTGGATTTGTGAATTGGATAAACTGGAGTTTCTAGTTAATACATTTTGACTGTTTTCCAGCCTTGGATCCCTTTTTCCGCTAGGTCCCTCCTTACTGCATCCATCCATTTGCTTTTCCGCCTTTCTTTTCGTCTTGTTTCTCTCATGTCTCCTCCTAAAATCCTCTTGGGTATCCTCTCCTCTGGTTGCCTTGCTAGGTGTCCTAGCCATCTTAATTTTACTGCTTTAACTTGCGTACTGAGTTCTGGCTCTCTGTATAAGTTCGCCACCTCTTCGTTTGTACTTCTTCGCCACGTGTCTCCTTCCTTTACCCCTCCTAATATTTTTCTCAGAATTTTCCTCTCCCATATGTCTAATTTATCTCCCTCTTTCTTAATAAGTGTCCATACTTCGCTCCCGTATAACACCCTCGGTCTGATTACTGTTTTATACAGGTGTATCTTTGCTCTTAGTATTCTATTTAGGGCTCCTGCACATCTATCTCCTTTGGCTATCCTTGCTTCTATTTCTTCCTCTTCAACTCACGTTCTTGTCATGGTGGTTCCTCAGTATACATAGCTTCTCACATCTTCGAACTTTATCGTATTATCTTTGTCGATCTCTACTATCAGATCTTCTCTTTGTTCCTGCATTTGCTCTTCATTTATTGAATCATACTCTTGTTTTAAATCAATAAATACCGTATATATTATTTTGTCATATTGTTCCATCATGCTTTGAATTTGTTTCATCGTGAATATGTGATCTGTCACCGATCTTCCCGGTCTAAACCCGCGGTAGTCGCCTGTCACTTTTTCCGCATACTCCTTGATTTTTTGCTCTGTTGCCTTTGCCATTATCTTGTATACTGTGTCCATCAGGGCAATCCCTCTATAGTTTTAGTATTTCTCTTTTTTCCCTTTTTTGTATATTGGTACTATCTGTCCTGTTTCCCATTGTTTTGGCATTTTGTCTCTTTCCCATATACTTTCTATCATTCGGTGTATTTTTTTAATTAACGCTTCCCCTCCATATTTTATTAGCTCAGCACTTATACCATTTTTCCCTGAGCTTCTTTAGGTTTTGTGCTATTTCTCTTATGGCTTCTATTGTTGGTGGTGGTATGTCTTCCTCCTCTTGGTTTCTTATTTCTTCAATTTCGTCTATATGACTCTCCCTTTCTTCATTTTTGTCGTTCAAGAGTCCTCTGAAATATTGTCTCCATCTTTCTAGCTTATCTTCTTCATTTATTATTAATTTCCCGTCTTTGTCTTTTAAAATTGTGCTTTCTGTCGAGATCTCGTTTTATTCTTTTTAATTTCTTGGTAGAAGTTCTTCAACTCCTTGTTTACAAATTTCTCCTCTATTTTCTTTACTTTCTCTTCTATGTGCACTGTCTTTTTAGTTCTACATGTTTTCTTTGCTTTCCTTCTTTGTGCTTCGAATTTTTGTTTGTCTTCGGGCATACCTGATTGTAGCTTCCTTTCTTTAGCCTGCCTTCTCTTTTTCATTTCTTCTCTGCGTTCTTCATCGAACCAGATCGTCCGTTTACATTTCTTTGTTTGTGGTATTATTTTTAATGCTGCATTCCTCATATTCTCTTATATTTGCCCCCATCACTGATTTATTTCTTCCTCGTGTGTATTGTCCAGTTTTTCTCTTCCTTGTAATTAATTACTATACTCTCCTCCCCTAATGCTTCCACGTGTATTCTTTTATTTTTTCTTATGTGTTTTCTGTTTTCCTTTACGTATTTTTGCCTTATTGATGCGATTACCAGGAAGTAGTCGCTATCTGCATCCGCTCCTCCGTAGCTCCGCACGTCGTTTACCTTTGTCGTGTTTCCTTTTTGAATTAGGACGTGGTCTATTTGATTGGTGTATTTTCCATTGGGCGCCAGCCACGTATCTTTGTGAATTTCTGTGTGTTTAAATTTAGTGCTGGCGATATACATACTGGTCTGTGCTGCCATTATTATTGCTTAATGCGTGCTTGCTATGCTGTCCTATCACTGATGAACACATAAACATATTTTCTCTCCCTATTTTCGCATTGCAGTCCCCTATTACTATATTACTATCTTGCGATAGTATAACATTGTATGCGTCTTCCAATTCCTCGTAGAATATATCCTTTGTCTTGTCTCTTGCATGCATATTTATTATACTGAGGTTTCTACCTTCCAGTTTTATTTGTATTACGCACATGCGCTCCGATATAGCTCTGAATTCTTTTATTGTGCTAGCATATTGTTTTGCTATCAGGAAGCCCATTCCTAACATCCTTGATATTCCTCCGCGGTTGAGCAGCAGGTAGTTTCCTATCTCTGTTATAAATTCTTCCTTTTGTTTTGTTTCTTGTATCGCCAATACGTCTATTTGCTTCCTCCACCAGGTGTCTTAGTGATCCTTCCGCATATGCACTGTCCCGATTCTCATTCCTTTGTCTCGTGTTCTCTGGTCTTCCTCCTCCTTCCCCTCTACCTCATAAGTTTGAGCTTATGATATTTAAATTTATATCACAAATTATATTATTGCTCTGAATTTACTGAAAATAAAGATAATTTCAGTTGCGCCACATGTATGCTCCTTTTTATAACAGGTTATAGCTTATCAAAGTGTATTTTTGATATAATTCCTTCAATGTAAGTTGCGATAACCGTTTCCCCGGGAAATTTTCCAATTAATAATAATAAAGTTAGTGGTGCTTATATTTGGTTTTGATAATTTTAGTGTTAACGCGCTCCTTCTCCTGAGTAGCTCAGCTAGCCTGTTTAAAGCTATTGATTACGGGACTGTTTTGGGTATTCAGGGCTCGCTATCGGGCTAATATTGAAGTGTTGTAAGATTATAGTTAATTTATTCTATTGTTATTGCGGATTAGAGCGTTTAGCGGTGACAACCAACGAAGATACCTTCTTAACTAATTGTCCTGAATCTTTTAAAAATATGTAATTGTAGATTTTGGTCGAAAGATCTTTACTGTCAATACCAGAAACACATCACTAGAAGCATATGAATTACACGAAATTTATTTACAACACCGATCCATAGTATCATATTAATCAGTCAATTAATTAATTTCCTGTTTTTTTGGGTCCAGTATCCTGGCCAGCAAGGTCTTCAGGTCTTACACCCCTAGATTTCTTTCTTTTAAGTTACCTCAAAGAGTGTATCAACAGTACTTCGTAAACGATTTGGATATTTTAAAAGAAAGGGTAATAGCGGTAATTCGAGATCGATATAACATATTTTACCCAGTTTTCAAAATTGTCATTTACAACTTGTATAAACAACATAGCTTTATACACTATATAACAAAATAAACGTTCATGATGCCATTGTGAGGAAGCGACTGAACAGGCAATATTTTTCTGGCAATATTGTAAAAAAATATAATTTGATAAGACGTAAGTTGACTATATATCAGTAAATAGGAAAAACATTTGTTATAAACCCTTAGTGTTCTAAGAAAAGTGAAATAGCAAAAATGTACAGGGTAGCAAAAATTTCAAAAAAGTCAAAATAAGGCGATGAGGAATGCCACGATCGGTATAGCATATCACGTAGCGAAAAGGCCGTCGTCTAGGCATACGAAACCAGAACATTAATGAAAGTGAGTTCATTGATGGCGCCTAAGAATGCGCGGTGGCCCATCAAATATGACAGCGGCCGACCCACGTGCTGTTTATGAGATCTCTAACTGCTCTATAAATCAACACCCCACTCGCTAACGTGTGTAATTAAAAAGAACAGTCACTCCGCCACCTGACTAACGTGCGTTACATAACCATCGGATTAATCTATCCCACTTATCTTAAGGCTTACAAATTTCCCCGCATAATGGACTCGCGAAATTGCCGCCAACTTGATGGCCTACTCTGATTTGAATAATTTTAAGGTTAGATGCAGCTCTACCTGCTTCTAGGCATTAGATAAATGCGCTACACGCCTTCTACTGTCGATGTTTGCTTTCCCAATTAATAAAGTAATTAATTTAATTTAGTGGTCGAATAGTTTGAATAAATTAGAGTATTCTCCTAATTTAATAAACAAAGTCTGAAATAGAGATCAACGGAGAATGTGCCTTAACGACTACATCTCTGCCTAAAAGCTCTTGTTGTGAAGAAATTAATTAAAGTTGGGACACCAATTCTCAGCTTTTATCTTTTTCATGTTACCGTAACTTCACAAGTTGTGTAGAATGTAAACTAGCAACTTCTATATTTTGAATAAGCAACATGTTGTTCATTCGTATTTAATCTAGTATGAATGCATATTACAATACAATTCTTGCTCGTGTTTCGGCGTCAAGTTTGTTTTATTTTTATTAAAGGCGTTATTATACAGTAGAAACAACTATTAATATATGAAAACAAGTTTGATATTCCAACTACCTAATTTATAATATTCAGTTCCTTAACAGAAAATTAAGGCAGACCTCGCCGTTCGCGGGGGGTTACGTTCCAGAAGAATGCCGCGAAGCGCAAAACCGCGATGCGCAAGTAAACACATGAGCTCGAATGTCCATTTGTTTATTCAAGTTATAATTTTACAATTTATTTTAGTTCCAATTTGGTACCTAATAAGAGATTCAAAAGAATAGGCTCGATAAGTGTGTTTACAAGTTCGTGATAAATAATATTATTTAGGCGTTCATGACATAAACCGCATACGTCTGCTTTATTTACTTACGGCCGGTCTTATAAAGGTCACTAATATGACGTTAACTTTAAATCGCTGTTAAAATAAACAAAAGCTCATCAAAACGTTGGCGATTATGACATATTATTCATTAGTAAATAAATTTGTATGCGCTTTTGTTTATTTTAACAGCGAATTAAAGTTAACGTCAGATTAGTGGCCTTTATAAGACCGGCCGTTAGTGCGTGAAAGTTGAATCAGTTGGCAATTCCATCCGCGAACGGCTAAGCAATCCGCGAATGCCAAAGAAAAGGGAGCACAAAGGTGCCCGGCGTAAAATCAAATCAGCGAACCGCAAAGCCGCGAACAGCAAGGGCTGCCTGTAGTTAGTTGAAAATTCAGTCTTCTGAATATCCTAGTTGTTTGAAGCGCAGCAACTAACATTATTTCGAGAGTGCTGTAAAGTCAATGGTAGGTTTGTCTGAAATAATAAATAAGAAAATCCTCCAAATTTAAGAAGAGTTAATCGTATTTAACCCATCTTACCAAAGTATATTGTATTTCATAGTTGTCAGGGGCAATAAGTTAGCACCAATGGCCCTTAGAACCTTCTTAAAGACGAGGAATCTTTCAAATCTTATCATCTGGCAAACATTTTTGTGTTGTCAAATTTTTCAATTTGTCTAACCCAATTAAAACTGATATGGTCATAATAGGTCTTCTCTTTCTCCTCGCCATGATCCCTCAGTAGGGTCGGCGTACGTAATACAACGTTGTATAGTATGAAAATTAATCTGTTACAACTATTTATGTAGTGATAACATTGTTACTCGGTTTTGCACTTATTCCATCTAATGAATGCTGTTTCGAAAGAAAACCTCGTCAGCTTAAGAAAATTTTCATATGGTCAATATGATGGGCAATACAATAACTACATTTTCCGATTCTAAAACGTCTATGTTTTTCGTAATATAGTAATTTGGTTGTACGGAGTACATTTTTTTATAATTTTACCATAATTCAAAGATATTGTAAAAGAATCAACAGTATTGGAATTGGCATACAATATGCATAAGAAAGCAATGGAGGCATTTAATTGAATTGAATAAATATTTAAGTAGTTTCATGTGAAGAAAGTTGAGGGTCAACAATACAACGCAAGTACTAGTCCCATACTGAACCACATAAGAACTGGTGGCATTTGATTGAAATTGGAAATTGGAGAAATTGGTAATACTGAAAAGTTTAGGAAGAGTTGCCAACGATAACTATTTATGAAATCAGAATAGAATTTGTTATTGCTGCCATATCTTTTCCAGTGATCATGAGAAATAAACAGAAAGGTCAGCAATACTGTCGGTGATAGTTTCAGTACCTACTACTATCAGAGAGTGATTAGTTCGTTCAACAGTAATTGATCTTAAAAGTTATTTCCTCGTATTTGATTATTCTTAAATATAATCCGGTTGGATTTTGTATAACTGCAATTTTATACAATGACTAATTCAGGTATTTAGAATTTTGCTTATGGTATTTGCAATATTTATTTGCTTTATTGTTTTTAAGATTTTGTTTATATTCGGGGGCAGAGAAGTTGGCCGTGCTGCAGTCGTAACGATCGATAAAAAAAGTGGAACCACGAATATTAGTAGTACCAACAGGCATACGGAGTTGCGACATGTTTTTAGTCATCTAGAAACCCTACAACGTGAAGATCTGAAGAAATCTAGGGAGATGATTTTTTGACAATTAGAATACTTTCTTCGCCTTTTCGACGAGAGAAGAAAAGGGGATGACAGGAGTCATGGAATCCAGGTAGACATATAATCCGCATGCAAAACATCGTCTTTCTCCAACAAGTAGTTTTTGACAGCGGATAGGCAGATAGACAGACAGACAGACGGCCGGCAGATGGACAAACGGAATTGAGAAAACATGTTTTTCGTCATCTAGGGACTCTGAAACGTGAAGATCTGAAGAAATGTCGGAAGGTGATTTTTTCATGTGTTACGCCACGGAAATAAAACAAGGAACCCGAACAATTTTTGGAAAAATTACGTGATTTATTAGCAATAGCGTTCTAGTATTAAGATCGTTAATCGTAGCTCTCTAGATAAAAACAGAATTGGGCAATACATTAGAATAGGCATTTGTAAGATTTAATTAAAGGGAAGCTCGGCCGTGTATTAACTGTTCATCGAGAAACCCTCCATCAATATGCGGGGTACGAGTGTAGTTAACATCGGTCGCGAAGAAAACATAGTTATTCAGATCAAAGATTCATGGGTATTATCGATTGTATGCCGCAGGATTACATATCGCGATGGAGTGGTCTTTTAAACAGCCGCCTTAGCAGTCGACGTTCGACGTTGGACGTTCGACGTTCGCGTGCCTCGTTTCGCTAACCTCGCCGCCGCGCCGTAGCATATCGTCCACCGTTCAGCAAGAGCAGTTCCTTGAAACAAATACATCTCCATATATGTCACTAGCCTTCCTTCAACAATCTGCAACTGCCAATTATGGTCTAATTGGTTTTCAGAAATAATGTCGATTTTCAACTCTTTATGTCTAGCTTTTAATAAATACACATTTAACAGAAGTTAATTGGGCGAAACTCGATTTTATATGGTTTTTCGGAATCCGGTGGTACGTGCCACGCCTACCGATCCTGGTCGCGAGACCGAATTTTTTAGGCGTTAGCGCGTAGTCCAGGGTGGCACATGTCGGCGATATTGTCTCAGCCGAGGGGGCAAGGTATCAAAAGTCCGTTAGCGAGCGGAGCGCAATTGCGCCAAGTTTTTTACGATTAATCTCCCCGTTTAATATTTGGGCCCGCATCGCTCACTACCCCACACGATTTTATGATCTCGCAAACACGTCGCGCGTCTTGTTCTTCAGTTCGCGTTCCTGCCAGCAGACAGACATCGATTGCCGTACGCTGAACGGTTGAACGCTGGCTCGAGCTGCATTCTGTTTACGGAGCTTCTGTTCTTGTGTCGGATGGTACTGACAAAGAAGGCCGCTCATTGATGCAAAAAGCTGGGGCCGCGCACGGGGCCGAGTAAGAGGGATTGCTCATTAAAATCCATGTATGTCGAGAATGTGGAAACGCAACTCCGCGACTCGTCGCTGCATTCTGACTGCCTGCTGGACACAATAAATATTGCATCTATCTAGTCAACAATACAACAGCACCGTATATTTTCTCACAAAAAATCATCTCTGGTTTGGACGCCCGAGATTTATTCGAGAAGATATCAAAGGTACATCAGTTCGTTACAGACCGCTATTGTGACTGCGCCCTCCGCGCCGCGCGCCGCTAATTTATGCAACCTCCTAATAAGGGAGTATAAGCCTTCAAACAATGGATATATTTTTTGCAAGTGCGTTTGTAGGCATGTGTACGGTTTCGCGGTGTCGTTCGCCTCCGAGAGGACAGTGACGAACCGCCGCCACCGCCGCTCGCCGCCTACCGTCCGCCGCCCCCCCGCACACCCTGGTACTTAAATAATGTACCGTGCCAGCAAATTATCCGCCAGCTCTAGTGCAGCAATCACGACGGTAATTTCGTAACAGGTTTCGATTTAAGGTTGATAGACTCGGGCTAATCGACTCGGAGATAATTTATAACCGTCTTGTTTTATTTGCCACCCTCATTAGTCGATGCACCGCGACCGACCAGAAAAACTTCGAACAAGTATCGATGCCTGCCTATAATGGCTATGACAAAACAAAAACCCGACTGACGGCTCGCTTCGAATCAAACTGACCTCAAATTCGTCGTCGGCCGACAGCCACCAAACGCTGCTGGACCGCTAATTCTATAAAACTAAATTAACCCGGCACCCACTACGTCCGTCCTACACCCACTCCTAATTAGAAGCAATTACTGCACAAATACTTACCGCTCCGTCCAGCAGAGCGTATCATCTCGGTACCTGCAACAAAAAATTATATTAGTTACCCTTTCCACCGTTATTGCACTATCCAACGGTCCTTCGAAAAGGAACCTGGTTACTAAACGTTTTAACATTTTTTCCTTAGTTAGCTAGATTGAAATTAATATATTCTTTCGCAGTGGTCGTTAAATTTTATTTATCAAGGGCCAATATGGACAATGTAGGGTGACATCTCGGACTGAACACACATGCAACATGCAGGGTATCTTTACATTATACATAGATAGGTAATAGAGGTATACCCCATTCACTCTATTTATGATTCTGACCAGACAATGAATATGAATACTTTTGCAGTGTACAGAATATTTAACTAGAAAACGTTAGGTATCTATCAATGTGAATGTAATGTAAAACCAAGCTCCGTGGCCCAGTGCGTGGTTTTTAGGTGGTTTTCCTGAGTCAACAGAGTACCTGCTCTGAGGTAAATGCCGGGGCAGTACTTCTCCACCTTTCCTGACCTTTCTTCCATTCTCCACCCATCCTTTCTCTCACCCATGCTATAATTCCCGTTCTTGGCTGAAGAGGGACGCAAGTCGCTATAGCAGCCCGCCTCAATTCGGGGGAATTGAAATAACATTAACCTTTCCTTTTTGTAATGTAAAAATAAGACATTTATTTATTTCTACTTCGATATAAGTTAATGTCAAATACAAACAAGAATTTAAGTTTTTTCTCTCAGAAATGTTATGTGCATAAAATTATGACGCGAAGGTATAGGGAAATAATTTACTATACACTATTTACTGGACAAGTGATATTGAATAGCAATAAGAGGTCTGGATATTTTTCGCTTTGTTTTGATATCACACTGATTTTAAAATTTTATGTCAAGTAAGTCGCTCCTCTGTAATTTTTGTACCCTATAAAGGTAAAATTATAAAATTATTTCTTTTAGCATAAATGGTAACATGGTGTCAGATATGACTCTTTTCTTAATTTTTTTCTTAATGCTAATAAGTATAAAATAAAATAAAGACATTCCAATACTGAAGCATAGGTATATTGTATTATCATCTAAGCAGATATTTGCTTACAAACAAACCTTACATTCATATATACACTCAATTATAAAAGTCCAAGTAAAGCAAGAAGTTCTTCCTCGCTAGCGACCGTTGTAAAGTGTCAGTTGCTATGATACTTCGTAGACTGCCTCATAATTTCTTCATTTGTAGTTTTAACAATACATTGTATCAGTCTATTATAATGAATAATTTCCAGGCTGCCATTTCGTTTTCTGTTTTAAGGCAGGTGATTTTAGACCTGGCAATTTCAGGGCAATATTTGTATCGCTATTGGTAATGTGGGGTCACATGCGACACAGACAGTGCTTATTTGCGCTAAATAAAACGAAATAAGATTCCACTTAAACAGTCTACGAACCTCTAAGTGGTAGAAAGGTACTGTAAATATCAGGTATCCTCCCCTGCCAGTGCGCACTAAACAGCAAAATTAAAATTGATTGCGTCACCCCGTCACCGGAGACAGCACGTTACCATTATAGTGTTAATTATATCAACTATTTTCTTTACATTTATAGATATATTGATCTCGAGTCATGTTTGCACACTATAAAAATTATGAAATTGTTATAATATATTTAACATGGAGGTTCAAGGAAGCACAGGTGCATGGCTTGGCGATGTGTTCTAATTGTACTCCTTTTAGCACGCCCCACTCTTTGTTGTATTGCTTTATTACATTGTTTAACGTGTTTTTTACTGTTTGTGCTAATAAATGAATTTATTATTATCATTATTATTATTCATATTTTGCACAATTCATCAAAATTCAGTAAAATGATTGCTTGTTGAACGTATTGCACACATTTTCTTTTACAAATGTTCCTTAGATACATGGCCAAAACTGTCTCCTTTCGAATTACCTATCTTTTTATTGTTTACTTTGCTTGAAACTGATCAGTGCTTCGCCAGATAACACATAAAAAATATATTATGTATCCAACACTTCCTTATTATGACGCTATAATTATACCGATTTCAGTTAATTTATATGGGTCATACATCATAGGTAAATCATTAATTATAACTTATAACTCTCTTGATGTCTATGGTTAATAGCACTGTCAACAGTCAGTCTATATTAAAATCGATGTTAGCAGGTTGGGTTTTACGTCAGTCAGGTTTCGACGGCCAGGCTTTTGGAATCTAAATATTTGAGTGTGACGTTACAAATGATGGAAATAATATTGAAGATAGAATAGACTACAAATCGGACAAGATAGAAGTGCGATATAGAAATTAAACTCGATATGTTGGAGCCATTCAAGTTTGGGGAATCAATTCTAACTTATGGTTTGAAAACGGGGCTATTATTAAAAGAATTAAACGCGGTTGCAAGTCCTGGGGATGGATTTCCTTTGACGAAGCTGTGGAGTGTCATACTATCATATAATAGACAGTATAGAAAGAAAACAGTTAACATAGTACGATCACATCAGCAGAATACTGGTGATAGATGACAAAAAAGAATTATGGTTTGAAAACGGGGCTATTATTAAAAGAATTAAGCACGGTTACAAGTCCTGGGGATGGTTTTTCTTTGACGAAAGCTGTAGAGTGTCTATCTATCATATAATAGACACTATAGAAAGAAAACAGTTAACATAGTACGGTCACATCAGAAGAATACTGGTGATAGATGACAAAAAAGAATTATGGTTTGAAAACGGGGCTATTATTAAAAGAATTAAGCACGGTTACAAGTCCTGGGGATGGTTTTTCTTTGACGAAAGCTGTAGAGTGTCTATCTATCATATAATAGACACTATAGAAAGAAAACAGTTAACATAGTACGATCACATCAGCAGAATACTGGTGATAGATGACAAAAAAGAATTATGGTTTTGAAAACGGGGCTATTATTAAAAGAATTAAGCACGGTTACAAGTCCTGGGGATGGTTTTTCTTTGACGAAAGCTGTAGAGTGTCTATCTATCATATAATAGACACTATAGAAAGAAAACAGTTAACATAGTACGGTCACATCAGAAGAATACTGGTGATAGATGACAAAAAAGACTATGGGAATAATTTCCTTCAGAGAGGCAGACGAAGGGAAGATCTGGAAATTGCTGGATGATAGGAGTACAAGAAGTCGTGGGAATAATTATGATGATAACCAGTGAGAGTGGAGGACAGAAAGTACGAGAGAGGACGATTGTCGTAGGAAAGCTCGCAGTGTAAGTATAGTGAGTGTCCCAACAGTCTTGGAATCGAGTCTTGCCATGAACTTCAATGGTCACTTCTTAATTCACAATCTATGATCACATGTCATTTTTCAATAGGTGCATGGCAAAACTTGATTCCAAGACGTTTGAGACACCCGTTGTATACAGCGTTAACATATATGAATAGAAGCATTTTGGAAGCTAATAATTTCCATGTGCTCAACGAGAAATTCTGATTACAAAGTCTTCCATTCCTTTAACTTAGTGAGATACAGCAAGAGAAAGTGGGTAGTGATTGCAATACCAGAACAAAATACAAAACCGGCATTCGTTATTTGTCGGACAAAATACCGGAATATTAGTATTAATTTTTATATATGTATTTTTAAAATAGGATCTTAACATACCCAATGCATCAATTGACTCATGTTGGTACAAATTTTTCCTATCGTTAAAAATGCTCTCTCTGATTCTGTGCTTGTGAGTGGAATTGTCAGAAGATAAGCATATGCAACTACTACTTCATATAATCCCATCTCTTTTTTAATTGTCTTTAGTAAATCTTTTTGTAGCAAAATTTACTTATTTGGATTTACTGTTATTTTTTTTTTGTATGGTGCACTGAAAGTTTTCCTCAGTCGAAAGTGGTTCATCTTCATTTTCCATACTTTCGTGTATATTGACTGTTTCAATATCAAACCATTCAGATTCCTCCTGACAGTAGGCAGTAGGTGAAACGGCGGTCTTGCAATTCCCTTGTCCAAGTCATCCCCTCTTAAATTATTGCTATTGCGCTTTTGTCGCTTTGCTAATTTCTATTAGTATTTATATTTTTAGTAAATATCCAATACTGGGATTAGACCTTTATAAATACCGATACGTAGGTATTTTAAAACAGCACAATATACCAGTCCGTATATCGAAATACCGGTATTGCAATCGCTAAAATTGGGAGGCTTTGGTGTTTGAGTACCGCATAATACTGAATTGTTTTAGATTAACATACATAATAACGTCAATTTATTTGTTTTCAATTTTGCTTCAGTTGAACAATTTTGTATCAAAATTGAAAGAGATTTTTTATTTCTCTCTCTCTCTCTCTCTCTTTCTCTCCCCCTCTCGCTCTCCCTCTCTCGTTCTCTCTCTTTCTTATTTCATTTTCTGCTGCTTTGTAATATTTAAGTTGTTTTTAATTTACGCAATTTTCATACTTAAAAGATAAATTTAAAAAAATTGACTAAAATTTTGTAAATTCCCAGTGTATCTGCAGTTCTCAAAAATCCAAGCTCTCAACTTCGGCTTGCTGTATCTCACGAAGTTAAAGGTATAGACTATAGAAGATTCTGTTATAAGAATGTATTGTACAGCACATGAAAATCTAGCTCCCAATATTTTTTCTATTCATACTGTACATACAAATACGTAAAAAACAAGCACACATGCAGTAGTGTAAAAAATATGCAGTGTGCAGTTAAAAATTATATGTAACAACTAATATGGTTGGTATTTGGGCATAACAAGTAGGGTGAAGGGGGACAGGGGGCGCATCCGTGTCAGTATTTTCCCTATTGGGGACATTAGCGATCATGGACTAGTGATGATCGTAGTTGGAGAAAGGAGGATTAAATACATGACTATAATTCGTTATTATAATCATAATTCTTATTTTTTTTCATGATTTAATTTCGAAAAACTTTCTCAGAATTTTCTGAAGAAAAACATGATGGAGCAAGTGGACTTCTAAATAGTCTTGAAAATATATCCACATGTGATTGATCTTTTAGACTTGTTAAATAAAATAAGTGTTCCAGGGCCGAAAGAACACCCTTACTGGACTTGCAACTGCTGTAGAAACCACGAAGTATGCTTGAAAATGACTGAGAAATGAAGAAAAGTTTTCCACAATTGTCTGAGTAAAGTTTCTGATTTAAATTTATAGCTTTGATACTTCCAAGACCCAGAAATGCCCCAAAAAGGTTTGATAACCAAACAAAACCCTATGAATTTGAAGGAATTGACGAGGAAGAAGCACTACACTGTTATTGACACTACAATAATGAACTTATAAAACCAAGGCTTAATCAGAAAGAAACATTATGTTAGGGAAAGTACTACTGACAGATGAAGACTGCCAGGCATTGACAGTGTATTCTGAGATAAATACCATTTCCCTTCAAATTGAAATAAAATTGATTATTCATAAGTATTTAGAAGTTTTTTGTTTGAAGGATGCGCGGGTGCTCTATATTCCATGGACAAAGAATTGAGGGATTTAAAAAATCGTGAAGGACTTGTTTTAGTGGATTGAGGAAACTAAAAATCTGCTTGAGGACTTCTATGACCCCAAAAAGATGAAATAATGTATCATTGTATTATGTACCTACAGAGCTCCTAAGTAGTCTGAACATCAAAATAATTGCTAAAACTTTTATATTAAAAAATTTACAGGGAAGTTAGTTTTTGGCACACATCAATAAAATGGTATCGTAATCATAATAATCATAGTATCATAACATAATTTTCAACACTTTATTTTTAGATTTTCATGACAGCGTTATAAGTGGCAAAGATTAAGAAGAAGATTGATGATTTAAAATAATCTATTTTTACTTGCATTTTAGGAAACATTTTTAAAGATATATTTTTTGCTATTTTTTTGCTATTTTTGTTCCCTCTTTTTCTTTGAATATACTGGACACATAAATATACCCTTCTACGTTATTTTAAGTATTTAGTAAATGCTACATAAAAAGCGAATGTCTATATTTTTTATGAAACATTATAACTATGTCTTTGTTTCGAATTTTCCAAAATTCCAAATTTTAAAAAATCAACAATTAGACATAGATTGGAATTCCTGTAGTTTGCTTTAAATTCCATTTACACACCAATGATTCATTCAGAAGAAGCAATAACAGACCAGCAATGGTCTAGAAACGATTTAGAATAGAATAGTTGTACCAACCAATTTTGAATAGCGATTTAACTCTGCGTATAAGCAAGTTCGTTTGATAAGTGCATTTTTGTCAAACGAATCGTTTTATAACTGGAAAGACCTTAAAAGCGAGAAGACGTATTAGCACTTAATAGCAAAATATAACATCGTTAGAGACCTAGCGAGAGCATAGATAATGCGAATGAAAATATACGTATATACTATGTACATTTAGGGTTACCCAGATTCTATGGAACTATAATGAGTTATTATTAAAGTGAGAGAGTGGATTAACTAGGATTGCAGTACAGATATGTGTAAAAAACATATGCGAGCAACAATATGATCATTTTTGCCGAATTCGTTCCTTTAAAAAAACTAAGGGTCGGTCCGAGCAACATACCTCACCAATGTTTTGTAAATCCAAATAAATATTGCCGACGCTATGGCAGGCTTAGAAATATTTTCGTAAATATAATATATTTCTACATATCTTTTGTTTATTCCCACACTTCCAGAAAGACGTGTAGTACTACTAGTCTTCATTCTCGTATATTGTGGTCTATATGACTGCATTTATTGAACTGGAAATTTATTATGGATATTGCTCAGGATGGTTATAACGAGAATAGTCTTCCAGCTTTCCAATTTTATAATGGCTATCTATTACTATTTACTGGTTAATTGGTACATGCCTCCAGTACCGGGTACCGTCTCATAATGTACAACTCTGGTAAATGTGGCATATTGGAAACATCCATGGATTAACATACATCAATTTATATATGGCTATGAAATGTCCCTTTCGCTTTTTGAACAGACTTTTAAAAGGTAACTAATAACATCGCACTCTGTGTAATCACAATTTCTCTTTTTTTATAACCCCTAAGGTTAGCATAGTCTGAAATTAAATTACTGCCGCTATTAACAATGTATAATCTCCTTACGAAACTAATGATTATAGAATTATACCAATATTCATCAACACACGTTTACATTCTCAAAAATTCGAAACTGAAGCGACATCTCTGGAATCATTCGTCCTTTTTCGGGAATATCGACGACACAGTGAAAAATTGCCATTCATTCCTTACGGCCTTTCGTTGCTTGAATTTTGAGGGCCCTTTCCGACAAAGTTTGGAGAGCACGTACGATCAAGCCAATTCCGAGCAAAGTATTTCTAAAAAATTGATACCGCCACGTGATCATATTGACCAAACCTTTAAATTCCTTACGGAACTTTTTAAAGAAATTGTCGGAAAAACGTTTAAACCCTTTGAAAAATTAACTAGAACCTTCAAGTTTTATTATACTTTCTTTTCTATTTGTATAAAAGGATAAGCTACTGTTAGAAACGCCTTTTTCTTGGAAGGAAAAGGAGAGTTGCTCCGAAAATATTCAAAAGAGCATACCTTATTACAACGCGCAATAAAAGCAAACTGGAGTGTCAGAAACTAGAAACTGCAAGATACAAAGTTTGTAATTACCCGGCAAAACTGTGTAATTACATGCTTCAATAAAACTCGAAGTGTTGTTCACTCGCGTAATGAAGTGTCCACCTGCTGTAATAATTACATATTTTCCTAAGTAGTGGTTAGTATTCACGTAGAGATTCATGATTATTAACGTCTTAAATAGTATGGGCTGCGTTGCTAGTATCCTCGAATATTCGCTATTAGCAAAACTATTTTAATTTTTGAGAGTTATTAAACTGAGATTTTTGGGGTTTACCTGCCTAAAACAATAAATCTTTCAAATGTCTACTAAAAACGTCGCCGAAAGCTAGAACCAGAAATTTTTATTAGATTAACCGGATAAAAAAAATCCAAACTTCCTTATAATAATAGGTGGTTGCTACAAAAAATAGCTTTGTTGTTTAAGTAAAATAAATTTGATGGAAACATACTCGTGTTACGATTATTATTGATTTAATAAAGGCATATTATTATTATTAAAGTCAGGATTTAAGCGACATAATTATTTGTAACTTCATTAGCTGACTTTTACAAAAGGAATGTCATCTCTTGGTATAGTTTTTCGGTACTTTATTGAGTTTAAAAGAACGTCTCTTGTAATACAGACAAAGTTGATACAGACAAAAGGAATAGTAGAAGATTGTTTTCCTAAAATAGTAAGAATTTGATATGAAGAATTATGGATGAACCAGTAGTTTTTCGCCCAAAATTCAAAGAGCAGAGTAAGAATAGGCCACGAACCTTGGACGCAGGGGATAAATAACATCGAATAATTTCTTTTTCTTCTCTCCTTACGTTTATATGAGGCCAGTGGCTTGTTCAATTCCACAAAATTGTGGTTTTATGAACCCTCTTTACTCGTATGCCAAGTAAAGGGATAGCCTTGGCTGTCGAAGGTGAAGAAGAGTTCCCTTGTTCGCAACAATATCAAAGCGACAGGGTGCGATGAAAAAGTAATATCATGACAATTCTTTGCACACTACAAAAGCGGCTACTGAATTGTTATAAGGTACTGACAGTAAACACCCATAGCATTTGTCAAATTTAGGTATGTGCGACTACGCTATGAGGTTGACAATTTTTATCTGAAGAAGAAGAGGTTGATCGGGGGCAATTAACAATGTACCTTTTGGACACTTTTTAAAAAGTGAATGGTGTGCAGCTTTTGTGTTGTGATCCTACTTAACGTATTAATTTGACGGCAGACTAACGTCGGCGTCTGAGACTGTCTAGAAAGCATTCAAAGTTTGAGTTAATATCTGCCAGTGATTCTGTTGGTTTTCTGAGTATGTACTGGCTACAAAATATCAATTTCTATATAAAAAACAGTTTGTGACAGTCTTCCTATTTAGTCACCCCTTGAAATCTTCAAAATAGGTCAAATATACACTAACTAAACGTTTGTTAAACATCAAATCTACTGTTCGACTGTGAAATTTGGAAGATGTCCACAAGCATAGTAAATCTGCTGCAAGTACGTATTCATCAAGAGATGTTTAAGAAGGATAATAAAAATCAAGTAGGCATAATATGAGTCAAGTGAAGAACTATGGCGCAAGACAAGATATAAAAGAGGTTAAAGTTGAGATACGACAACGCAGGTGACAGTGCAGAGTGGGTAGGAGACACACTTAGAAGAAAGCCCAACAATATAGCTAAAAAAGACTATTGGTTGGAATCCACACGCAACTCGATCATACATACATAATATTTTCAGAACGACCCTCGTACCAGAGCATCTAGAATCTGTAAGGCACAGCGACTTAGTTTCGTAGTTCGCAAATTTGCACACCCTTTGAAGAGACTGCCTCCGTACCAACCTAACGAAGCGTTCACTCTTAGCAATTTTAGGTTTCGATCCGAGCCCGGAAGTCGCAGCAGCTTCGTAGCTCGAATTCTGAGCGCTTCAGGTCGGGATCAAGGTTCTAGTGGCGATTTTAATGTAGGATGGTGGAAGCAAATTTGGCAAAGGCATCGATTAATCGCGAGATGACGGCCACTGATAAGCGGAGAGCCCCCATGGCAATTTGGTAGCGGCTATAGTACTTTAGTAATTATTATTATGTACCACATCTGCTTGATAAAATCCGAGGTTAACTGAACCCGAATTGATCGTGAATTGTGGTCGGTAATAACACATAATTACTTCATATATAATTGCAATCCCACTAGATTGGACGTAACGGGCTTGCTGTATAAAAAATAACTCTGTTTCGACAATAACAGTTAAGCTGCCTACCAATACGAGTGCATACAGGTTAAGTTTAAATTATTTACATATTACAATGACACTAAATTATCACCAACAAAATGTATTAATTCGAAATTTATGATAACCGGCTCATTACACATTGATTGTTGTTTAATGCGAATTAAATAATTCAAACGCTTAAGTCTTTAAAATAAAGTGAATTGTATGTACAATATTAATTAAGTATTAAATTAGATAATGTGATTTATCATGTTTGTATATGAAGTAATTGAGTTGCCCTAAGATATAAAAATGTTAAAAAAAGTTTTCCCAGAGCGGAGTAAAAACTCTTGTAATTCCCAAATTTAGGAAAAATAAATACAATTGTGCCAGTAGAAGTGTTAACTTGTCGTTTTATTGAGTGAATACATGCGTGACAGAAGGGCCGCAACTGAATAAAATGCAAAAACGGTAAATAAATTAAGAAAACAATCTTCGCGATATACGAGAAAATCGACCGAAGCACAGGGTCAACCAAAGGCAGTCCCTAAGCACGGGTGCATCTACAAGGCTATCGGGCTGAGTCGAACCTGAAGGAAGTGCCTAAAACAACTCTTCTCACTAGAGTTATGGTAAAAAAATGCCTGTTTGTACTACACATTGTGTATTTTTATAGTGCCTCAGTTCTTGCCTATTTTAATAATTTTTAATGCCTGAACTGCCGGCCTTTACTTCTCAGGGTCGCTGTATTTCGGCGTGTATTTTGTAAATTCTGTAGGAAGCAAATTCTTGGGTCTACTTTGATAAACTTCGGCAGCTACAATGTTTTTCTTCGGTAAACGATTATTCTACCTGGGTGCATGCTTATTCAATGTTACAATATTTACGCTGTTATTTTACATGAAATATTCCAGTACTTTGATATGCACATAGTTTATTTTATTGAAATAACACTATTAGGTGAGCAAAAGAACGCTTAGCTTTATAAATATTACAAATTGGATAAATACCCAGCTTTTAGGTATTTACCCGATGCAGGGGTAAATACCCATTTAAATACCCTACCCGTTGGGTAAGACCCACATCACTACGCGTGAGTCATATTGTAACGGGCCAATTCGTGCCATATGCATATATACATTTTATATCGTTTTCTCATGCACTGCTAGTAATAAGCTTAATAGTATTCTTTATATGTCTCAGTATGTATTAAGTTAGCACGCATTATAAGTGTCTCGCGAGTGCGGGAGTAAATTTGTATGCCAGCGGAGTTATAAATAGAACAAAGCCCGTGATCCGCGGGGAGCAGCGAAACTGAGTCAGTCGCAATTGAGTAAAGCGACGAGAGCGTTATGTCCGAAACCCAGGGGTTCGCCTGATTTAAAAGTGCATTATAAAGTGCACAGAAGAGTGAGTTGTTTGCCTACATTATTCGCCGCCGACACAAAGAGGATCCTGAGTGGGAACCCAGACTACGAAGGCGTCAAACCACTTGGGCAGCATCACCAAAGGTTTGCTGCATCTTCCATAGAACGAAGTCGTTGTCGTAACGTCACAGAGACATCGCTCTTGTCCAGGCTCCGGGACACTTGGGAGCAACCGAATGAAAGGTTAGTTGCTAGTTAAAACTGCAATACGAAGTGAGGAAGCGATCACCACATTTTTGGCAATTGTTTCATGAACAATTGCGACTTCTTAGGCAATTGTTTTCGTACCCAAGATAACAGAAAATTACCCGCAACCAGTATGTCATTTGCTGACACAGCGTATCGCTTGATTTGAACGTTGACAAAGCTACCTTCATAGTATAGCGCTTCCAGCAACCAGCGCATTGAAAGAATGCACAGCTTCGCCTTTAGTGTATTTGTGCGCGGAATTTAAATAGATTTCGCGCTATTGAAGTTTGACATTGCATCGACAGTTATTTAAGTTGCTTTCATGCATGTAGCGTACAGCCTTTTTATTGTGTATTCTTACATGTATTTTTATGTAATAACGCGGATAGAAACAGCTTTCGCTCGTAGATAAATAAAATATTTTTAACAGCTTCACTGTATGCTTGAACGTCGCTCATTATTGTTGTTTTATGCACATGGATTCTCTTGTATATGTGTTTTTCTTACAGATTATATATCTTTTTATGTAAACTGTTGCGTTTTTATTGCTGGCAGTGTTTGCATGCATAATTTCAGCATTCCAGGTGACAACGAGCAAATCCAGGACAACATTAGCTTTCCTTGACCACACTGACGATGTTATTAGAGTTTTTTGTCTCTACGACTGTTTAAGCTAGCGAATCCAGGGCAATATAAATTAATAGTACAGTAGAGTATAGGGCTAAACAAAAGTACTGTTACAATGTCCATTGCATTTTAAAGATTTGCAGATTCTGATCCTTGTCTTTACATTTTTACTCTCTTGAAATCCTTTCGAACTCATTCGAATAATCATAACTACGAGACGAGATTTGGTAATCTCATTTTTAAAAATTCAAAAAGGTGAAATTCCTTCGTAATTCGTTAGATGTTCGACTTTTTACTAAACTTCGGTCTTCATTTAAAAATCTTGACCCAAGAAAATTTTAATCAAAAATAAAACAACTACTACATGATAATTGTCTTTACTCTGTTACCGAACTTCTGAATTCTATAATTTTGACTGCACCATCATGAATTTTGTGTGCTTTAGGGATATATTGACTATGATATTCTATCTTATTTATTGCACCCTACGATTAAGTTTATTTAAATGGAATTTGTGTATTGTTAGTATTGTTACACTATTGACTTGTTGCACACATATTTTATCATGTAACGTAGTCAAATAAAGGTATTATTATTATTATTATTATACTCTGTCGCCCACGAAGTCATCAACCCTCGCCTGTCGCACTTCAGAAATATTTTATTGTATTCTTTCCTAATTCTGGAAGCTATTGTGCGGTAACACGTTTTAGATCTTTATTTTTGGGGTAGGAATTTACGAGGGCGCCATTTTTCCTCGAAATGCAATTAGAGCATCTTAGGTCGTAACGGGAATATTATTGCGGCTTTCGTGGCCGTTTCTTTGGAAATAAAGGGCAGATGTAAAAAACAAAAGGAGAAACTGGAATGAAAATTGAATAATTGCAATCCAAACATTCCATATCTTGCTCTGCTTAATCTAGTAGTTTGAGTCCTATTGGGTTTGGGCAAGTTACATTTTCTGCACCTACCCGTATATTTAATTTTATAATAAACCGCATTGTAAATTATAATAATTTAAAATTAGTAAGACGTACGATAAAGAGATAACTGACACATAAAATAAACGACACCGAGCCGATATGAAGTGGTTGCAATGATAAATTATTGTTGGTACTACAATATTTAAATGTTCTATAAAATCTCTCTAGAATTTTTTGTGCGACCGTGTAAGGCTAATTAAGATCCGATTTTTTTTTTATAAAATTATGATTTTGAATGATTCGACGATTAACAGGTCGAAAATTATTTGATTTAGATACATTACATTTATACTGGGTTATATTAAGTGACACTAAAGTATCCCTGAGAAAGTTAGATTTTCAGTTCTTTAGAATCCGAACCAATCAACGAAATATTGCAATGAACAACCGTCGATGATGTCACGTTTTTCTTTAAATCTGGCGAAAATGAATGAAACTGGCTAAATTCTCCATGCATTTCGACCTCTCTAAACGTGTCAACACTTTATAGTTACAAAATTTTCCATTGATATTTTTTTGTTAAGTATGAAAGGTGCATTTTCTGATATACAAAATAAATTTATTTGTGCCGTAATTGATACTATCAATTTGTAATTAATAATATGTAACTGATTATCAAGGTAATGAATTTGCCTTCAAGTGTAACGTATAATATTTTACTTACTACCAGAAACCAGTAATAATCGCACCGTACAAGGTGTCGCTAAAATAAATCTTGATTCGATTTGTGAATTGAAATAAAAATTAACATATTTTAAACTGTATACGCTGTTATCTGCCACTCCATATCTGATTTTATAATAAAAATGTTTATAATAAAAATGTATTGGGGTTAGTAAATTCAATAAATTGAGCGCTTACAAATGATACTTTTAAGTCAATTAGATTTAACAAATTAATTAAGATATGTAACTCTTGTTATTACTTCGTATACGGCTGATTACTGATTACAGCTTTGCATACTACAATCCCCAACACTTAATTATGTTTTAAATACATTTTGCAGATGTATTTATATACAGGGTGTCTCAAAAAGAATGGGACAGCGATTAGTCATAGATTCTTTAGGTTATAATAAACCGATTAAATCTAAATTTACCTTAGTATAAGACCCTCCAGGAAGAAGTTATAGGGCCTTGAAGGTCATTTTTTTCTTTTTTCTTTGTTAATGTTAATTTCCACAAATGTAAAGATATCGATTTCAACTTTGGTACTGTTATGATCGTCACCTAGCTAGTTGTTAAGGTGTCGCATCAAACAAAATACAAAACAAGTTTATTATATTGGCTCTTGAAACTAGACTCGTTTTATTCGACCTTTATAATTAAGCATAAATATTGTAAGATATACTACTCACCGCAAGGCACTAAATTTTATAGTACATATACTTATTATGTACTGCACTAATGGAAAAAACAAGTTGCCAATGCTGAAATGTTCATTATGTCACAGCATTTTCGTAAACATAAAAAGAAAACAATTCTATGTCACCAACGTCATCACTTAATTTATCAGTGCTGTTTACCACATCACTACGCATTGTCTTTGTGAGCATGGCTACTTGATAATTGCACGTCTTAATGACAACCCAAAACTTTGATAAAAATTTTAAGGTAAACGGTTGCTTTTACGCTTATTCAGTACTTTATTTTTACACTTTTTAATTTCGTTTCACATAATAACCTAAAATTTCAAATAATGTTACAGATAACAGTAGTAGTGCGACACCTAAATTGGAGCAATCAAATTAATTGACCTAATTAAAGCCGCGAATTAAATCCGCGGTTTGACCTAATTAATTTCACGGTTTGACATAAGTAATTCCGCGGTTTGACCTAATTAATTCCGCGGTTTGACCTAATTAATCACATATGGAATTTGATATTTGAAATATGTAATTTGATATTTTACATTTTGATTCAGCTACTGTATGAAGTTACGATCCGTGATTGACGTCACTGTATCGCGGGTTGCATATCTAGCCGTCGCTGTATCTCACTCGCATCCATTGACAGCTGCAATGTTCTCTCTCGCACCCGTTTACCCGCTCGCACTAATCCGTTGAGATGCCCTCTCTGTCGTACCAATGCTTCTCGCTTCCGCTCCCTTGTTTGAATGCGAATCTATTTCAAAAACGCAGCTCTGGATGAAACTTGAACCCGGGACTGTTGCATTAGAAGTCCAACACTTAACCTTCTACGCTATCGAGGTATGTTGGTTTCAAAGGGCGTTTGCTGTATCATATTAGTGGCCAGTTTTAACATGATTGAAGGTAATTCCTAAATATTATTGTATTTCATACGACATAAGCAGGCAGTCGAATTCCCGAAAGACAGCTGTTCGTTTTTGAATTAATGAAATTAGTAGGCTAATTATATAGACAGCTATAGAAATTAATTTAAAATTGCGTTTACTGTGTAACGTGGGTTGCGGCGTGTTTTATATGTCAAATAAATTTCTGTTCGCTATTAATTTATTTTATAGCTTTTGACTATATGCACAGCAGGCAGGTCGTGACTTGTCGTAGCGCTCCACGGCCAAGAGATTTGGCCTGCAACTGTTCGACCCTCAACAAAAAATTCAAATTTGCGCAAGAAACTTTTTTGATGGCCTATTTGTCTATGTGCTTGTTTAAAATTTATGCTCAAATTTCTAATTATTTTATAAAATATCAATTTTAAACTTTGTCTGAAATGGCACGGAAAATTTATGCTCAAATTTGTAATTCGTTTTATATTTATGATCTGAATTCGCCGTTTCTAAAAATTGATATTAATTTTAGTTGATATTATATAAATATGCTTTTATCTGAGCACTTGACGTTCATCAAACTTTATTTAGGAATTAGCTCGATCAAATTGTTTTCAGTTTATAAATGTACAAAAAAGCATTATATATAAATCAGATATGATAACTGTATTTATTTATAACAAATGTCGGTACAATTGCCGATTATTTGTAAGTAGCTTTGATTAATTTAGCTTTTTATAATTACGCTGTGTAATTGAAATTTCATTGCGGTGTAGTATATAAATTATTTCTGTAAAAATCCTGTCGTTGCCTGTGCAAGACGCAAGCTTTGAAAAACGCGTCAAATTTTGCAAAAATTCAACCTGTCCGTTCGAACCATGCCTGGGCATTGGCTGGTCCTGACGTAATGTTTTCGTGAATTTATAAAAAGAGGCGGACCACCCTTATGATGCATCTAGCTGCTTCATCCCTTCGTTGTGACAACAGTGCTCCGTTTACTAGTGCATCTAAGATGGATCCAAGAAGTTTTAATAATCGCCAGGGAGCAGTAGCCCCTTACAGAAGGGCACCATCAGGGGCCGCAAAACCAAGTAAGAAAATGCAGTTTCTAAGTAAAAACCAACACCGGGCAACGTCAGCACCGCAACCAGCAGCAACGGAGGAGACCCGGGGGCCTTCGCCACAACTAGATGTCACCGAGGAGGACCTGCGCGTGTTCATGTTCATGCAGGAGACGGTGCCTTCGTATGACGTAACAACTGTGATGACCGCCGAGATCCGTCAAACCCGCCATGAAAAGAAGCCCCTATTATGCGATCTCTATGTGCCTTTAAACAATAGTTCTAGCAAACTTGTTCATTTGGGTCTGGATCCTTATAAAAACTTTTCACCTGTGGTAAGAATCCTGAAGTCCGACATTGGGGCAGGCGTTTCATACACGGCGAAAGCGTACATGGTTTTTCTGGAGGCTCTACCGGACATGTTTCTGATGGCCAAACAAGGAACTTTCAAATGTGATTTAAGTGAACATACAGTGGAACATGTGACCAACGACACTTGCAGGATTATTCCAAAGGACACCGCGAACAAATTTACACTTTACGTGACGTATGACACGCTGTCAAATTTACTGCCTATGTATAACTTAATGGTGGTTAAAATCAACGACTTGAAACGTGCAAAATGTAATTTAGAAAACTTTGCTGAAGTAATTGTTGAAAAAGTTATACAGGCAGAAAATTTGTGTCTTGATGATTCAATCATTTTTAATACTTTACGTTGGGGTACGCTAACGACATCTTGTTGTGGGAACTTGTGTTTAAATTTAAAATGTATGTTATTATAGAACTGCAGAAGCTGATTGATGCAGATGAGCGCAAGAAATCGTACTATATGTTTTCTTTTTTAATTATGCAGAGAGTGTTGGTTTATACAGGGCAGCAGGTTGGCCGAATGGGTAAGCCGCTAGCCTTAAGATCTAGTCTCGAGAAAGAATGTGGGTTCGATTCCCGCACCTGCAATATTTTTTTTATATTTATTATGAGAGTCTTGATTTTAAGTTAGTTTATTCACGACGACCTACATGCTTTTCTAATTATGCAAAGAAAAAAAAATCGTATTTTTAAAAACCGACGTTAAACATGTGGGTTCAAATCTAACAGCATTTCGAGAAGCAAAATGACAGTTAAGTAGACGGTGTGCATTTTTCTTACAACGTTTTATTGTAAATATTATCAAAACTATTTAAAAATTTTACATTCACGGTAGATTGATCGATATAATGTTACAATTTCGACATCATTGCACTTAAAATTATACAAAAAACGGTATTTTTATTCAACTTTCATTGAATAATGTTCTGCTACCCAATTTCAGTTACGTAGGCTCGTTGTGCATTTTATTACAATGTTCTTGTACAATTGATGAAAATATGTGTATGTTGACCACAAATTAACATAAATTTGAATAAAAATCCTACTAATTTCATTAATTCAAAAACGAACAGCAGTCTTTCAGAAATTCGACTGCTTGCTTATGTCGTATGAAATACAATAATATTTACGAATTACCTTCAATCATATTAAAACTGGCCACTAATATCACACAGCAAACACCCTTTGAAACCAACATACCTCGGTAGCGTAGGTGGTTAAGTGTTGGACTTCTAATACAAAAGTCCCGGGTTCGAGTCTCATCCAGGTCTGCGTTTTTTAAATAGATTCGCATTCAAACAAGGGAGCGGAAGCGAGAAGCATTGGTACGACAGAGAGGGCACGTCTCAACGGAGTAGTGCGAACGGGTAAACGGGTGCGAAAGAGAACATTGCAGCTGTCAATGAATGCGAGTGGGATACAGCGATTGCTAGATATGCAACCCGCAATACAGTGACGTCAATCACGGATCGTAACTTCATACAGTAGCTGAATCAAAATCAAAATATCAAATTACATATTTCAAATATCAAACTCCATATGTGATTGATTAGGTCAAACCGCGGAATTAATTAGGTCAAACCGCGGAATTAATTAGGTCAAACCGCGGCTTTAATTAGGTCAATTAATTTGATTGCTCCAATTTAGGTGTCGCACTACTACTGATAACGATGCTAGAACTAAAAAAGTTGGTGCATACTGAAATAGCGCTGATCAGATCCAGAAACGCTTTTATGATGTATAGAATAGAGAAAAGAAATCGAAGTCGATTGCAAAATAAATTACCCTTATTTTTCAAGATAGAGCCAACCTTGGTCTAGTTCATCTGGGCGCCGCTGACTCGAAACGGCCGATTCACCACCAGATGAACTCGGCGCTCGCCAACTCACCGCTGGTCAACTCGGCGCCGGGCTTATGGCTTACATATTTAAGAACTTAGTATAAAAATTGTGGAAGCGCTGTTGTGTTAGATTATGTTTTTCTTTTGTAAAAGTTAATGTATTTTTGTATTACTCTTGATTTGGAAACAAAATCAACTCTTCTTATTTTGAATATTTAATTGAATTTTTACATAAATATTTGATATTGCATAAATACAGCTGCATATTTTCATACAATTGTTTACTACATATTGTATATATGTAGTGTCTGTCTGTTAATGCATATTTTCCAGGCACTGTTTATTACGTACAGCAATAAACTGTATAGTAGGCACTGATATCATTTTTAGAAAATTGGAGACTAGTTATGTGGCGCCGAGTTAACCGGCGCCGAGGTGTCCCGGCGCCGAAATGCCGGTGCCGAAGTTGTGGTGCCGATTTGTGTCATTTCGAGCAAATCTAATATGCAAGGGAAAGTGGTTGAGAAGTAAAAAATAGGCTCAAATATTAAACCTGCAATCCGTAAAATACATTTCCAATACAATGAATATACCAATAGTCTAAGGGGAAAGATATGAAGTCACAGCTTTTTATCTCAATAATATTTTTTCGCAATTCTATTATACCTCTGTAGGCATTAAAATCAGTCAAACGTCAATATAAGCAAAAAAGTACGTATTTTTGGGTAGCTGCAATGCTTATATTCTTAACCACTTTTACTTTATCTTAAAAACCAACAGTGTTTTACTCTTGAGAGGATTCCAACTTTATTGCTCAACTTTGCACATGTTTTGCAGGTTAATTCCGTAGCCATCTATTACGGTTAGAAATACATATGTATACATACTTTGGTATATTTCTCATGGCATCAGCAAAACTTCTAATCATTCTACTTTATTTCTTATTAGAAAAATTAAAAAAAATGTCATTTATAAATAAAAAATAAAACTGGTTCATAATATTGCTTGGCACTCGAATTACATTAAACAAAAAGATGGATACGTGCGACTATTTTCATCTATTGTAGTTGCGGAGCTAGTTAGTAAACCAGCCTACAAAGCTCCCGAATTAAGAGGATGGTTTAACACGTTCTATGAATCAAGAATACATAGAGAGACCATCATGATAAAAAAATCATTTTCAACGCTCTACGTCCAATGCAGTTCAAGCAACTTAGTATTTGCTTAAAAATCCTACTCCTACTAACATTTTTTAGATTGAAGAAGAGTCAGATGAAAGTCGCTAGGGTCTAGATCAAGTTAATAGTGGGGCATGTGGAAACAGTTCCAAGTGAATGTCCTCATATTTTGTGCTGGAACATTATCATAGTGGTAGATAACCTATTTTCTGGAGACTTATTCAACGCGGTTATGGCCTGGTCTCTTTCTAGATAGTCTATAATGATAATTCCTTTCGCATCGCAAACAACTGATGCCATTACTTTTCAGACTGAGTGCATCGCCCTTAAATTCTTTGATGTAGGAGAACCGTGGTGCTTCCATTGCTCCGACTGTTTTTTTGTTTTCGCGAAGAGACTCCTTTTGACTCTTTTGAATATTTTTCAAGTTGTAGCTCCAACGCGTTTTTGATTGAGTGTAAGCGACTGCGGGCCTATCGCACTATTACCATACACGTCCCCAAGTTTTCACGCTTAAAGAAATGCCCACAGCATTTGCAATTTTCTGTACACACAACCTTTGGTCGCAAAAAGCATACAGCGTACATCTTTTCTCGCGATGGACGTTCAGTACGAGGGTACAGTATCTCTTCCATATTTGAAAATGATCACCCATTTGATGATTGTGCCGGACGGGTGATGACTTCCCCAAAACAGATTTCATCATGTCGGTCGTTAACTCGGTTGCGTTTAAAATCCTTTTTACAAAAGATTTTATAACGAAAAGAACTTCAATCCTATACCATAAAATCGGTGGTCTCTTTGTAAGTACGTATCTTTGTTCGCTATCTCCTTCGACGATACTGGACGGATTAAATTGTATGATAGCTTAAAATTTTGCAAATTTTTAGACTTAGATCGTAGGCCGGTTTTTATTTTCAAAAAAGTACGAAAAAGTAGAGTGAAATTAAATTATAAACCCCTTAATGCTCATATACCATTATAGCAGCGCCTTATTCAACGAAGCATCGTTGGTTCAGTGGTAGAATGCTCGCTTGCCATGCGGGAGGCCCGGGTTCGATTCCCGGCCGATGATGCATCCTTTATTTAATTTATATTAATGAATCTCTCTTAAATTAGCGAAGCGAAGCGTAGCTCGGGTGATTGATTCACTAGTATATAATACTTTCCGGTGTATCACGCAAATAAGCGCTAACTGCACCATCCGAAGCATTTACCAAGCACTCTTCGTATGCACATCTTGTAGGTATATTACAACAGGTGCTATTTCAGTTTCTGTATTTCCTATAGTAACGATATTTTTATAAGGCTAGTAATAGGTCTGTAGCGTTGTTTTCCATTTGCTGCAAACCTTCTGGAGTACACTGTATATGGGGAGACATTATATACATTTTTGTTGACAAAATTAATTATCGGTGCCTTAAATAAATAATTCTATTTTTACCATTAAACAGTATGAAAAGGTGCATTTCGTGATCGCGGCCATATATTATCCAATTCCTTTATTCGGTTTTTCACTTTAAAGCGCGGAGCCGTGTTAAAAAAATGAATGGCTTTTTATAGGCTGTCCGTATTAAAAATAAATTAAATGATTTATATGAATAATTTATAATGTTGTAGTGTGGCTAAGCAGCGATAATTTAGTGCGGTAGACATGGCATGCCGATTGCAGGTCGCTGCGGGAAGCGTTAAAAGAAGTCGGAGTTCCACAAGAACGTTAGATAGCGAGAAGCTCGCCAGGCGTTCGTCTCGGCCCGATCTATCGTTAATAGTACCTTATCTAACTTGGAGAAACTACTTTTTTCACGACTGAAAACAAGAGCCGTATTCTGGAAAAACTCGGTTTATGTGAGGACGATGGCGGTGCGGCGTTCGAACGTCCGACCATTATAATTACACTTATATCCATTTAGGGATTTTACGCGACTTACTCAAAAAACCTACCATTTTCAGACTGCCACAACCTGTTCCCCGTCAGCGCAGCGCCTTTATACGAACGCTTCTTTGCCCGATTTCGACGAAATTTGGTGTGAAAGGCAGTCTCGCACGAACCGATTTTATCACCCGTTCGATGCGTTTCTCGTGCCTCGACCAATATTTTCTACTCGAGTGGTGGTAGTTCGGTATACAATATATTAAAATTTAGTTAGAAACTACGTTTTACTAAATAATTCAAGTTAAAAATAATCCATTACTTTGAAAATAACTAGCTAGTAGGCTATATTGGCTGTGCTTCTGAGGGTTAGGATAAATCAACAAATTTCCATAACAATATCTGAAATTAGTGTAAATTAATTGTCTTTACATCAGCTCAAATTCAACTACTATAGTTTAACATATTTTTCAGATATATAATTACCTATATTTTTCTAAACTCTCAAAGGCTAAAAAGAGCCAACTTAAAAAGGTAATCTAAAACTATTTTTACCGTTCCCAAAGATATTACATTTCAAGAATTTTTCAAGATGTTTAAATTTCAAATGTCCAAAATTTGGTCTGTTATCTATCATTAAGCTAAATGTTGTACAAAAAATAAGTCACTTAAGAGTTATTTTCCAGTATTTTTAGATATTAGATTCTAAATTAGAACTAATTTTGGATGCTGGAGTGGCAGTAAGTACTATAGCAACAAGAAAATGTCTGTCAGTTAATAAAAACGACCGAAACAAATTTTCTCAAGCTAAAGTGTTCCACTTGCTTAGGATAAAGTTTAAGGTAAAAGAGTTCAAATTTTTAATTTATTCGGAAGCCATTCAAAAAACTGAGATGAAGAATGAAAAAGGTGGCTTTGCTTTCATATTCCTTTACCATTTTAAATTGGAATATTTTTTCAGTGACTTCATTTGTAATTATTGTTGCTTAATAGTAATCTACAAACTAGGGTAGTGATGCCATCTAAATCTTGATAAAATTCTACACAATTTCCAAGACTCTAGTTTATCCAGGCAGATCACTAATTATGTATCAGTAAAATTAATAATAGAAAAACCTAATTAACACAATATTCCCATCTACATAGCGTTTGTAGACTATAAAAAAGCTTTCTTTCTAGACGATAGGAACATGGGTTATACAGCGAGCATTAAAAAACAGTAGAATGGACAGTCGATATGGACAACTCATACAACGAATAGCAGACAATACAACAGCCACCTATCATTTACACTAAAAAGAGGAAGTAGAGTTAGACAAAGAGATAGTCTATCACTCAAACTTTTTACGCTCGCATTAGAAGACAAATATAGAAAAGTGGAATAGTCAGGCAACAGCATTAATGTCAATGGTGAATCTCTTAGTCATCTAAGATATTCAGATATTATCATAATAGGAAACCATTTACTAGAACTCTAAGAAATGTTAAATTACTTAAATGTAAGATCAAAGAAAGTAGGACTATCGTTAAACCTAACGAAAACGAAAGTGATGTTTAGTGGTGACGGGGTGCTACGGATACAGTACAAAATCATTGTGAAAGTGGAGAGCTATATATGTGTATTTAGGACAAAAGATTGCGGTAGGTGGACAAAAACAAACATTTAAATAGACGCATAAATCAATCGTAGATAGTTTTTGCGAAACTCAGTGCTATAAGAAAAAACGCAAAATATAATATTGCACATAAAATAATAACACCTGCGTACTAGCTCTAATGTGTTAGGGCGCTGAAAAACACAAAGAGCTATGGATCGTAACGTTGACAGATTGAAAAACAAACATATACAGCGTGTTCTCCGATTCAGTTTAACATACGTATGGTGATACAGAAGTTTTGGGATTGTATTTTCATAATTAGGAGATCGTTCCTGCTTGCTCTAAAACTTATTTTGTCCATAATTTCAATTCAGTTGAAATAAAGTATCTTCTAATATACTTTTGCCATATTTTTAATAATTATAGTACTTCACATGAAGCCGAAAAAGTTATGGGTGAGTTATCTAGGATACTTGATTTCAACTGAATTGAAATTATGGGAACAATAAGTTTCAGGTCACCCAAGTATGAAAATACAATTCCAAAATTTTTGGGTCATCATACGTATGTCAAACTCAATCGGGGAACACGCTGTATATAAGGGAATGAAAAAATGTTACAGATGTAGTAGAGAGAGCGACACAAATTAAATGGAGATTTGCAGCATATATTGTCAGAGGAACCTGCGGAAAATGGCATAAAAAATATTGGAGTGGAGACCCTATAATTTGAAAAGATCAAGAGCACATCCGTCGGTACACCCATGAGATGGATTAATGACCTAAAACTAACGGCACGTATAAACTGGATGATGAAAGCTAGAGACAGACAAAAATGGAAGGATTGGAAAGAAGCGCATATCGCTAACGAAGAAGAAGATTAACCATTACATTGTACGTAACATGAACTCTATACTCCCATAAATTATTGAGTGAGTACAAAGTTTCAATAAAAATTAAGTATACCTATCCGTGAAAAAGGTTTGCTTATACGAGTACTTACTTACCCACACAATAAATATAAATTAAATCTGATTATCATCGTACATGGTAATTACAACAGATTAATAGTTCCACTTATTTTTCCATTTTCAAAACTTCTATGCTATCAGTGTTTCTATTAGTCGAGGAAATTGTTATATTAAAAATACATTGCTATAGGAACTTTAATAACCTAATATATTAAGTATTCATAATCTATGCAAAGAATAGATCGGTATGCATTACATTTCAAACAATTTGATAAAAATTCATCTGACCAAAATACAAGGGAGAACGGCGGTAATTAAATAAAGTTGCCATCTTGTTAGGATATTTTAAATTTTAACGGCACCTTGCTGGAATTCCATATTTCTTGTTTACTCTGTTTCACGTTAAGTGAAGACAGTGCTTTGAGACCAACAGCTGGAATCATCTTCAATCGGGGCGTAACGTCAGAAGGAGCGCATCGCGCTGTCGCTTTCCCCGGCTCAAGTTTCTGTTACGTATTCAAAGAGAACGCTCGAGTCTAAAGAGAGAAGAACATGTTGTTGACCAGTGGCGGAAATGTGACGCTAGGAGAGTAATAATCTTGAGAAGAAGTCTTTAAAGTAAGAGGGTGTTCTTTGCCGATGTGTGTTTTTCGTCAACTCCTGTTCCACTTTGGTTATATAGACTTCCTTCAAATTACGTATATTTCCTTGGATCGCCCCGCAGACGAGGCCGCGTTAGGACCATCGTCAAATTGATCACCTGTCCGACACAAAATACACATCTTCTCCAAGAGCTGTTCATATTCCTTCGAGTACTTGTAGAAATAACCGACAGTCGGGGACGCCCCAACGTTATTTGTATTTTCATGTACCAAGCTAACAACAGTGCATTGGAATTACTGTAAAATGAACCTATTTATTGACTTTGCACCTATACTCTAAAATCAAACGCATTAAAAACCCACCAGATTTTGAATGCTACCGTGTTAGTTAACTACGTTGAAAAGCCCCTGCAGGGCCCTTGCTTACTAAATAAGGCTCCAATCGACACTTGCTGATGGAAATATTAATTTTCCAAGTTAAACTAAACATACAGTGACGTCACATAGGAAATTGCTAATTTAATTTTTGTATGTAAATGTGGAATTGCTGATTTCATTCGGAGCCGGAAATAGTAGCAATAGATTTATTCAAAATATCCCCCTGGATGTTTTATTGCGTACTTTCCTTTGCAATGTAAAGCAATTCGCAGGATGAGTTGAGAATAATTAAATCTAACGTAAGTTCCTGACTAGACAAAAACCTACGAAGCACACCCTGGACAATGTCGGTGGTTAGCATTTCACAGTTTGGAAAATCCGCTTTTGCATGAGTTTAGACTGCGTGGCACCATTAGACATTAATTATAAGTTATCAAAAACAACCACAGTCCTATCGCTACTGACCTCACCCATTTCCCAACTGTAGTTAGCTGGAGCACGTCTTTATTGCAGGGATAATTAGTTTTGTGGGTTATCGTCATATAAACATTGCTTGTGTTTTAAATATCGGTCTTCTCCGCAACAGAAATATGATGCCGCCAACGTGTGGCCTTGTTTGTGTCTTAATATCGCAACTTTCTCAACTAACAAAACATTTTAAATTTCAGCAATATAATGCCAGCCTCATTCCATCCGAGTCCAGGCCCCAGGATGCGCGCGTATTTCAAATAAATCACTTTGTTAATCTAGAGCAGGGTTCGGCAAACTTTTTTCGGAAAGGGCCAGAACGTAAAATTTGTAGGCTCGGCGGGCCAGATAGTAAACTCGAAGACATTTACATGGGAAATTCTACTCCTCATAGAGCAACAAAAAAAACAGGTTCATTTATTTTATTAGGTAGTGATGCTTCTACATAATATTTATATATGTATACTATACATATTAACACACAAAAAAACGAATAAAATGTTTCCATCTATTAATAAACGTATTAAAGAACTGGTTACATTTTGTACTAATGCGATAAATGTAATTGTTTTTTCTGAGATAATATTTCATCATACTGAAGTGCGAAATTAGTACATTGTATCATTAACTTTGTTTGCAAATGGTCATCTGTTAGAGTGATCTGTATTGCGATTTGACATACTTCATTTTCGAAAATGTTCTTTCACATTGGTAAGTACTCCCAAATATAGATATAAATCCCCGAACATATAATTTTAATTGACCGTATTTATCTTCCGAAAGATGTTTATAGAATTAGGTTAGATTCATTTCTTTAAACATCATTTTGCCGTTCATGCACTTCCAATTGAAGGTCTGACGGAAGCTCCTCAATTGTAGAGCCAAATGGATTTTGAAATATGGAAATATCTTTTGCTCTTGGATCTAGATCCGAAAACGCTGTTGTAACTGTAATTTAAGTTCTGAAAATATATACGCCGCGATTTTTTTTGGTAATGAGGATTTCGCTAATATTTGAACATTTTTACAGCATGGAAAATGGTCAAACTTGGTTAATGTGATTTGTGTTTCAAACAATGCAATTTTTTGGCGATATGACTTTACGGTAGAATACATTTCATATATGAGTTTTTCCCTGTAATTTTAAGTTAAATTTGTTAAGATATCCCATGATGTCTGCAGCAAATGCTAATTTCCATAGGCATTCATTGTTAGATAATAGTGGCTGTGGGCAGTTTTTCTCATCTAGAAAAATGTCTATTACTTCTATCAGTCCATTTATATATGTCAGTGGTTATAGCGCGTAATTGGTTTATTTTACATTTTTTCGTGTAAAAACAGTATTAACTTGCGGGCCGGATTAAAAACAGACGGCGGGCCGGATATGGCCCGCGGTCGTAGTTTGCCGATCCCTGATCTAGAGTGTTGAAATAATCTTGAATCTTGATATGTAGAAAAGACAATCACAAGATATTTTAATCAAGACAAGACAAGATTTTACAAAGGCCTGTCTTGTCTTGTCTAGACGGCAACATTAAACTAGGAAGATAAAAAAAGTGGATCGATATACGCTACAAAAAACAACTAAAATTGTTACGATTTACTTGGAAAATGGAGGAACCATGATTTCCATTCAAAGACGATTTAGAAAAATGATAGTTTGGTGTGCTATTTTTGCAGAAAAAATAAACGGACCCTATTTTTTCGAAAACGAAGCAGGACGCACATAAACCCAGCGACAGATATAGGGATGTACAATTTTCTTGCTGCAGCTAGAGGACAATGGCTCTTTTCAGACGACACTTTCCAAACAGATTAATCTCTAAAAATTGAGATTTGAGATGACCCCCAAGATTCCGATCTGACAGGTCCGGATTTTTTCCGTGGGTATATTTGAAGGAAAATGTTTATATATATCATAAACTCGGAGGATTGCAAGAGCAGAAAGAAAATATCTGATTCGAAATGTTGAAAATAACGCAGGATAAACTTAAATGAGTCAATAATTTTTTGAAAAGAACAAATAATTTGTGAGCGCCATTTGCCCGATTTAATTTTTCAGAAATAGGTTATAAAAAACTGCAAGAAATTAATTTTAATTTACGATTTTCAAAATTAATCATTTTTAATTTTTGTCGTTCCTTTGAAATTTAAATGGGAAAGCGACTTTCTCAACACCCTGTATAAGAGTACTTTACTTTCGAATAGATTCTGATTTGTTGCTTCACTCTTTAGATTAAGTAAATTTTACGGATCTGATAGCTGTTTCCACTAATTTTCGGAGAAAATACTTTGATAAAGTTATCAATACAAAAATATTATTTGCTGCAAATTGTCTGGACGACACTCGATATTGATAACTGTTTACATAACAGTTGCAGTTTTAAAATATATTATTATTTAGTCACATTGTATACTTCGTTTCATAATATATGCGTATTCCAGTTATAAAAAAAGTTCAATCAAAGCTGATTTTGTATTAAGTAACAAACGACTTCCGGGATTGGACCGTGTCATGATTGAGATCGATCTCAATCATGACACGGTCCAATCCCGGAAGTCGTTTGTTACTTAATGACAATGGCCGTGAAAGCCTCAAAAATCATCTGATTTTGTATTGTTTTAAATATGAAATTATTTACCAATATATCACATACGATGAACATGACAAGCAATTGAAGAACAATTTTGCGTTTAATGGCTCTTCTTCAAAAGTTGAAGTCGTTCCCATGATAGAGATAATGAATAAAACTTAAAAAAGGAGGGAAAGAAGTATGCTTTTAGGATTAAGTTAATTCTAGAATTTCATAGTTTTTCGTTCCTAAAGCTTAAGTCAACAAAGCTCATACATAAAAAGAAACACGCATTCATGCAAGAAATTTTCTGAAAATGTTATGCATATTTTAAAATGATAATATGCTATAAACCTGGTATAAAATTAAGAAAGGGATTTTTTTTAATTGCTGGGAAAAAGCAGGGGTGTAGTCGAGGGGAAACGCGGGGGAACGGCGTTCACCCACTGGTTTTTTGTTAAGTAAAAAAAAATAAAGAACGAATTTATGGCATTTACTTATTAGCACAAACAATTTGATAATTATTCATTCCAGTGTCATTTAAATATAGGCTAGTGGTATATGTTATTATTTAGAAATATCACGTCAAACATGACTTGCTACTTGTTATAAATATGCAAAGTGTTAAAAACAGTTTCAATTAGAAAGTTGTAGGCTTGATATTTATATATTAAGGCTACGAAACTGGCAACATCGTAATACGGAAAAATTGCACCAGAAAACAACAAAACGCATATTTTTGCACCTATACTTTTAAAAAATTTCCGGAAGAGGACCTCCGGACCCCCCTTTTCCTGGGGGATATTCCATACCCCTCAGAAGTCTAGCGTTGCCCCACTGGCAGATTTGCCACTACATCACTGGGAAAAGTTATCTTTATCAGAAAAAATTAAAGTTTGGTAACAACCGTCTAGGTGGTTGAGTGGATAACCATCCTTCTTAGCAACCAGGTGAATATGGATTCAAATCTGGCTGTAGCTGAGAATTTTCTTGGAGCGGCACTGGATTTGAACTCAGTAGTTAATAAGGTAGCTTTAAGTTAAGGGGAACGTAATGCAAGTCACATGTGACCAAGTTCCTCAACTACAATTCGTGCGCGGTACGATTGGTTCTCAGCCCCGAAAGGTAAAAGAGGTTAAAGATTATGAATAAATAAATGAATGAATTAAAGTTTATTAATAAATCTTCCCGCTGGATGTATTTATATAACCATAATATTTCTGTTACATTTTATGTATTCTGCTTCATAAAATAGTTTTTTTAATGTACAGGTACTGCAGTTTCGCAAAAAATGGTGGATGGTTAAAATGATTCTTAATGATTGTATTATAGAGGGCGGGCCACGAAACGTGTAGCCTCTGGCGAATTTTTACTGCAACCCTATATAACAAATTACATTACATTCTAGATGTCTATTTCTTATAGCAGAAACAGGTCATCGTAAGTAATATCAAGCAAATTGTATGTACAGAGTGTATGCCATTTTGACAAGTTAGTGTGTTCGAAATTAGTTGGTGCAAAGGTAAAATCATTTTTACAAATCAGAAAGAACAGTTATGATAATAATATTTGGCGAAGTCCACAAATATGCAAGTTCTGCGTTATCCTAATCGCATAGCACCATCTGAAAATATGTTTAGACGTCTAGAATTTTCGTTGAACGAATATAGGAGTTTCAGCAACTTACCACACCAACACCAAGGCCCATCACTAACGAAGTTAACGAAATTGCAGTCTTCACTAGAGGTTGGCGAAAATCTTCATGTTAGTCAGCAAATATTGAGTACGAAGAATTTTGAAAGCAAATCCATCCCTATCATCTGACTTTGGTGCAAGCTCTACATGACAATGATTTTCTACAGTTTTGAGAGTTTCATCAAAAACAATTTAACGTACGACCCTACTTTTTAAATTATGTTATGTTCAGTCATCAAGCGAAATTTTCAAACAAAGGTTGAGTAAACAGACACAACAGTCATTACTACGCCTAAGAAAATCCTCACTGGATACGTGTAACACATTTTCAGAGAGTGTTTTCTGTGAATGTTTGGTGTGGTATATTGGGTGATTACATCATTGGGCCCTGCTTTTTTAAATGAAACTTTAACACGTGAATGATATTTACAGTTTTCGCAAGATATACTTCTTGGATTACTAGAAGGTGTTCCATTAAACGTTTGACTGAAACTGTGGTTTCAAAATGTATTAAAATAGAAATATGTCGTATCAAATTAATTCTGTGATACTGTAACACTTGTCATGTATCAGCGTTTATGATATTAATTTGATCTGTTTTTGCCTCATAATAAAAGAAACAGTCTAGGTTGCAATGACATCTGTAATTTGGATTGCATTGAAAATTCGTCAAGGTCTACACGTTTCATGGTCCGTCCTAGTGCTCCTAAAAATACCTTTGAGTACCATTGCTATTAATAAATACACTTTAACGATTACATAATTTAATTTTTAGTTATAATGTTAAAAACGTCGAACGGCAATGACAAATGTAAATGCCCCTGCTTCTTGCTTAGATAATTCTAATGCGTCACTGATTCTCTTAAAAGAAATAGTTTTAATTTATCAATATTTCTGCCTTAGGAGAATGGAAAATTTGAAATTATAGTATACAGCGTGATCAGAATAAAGAGTAACAAAGGGGCAACTTTTTTATTATCCATTTATTAGAAAATTTTGTTTCTGATAGAAGTCCCTGCATCTTTTAAAACTCCAAATGCACTTACCTATATTTAAATATCTCCTTTCGTATTCGGGGAGGTTCAAAAATATGAAAATGACTTAGAATAAAGTACCCTTATTTTTCAAAATACACAAAAATGTTAATTGAAAAATTTGTTTAGAATTAAAGAAATGTATCAAATATGAAGTCACATTTACCTACTCCAAAAAAAAATGTTCTCAGGTTTTTCTTATTTTGTTCGTACCAACCTGTGTATTAAGGAAAATGAGATACCTTAATGTTAATTTATTATCAGATACCATAAGGATATACTATTAACCTTAAATTTCGCTCACCTAACAACCAGAAACTTACGGGAATCAAATTAGTGTTAATTTTTTTTTCTCCAACGTGAAAAACACGACTATCTTAAAAAATTAATAACAAATGACCCGAACATCAAAAACATCAAACATACTACAAAATAATAATAAAGAAGGAAACACCAACGACTTTTTTCTTAATATTTATTGTCAATTGAAAATTGAAACTGTTCTGAATTCTTGTTGATGTTCGGATCATTTGTTTTTAAACTTTTTGGAAGATACGAGATGTGTGCTTTTTACTTTGGACCAAAAAACAGATTTATTAGCACTAATTTCGATTAATTTTCTTGTTGCTAAGTAAGCGACACTCATGTTTGACATTATATCCTTATCGTATCCGATAATAAGTTGATCTGGAGTGTAATGCACAGGGTGGTAAAAAAGACAAATAGCGAAAATTATTTTTTGGAGTAGGTAGCTGTGACTTCGTATTTTACACCTTCTCTCAATTCTAAGTAACTTTTCTAAATAAACTTTTTGTGTATTTTGATAAATAAGGGTACCTTACCAAAACACTTTTAACAAAAACAAAATTTTCTAATAAATTGGAAATAGAACAGTTGCCCCTTTTGTTACCCATTATTCTGATCACGCTGCATATAGACGCAGTAATTTTAGGTCTGAAATAGTTAAGAACCAAAATATTTAACATTCAAAATTTAACATTGAAATCGCTATGCTGCGTCATTCAAGACACCATCCTGTATATAGTTTCTTAATCACTTAATCACTTGATACTATCGAAACCATATACTGTTTGTTGTGGTAGGGTTCAATACAGTTACCTGAAAACCATATCAAGAAGATACGTATATTAAAGAAATATATAGTGTCCGCCAAAAAGTCGGCATAATATGGGAAAAAAATTTTTTTTGATTTTTAAAAAAAAAACCTTTACGTCAATAATGTGTGCTTGTCCAAAAATCTATTTAGCCCCTATCATATATACCGAGTGATTTTTACTTGTTTAAAAAGTGGGGCCAACAGAATTGTTGGTACGGGCTTTGCAACCCCGAGGTACCTGAGCATATCTCCCCTCTCTCCTGAAAGGGAAAGGGGTTGGGGGCGAAGGGTTAGCAGCCCAGCAACCGTAAAAATCGAAAACCGCTAAAACACCCAGTTTACAGCATCGGAAACAACCGGACGGATCAAACAGACGACGACTAAAGCTACGAAAACGGACACTGAACGTTGCAACGTGGAACATGCAGGGCTTAGCCACAAAACGTAAAGAAGTAATGTCAGAAATAGAAGCAAGGAAGTTAGATATAGTAGTACTCACGGAAACGAAAAAGAAGGGAGTAGGTCAGGAAAATATCGGAAATTACATTCACATATGGAGTGGAGTACCTAAAAGTGAAAGAGCTAAAAGTGGTGTATCTATACTAATTAGAAGTAAATGGACAAACATGATACAAACATGGGATGAAATTAGCGATAGAATTATAAAAATAAAAATGAAAATACATGGACAACTTACTTATTTTATTGCAGTATATGGTATAGAGGAGAGGAGTGACGAACCACCCCACTAATAAAGTCAGAAGGGCTCCAAGGAGCGGCATCAATTCTACGAAGAATGTATTGCCAAATATATATATATATATATATATGGTATAAATGGCGACACCCGTATAGACGAAAAAGAAGATTTCTACACGTTGTTAAATGATACAGTTGGAAACATAAACGAACATCACGATTTACTAATAGTTGGTAGTTTTCGCTCAGGCCGATCATGTTTAGACAATATCTTCTGTTTAAGACAAGTAATCGAAAAAAATATGGAAAAAAAATTGCAAACGCATGTTACATTTGTGGGCCTGGAAAAGGCGTACGACAACGTACCTAGATGCGAATTGTGGCAGGCAATGAGAAGAATGGGGTGGACGAAAAATGGATAAAAGTAGTTAACAAATTATATACTAATAATAAAGCACAAATGAAAATTGGCAAAATGTTGACAAAGAGTATAGTGATCATAAAGGGTTTAAGACAAGGGTGCACTCTTTCACCTTTGCTGTTTAATATATATATAGAACAGGCATTAGAGACATGGTACAAGAAATGTAGCGGAATGGGAATAAAGATAAGAGATAAAACCCTGCACTCACTACTATTCACCGATGATCAGGTGATTTTTACCCAAGATGAAGAGGACATGATATACACGATACGAAAGTTACATGAAGAATTCAAAAAATGGGGATTGAAGATCAATTGGGATAAAACTCAATACATGTGCATTGGTGGTGAAGCAAACGATTTGGCTATAGAAAACGAAATGGTTAAAAAATGTACCGAATTTAAATACCTAGGTTCCATAATATCTGATTCCGGCAAAATCTACAGAGATGTGGAAAGAAAAGTAGGAATGGGTCGATGTGCCACAAGAGCCCTCCATGGAATAATATGGTATAAAAATATCCGAACCGAAACCAAGAGGAATATATTTCAAAGCACTGTAGAAAGTGTAGTGACATACGGCGGAGAAATATGGCCAATGACACAGAAAATGCGAGATAAAATTAGATCAGTAGAGCTCGATTACATGAGACGATGTTTGCAGCTAACACGACAAGACAGAGTGAGAACAGAAGTTATCTGGCAAAGGATGGGAATAACAAAATCCATTACAACGAAATTAGAAAACAAAGCCTTAAGATGGTATGGGTACGTGCAACGTATGAATGCGGAAAGATGGGCAAAGACGGTGCTGAAATGGTCCCCACGTGGCAAAAGGAAAAGAGATCGCCCAAAATATAAATGGAAAACGTATATAGATAAAACCATGGACGAAAGAGAACTAAAAGAAGGAGATTGAGTGGACCGAAAAAACTGGAATCTGGGTACGACAAACCTTTAAGCAAGGGAAAAATGTCAAAGAGAGAGAGAGAGAGAGAGAGTTTCGAAATTGTCAAAATCGAAAAAGTGCTATTTTTCGGAAATTAACTAATATTTCAATGAGATCTTTTTAGAGTGTGTTATTTTTAGCTAACTAAACAATCTCAAGGCCAGAAGACCCCCATTTTTTTAACTTTAGCTAACAACTAATTTTTCAATTCTTTAAATATTTTTCAAAATTTCACATACAAAGACGTTAAAGTTCAATTTTTTTATGTGAACACTTCTATGCAAGGCGTTTTTTAGGAGAAATATTTTTCAATTCTAATTAATAACTATTTAAATGGCTTCAAGACACTCTAATCTAACCTTGTTAATGAATTACTCTTACAAAAATCCTGTAAATGTTCCTTTACAGTTGTCTAAATAAGGAGATTTTTTTTATCCAATTACATGTTCTAAACAATTTCCTCATTTCGACAACTGTAAAAGAACATTTACAGGATTTTTGTAACAGTAATTCATTCACAGGGCAAGATTAGAGTTTCTTGAAGCCATTTAAATCGCTATTAATTAGCGCCTTGCATAGAAAACGTAAAAATTATGCAAACATACTACTTTTCGGTAAATAATAAAAAATCTAAAGAAGTAATTAACATTTTATATTATATTCACCAATTATAATTCTTTAAAGTGTTCACATAAAAAAATTTGAACTTTAATATTAAGTCTTTGTATGTGAAATTTTGAAAAATATTTAAAAAATTGAATAATTAATTGTTAGCTAAAGTTAAAAAAAATTAGGTGTTTTCTGGCCTTGAGATTGTTCAGTTAGCTAAAGATAACACACTCTAAAAAAATCTCATTAAAATCTTACTTAATTTCCGAAAAATAGCACTTTTTGGATTTTGACAATTTTGAAAAACTCCATTTTCTAAATAAGTAAAAATCACTCGGTATATATGATAGGGGCTAAATAGGGTTCTTAGACAAGCACAAATTATTGACGTAGCAAGGTTTTTTGAAAAATACAAATTTTTTTTTCCCATATTATGCCGACTTTTTGGCGGACACTGTATATCTACCTCGCATGAAACCGTTGCAATTTCATACCAATATATACAGAGCAAGCACCTTAAAAAAATTAAATTTTGTTTATTTTTGTGTTAATTTTGAAATAAAAGGAAGTAATAACTTTCACATAGGTCAGGCTTTACATTTGCCGAAAATAAGACTCAACCGATAAAGGATAACGTCACAAAAGAGTAAAAATGCTTCAACCATAACATCGTGACGTTCAACAGAGGCGCGCGCCGGACGTATCTGGAAGAGACTCGGTAGCGCAGTTGGAATTTCGGTGCAGTTAGATGCGCTGCGGATATGCGGTTAGGATCGAGCGAGCGATCTGCAGAGCTGGAGATGTGGCGGGTTCAACCCCAGCGGGATACATTTTTTTATTTGAAAATGTATTTAATTTATTAGAAACGGGAAGATATTTTTACTCCTAACTTAATTTGATTTTTAAATTATTTAGTGTCACAATGTCGACGAGGGAAGTTTTTAGTAAAGCCCTTTACAAATTTTTTTAAATTGCAAAACCAAGCTTAAGGAAAACGAAACTAAATGTAATACGAGAATCTAGAAGAAACGCTTTTGAGGAACAGCATTTCATATTGTCACATTGCAGTTCAACATGTGACATCTTTGAGCATTATATTTACATGTGGTAATAAAGACGCGGAGAGGGCCTGAAAGGCGTAGTTGATGTCATTCACCCTTTAGGGGTAAATTAGTGTAGAATATTAAAGTTTCTCAACTAGACTAAGAAATTATCTCAGGTCTTTACATCGCGGTTTCTTAATGGATATTAAGAGATGATCGAACGATCGATATGGTTTGTAGGTTTAAATTTTTACCCATTTATAACGTAACAGCTAAAGGCGTTTAAAAGGTTAAGATACAGAGACACGCTTAGATCTTAAATTTTTTCGAGCACAAATGGTTGGTGATTTAAAAAATGTGATAAATAACAGTCGTAAAAAATGCGATACAATTAACTGCAGATTGAGATAGATATACGCTGGGGGTGATACTGATACAATGTCTTTATGTATTACTGGAAGACTTTCGAATTTGGAGACCAACTCAGAAGACGTCACTCATGTGCTCGAACTTCTTTGTTTCCGTGGATGGTCTGAAAGATTTGAAAAACAAAGAACCCAGGTTAAAATTCCAAACACACGGCGACTTCCTCTCGCTGTTATTATTTATAAGGAAAGAAAGTATCCCCGTCAAGATCCGTACGTGGGAGGAGGAGGAGGAAGCACTCATCACATTGTCATTACGAGCGCGACCTCTCATTTCAAATGCGGTGCGAGTAAACGCCGTTACCACCACATGCCCACTGACAACTTTACGAGGAGCACCACTTTCAACCACATGTTACACTTTGGGTAGCTTTATGCCCACTACATGACATCCCCTGTTGTTTGCATGCTGTCTAATGTACGTACACGCTCCGGAAATTGTTACAAGCAATATTGTATCAAGGCTCGTAAAGCGACGCCGATTTTCTCTATATACGTATTACGCTTTATTATACATCCGCCCCGCTTTACGCTCCAAGTAAAAATGCGTTGTGAAATTTTACAGTCTCTCGGAAAAGCTCCGGCAACAGTCATGTCCCTATAATTGGGGCATTTCCCCTTACTGCCACTTTTAGAGGTGAAACTCTCAGATATTTGTAAGTAGCAATACTACTTTTTCTAAACTATATGCTTATAACGCACATGTTGGCACACATTTAACTGTAATTTCTTCTGGAATATTCTTGTAATGCAAGAAAATCTTTGAGCTTGGAGCCTAAACTCTTCATTTCTCTTTAAGAGCGTTGATTATATTTGCGGAAAGCTTCTCCATACTTAAAATTTTAACACTGGAGTAGAAGAGCTATAATAAATATTCTGTAAATGTTGTTCCCCTTCTTCCTTGCCTGTCAAACTCAGAGACTCTACAACTTAGAAGGAATTTTAGAGCTGAAATAGCCAGATACTAATAAATAACTGAGATGATCTTATAAAAAAGGGAACAAAATGGAACGACGGAGAACTTTTGCACAGTAGGTTATCAAACTAATTGATGATAAAAGGATTTTGTCATACTTGAAACACCTATATCGACACAAAATATATATGACAACATATAGTTTGCAAAACTTTGTTGTTGTTCTCCTTGCTTATCCAAAGGTTTTATTACAAGCATACCTTGACCTCCATTCGAATGTATTTTTGAGTTGTAAGAGCCAGATACTAGTTGCTTTTACTTAAAAATGTTCGTTGACGAACAGGGCTACTTAGAAACCCAGTTTTAAAGTTAGAAGGGTCAGATACTAGTAAATAACTGATTTATTATTATTACAAATGTCTTAAGTTCTAAGGTATCTCTTCCAGTAGATTTCACAGATTGAAATGGGTGGAATAAGCGAAGTGATAAAAGAGCACGCTAACTCAACGTTTGAACTACACCAGAGGCGAAATTTTTCTAATAGAAAATTATTGCACGTTGAGTTACCGTGCTCTTCTATTCATTGCCCTTACAAAACAGTTTCGGCTCTGGCGTGGTTTAAACGTTGAATTAGAGTGCTCTCTTGCTTACCTCCTGATACACCCCTTATGAACTGGGCGAAACGTTGAGTTCTTCAATATCAATAATGACACGGTCCAATCCCGTTCGTACATAATGGCAATGGCTCTGCTAACAGGCCAAAGCCATCGATATGTTTAAAACTGCAACTTATCAATCCAATATATTTCTTGTTTAAGAGCTTTGATAATTGTTGCTAGAAAGAGATATGCCCACATTTAACATTTTTGGAACATGACGAAAACTAATACGCAATACAATTTTTTCTCCCTCTCTATTTTTCGCATGCAAAAGCTCTACTGCGACCCTATCTGTAACAATAACTCTAGCAGAATGATACATATTTCTAAATATTGAATGAAGACAAGAATTTAAAAACTGATTTCGAGGCAGCATAAGAAAATGTTATCAAGAAATCTTGATTTCTTGCTTTTATTTATTATTCAACATTTACATATCTCGCCCGCATATCGCTAAGTATTATTTATAAAACTACGCATAGATTTATTATTGAGTTTATTTCTGTGTTTTCTGTTCACTAAATTGGTTTTCAAGAATTGTCTCTTTTCAGGAACCGATGTACTTGTAAGTTTAGCTGTATAATATTCATCAGATTCGTTTCTGCAAGAAGCAGTTTCTTAGCTGTTTATATTTTCATTTTGAAACAAAAAACTGATATTAAGAACTCGTCACGTTATAGGTCATGGTTGTACTTGTAAAAGGTTTTCAACTAGCGGCGATAGAACTTTAAAAACCTATCGTACTCACCTTTAAACAGCTGAGCTGTCAATGTTTTGATAGTTGTGTTCAGTCAACTTTGGCAAATCATCATGGGACGTTATATGCTTCAACAATGTACAGAAATAGGTCGTATTCATTACCAAAATTTGCTTTCTGTTCGAACAACGTTCCGCTCACTACGTGTAGTTTATGGTTTCTCATACCTCAACTTGACGATTTTTTCGTAAAGACTTAGGTCTTATCTTTACAAGGTTTAATTGACCTAAGAACTGAAACCAAAGAACCATTTGCAGAGTCGACAATTCACTGATTAGGCCACGGAGCAGTTAGAAATCGATCCCGATTTTGGCAAAAACACCATATTTAGCGACGGAGCCTATTTGTAGTTAAATAGATTCGTAATCAAGTATGCGTTGATAAAGCGTGTAAAGTTTCATGATGATTTGCCAAAGTTGACTGGCAACAAATCTACAAAAATTGAAGGCTCGACCATTCCAATGTAACTACGATCGGTTTTTAAAGTTATATCACCGTTATTGGAAAACCTATTAAAAGTAGAAGTTTTTCTCTTCCTGTTTGGATTTCGAACATACGATAACGTAATATATGTTTTTTGTCTCTGGCTGCCTTTAACGCAAAAATTAATTTTCCCCTTGAACGAATAGAATTTGCATTAGGCAGAAAAGATCTACTGTTTAGATACGAATATAGTTTGGTAGGTACCTATTTACACCTATATAGCTTCCAACGATAAAGTAACACTAAACCACATTCACACACCATATGGAACATGTTACAAGCAAAGGCTGCAGAGCATTCTAGACCTGCAGAAGAATGTTTGGAAAAACATGGGGACTGTCACCAAAAATGGTATACTGGCTCTTCACAAGAGTCATTATACCAACGATAACCTATGCAGCCTTGGTTTGGTGGCACAAGGCAAGCGATATTAAAAACAAGAACTCGCTTAGCAAAATACAAAGAATGGCCTGTATTGGAATAACGGGGGCAATGTCAACAACCCCGACAGCCGCGTTAGAAGAGCTGCTGAACCTTCCCCCATTACACCTAAGGGTAGAGGCGGAAGCGAGACAGGCTGAAAATACAAGGGTATGATCGCTATCCTGGACATCGGGGATACCATACCGAAATCTTTAACCGATTACGTGAAAACCTCACCCTGCAGATGAAGTCCGACAAAATAAAGACATCTTACCAGTTCCAAAAACCGTATGAAGTATATCTTCCAGAGCGGGAAGAGTGGAACGAGGAAGAAGTCCTAACCAAACTAAAGGGAGAAGTGTGGTACACAGACGGATCAAGAACAGAAAACGGAACAGGTCTGGGCATTTATGGCACGGGACCAGGAAATGCAATAAGCATAAACCTGGGACAATATTCAACAGTATTCCAGACCGAGGTAACAGCAATTCTAACCTACGCCCAATTAATGGTGAAGAGATCCTACAAATGCAGGAGAATACATATCCTGACGGACAGCCAAGCAGCTTTAAATGCGCTGTCATCCAACCAGTTCAACGCAGAACTGGTATATGAATGCCACAAAAAACTGGTTCAACTGGGAGAACACAATAAACTTAGCCTGTTGTGGGTCCCAGGTCACCAAGGAATAATAGGCAACGAAAAAGCAGATAAATTAGCAAGATCAGCCAGTACTATCCACCTGATAGGACCAGAGCCTACCTGTAACATAACTTATAGCATATTCAGGGAGCAAACTAGCAGCTGGTTACGAGATAAAGATCGCAAATTCTGGCACGACTACCCTAAAGCATGGCACTCTAGAAACTTCATAGGGGAACCGTCCAAGAAAGCGACGCTGGCACTCCTGGAAAATGGAAGGGAGAAAATAAAACACATAACAAGGATAACTACAGGACACTGTTATATGAATAAACATATGCACACAATAGGAGTGGCAACAAACACAGACTGTAGATTATGTGAAGAGGAGGACGAGACTCCAATCCACTGGATATGCGAGTGCGAGGAACTCATAACTCTGCGACATAAACACTTTGGGGAAACAACAATCGAACCCGAACTGCTGATAAACACCTCACTAAACGCACTAGTAAGCTTTTTTGAGGACATCGGAATACCTCTGTGAGGCTAGGTGAAGCACTGGGATGTGC
>OW679202.1:111504154-111802337 GCA_940337035.1 Agriotes lineatus | reverse complement strand
GTGAGGCTAGGTGAAGCACTGTGATGTGCACAATAGGTCTTTTAGGCCGCAGTGTAGAAAGGGGAACTAACCCAACCAGAAGTATATACAATAATAACACTAAACCAATTGTGCCCAAACTTTACAGTATTATTCAGTCAAGGAACACTCGGGAACTAAGAAATTTAAAAATTCTCGATTCAACACACGCTACCAAGACGTGAGCAAGACCAGAGGCAATTAATTTATTGTCTTGATAATCAACACAAAATAAGGAGCAACCATCACGCCAAAATTTCTTGGCTTCATGGATCACTATTAAGCAGTTGAATTGCTTTTGTTAAAATATACCCTAAACTACTTAATCTGCAAAAGGAAAAAACTCTCCAGAAGATTTCTATAAAAAGAAGAAAGCCCGAAAAAGCTTCTGAGACAGTACTTTATTCAGGCTCTTTAGTCCTTTTTTAAAGCGCGGATAAGTGTCTCAAAAACTAAAAATGTTACAACCGAAATGGCAAGGCTCTAAAAGCCATCTTCGAAACGAATCCCATGAGAAAAAAATGAAAATACTTAAGGCATATCCATTTACCAAACCTATTTGTTCCCTTTTATAAGATCTGATAACAAAATTATCTATAAAAATGTTTCTCTGCAACTAAAACTTGGAGTAAATAATTATGAATAGTAATACTTACATTGGGTAAATATTTATTCGATAGATTCCAAACATGAAAGAATTAGTAAAACTCTGCAAACTTTTTCCTTTTATCTGTCGAACAGCAACGCTCCACACTGGTGATTTTTCTATAAAACTTCCTTAAAATGATTTTTACAGTAGAATTTGCAAGATAACCTGGTCTTATTATTTATTTCGGTAGGATTGGCTACAATAAGATAATTGCTATTCCCATCATTTTTAGATAATGTTTGTAACTAATGACACGAACACTCATTTTAAATCTATACACTAACAAACCAGTAATTACATTTATGACATAGCCCCTTTCTTCTTTTTTAACAAGCTAACAGGAAAGAACAACACCAACAATGGTTACATTTGGAGATTTTTAAAAGAGTATTTTAAAGAATTTCAGGGATTCTAGTAAATAATGGCAGCAGTCATCCCAATGTGCATTATAAATAAGAACATCGACAAAGCTCTAAAAATAATCTTCACCAGAAATTAATTCAAGGAAAATTGAAGAACATGAAAATGTATGTTTTCAAATTTGTATATAGAAAAAGAAAACCGTTACAGCAACAGAATCTATAACAATCAAATATATAGATAACAGCTTTTTATGAAGAAACCCCACAACCCTACTCCTTATAATAGATAATATTCCAAACTTTATACTGACAACGATCATCACATGTAAAACAGCAGAAGAAAAAGCCTTCAGGTTTTTTCCTTGAGAATTATTACCTTGGAGGGGAAATCTATATAAAGAAATTTATCAGAAGGTGGCAATCTATATTCGTTTGTCTTTTTTAACTTTCAATTTGGTAGGTATATGTGTATTCTTACTTCTGTAGTATCTAATTGCAATAGACTATAAAAAACAACCCCATTACTTCTTTTATATTACTACACCATACACATTCTCAAAGGATTACAAAAAAGTATATTACATTGGCAATAAAAAAACTCATTTAGTTGTATATTATCTCCAGTTTAAAAGGACGCAATGCATTAAATTTCTATAAAGAGTGCTATTTTCAATATAAAATTTGGTTTTTTTTTGTGGCCCACCTGAGAGTTTACCAGATCAGTGTGGCACCTTCAAAGTCTTGCTGATTATTGTCTCAACTCCTCTTCATCAGCAGTATATCCAGAAGGTATATCTACGCCCTAGTCCCCATAAGATTATTTTAAGGCGAACTGCGTTCAGATGATTCAAGGTCCTCTTTGAGGAATGTGTTCTCAGGGTATCTGCTGCAGCCCCCCATTAAAAAAAAATCCGTCGTAGCCCACTACAGATGCTCCGTGCCTCCCTCCACTGGATTACAGTACGAAGATTTTAGGTATGTATTAAAATTTAAATATTATTCCCATGCTCAGTTTGCTCGAAAGTAATTATAACAGCCAGACAGACAAAGGATTTTGTTAATTTCATTTTCAGTTATACATACTATCAACCATTCACAAACAGATTTCTAGACGAATCGCCAGAAATCGCCTCCACAACTATTATATCAATTAGCAATGTTCCTTGTTCTAAAGACTTTCAGAAGGAGAATACGTTTTAGAAAACAGTTTTCAAACTTGTACATATTGTTATTCCACAGACACAGAGATTAATTCAAAATTGTGAAAAGAAAATTCTGTTTAGTATCAACTGTGTTTTTGTGCTAGTGATTCCACAGATTTCGATGTTTCCAATTCTTTTCTATAGTTATGGACAGCAAGTAAAGCACATTTATAAGTAATTTAGGTGAAGTATAAAGAAAATTGATTAAAAAAGAAGTAGTTGATCTTTCAAAATGTGAATAATTGTTGAACAACCCTTTGGAGTGAAATGCAATTTTTATACGATTTGGCGCCATCAAAAATTGAAAGGGGTGAAATCGGACAAACCTTCTTCAAGTTTTTTAACTTTATACATACCCTCGTCTTGCCCCATCTACACAGCTATTTGAAGTATTATATATTTCTGAGAAATAAAAATAGTCGGATTTTCTGTAATCGTTAGACAGCCTTCAAAGCTGTGGTGTCTTTCCTTTATCCAATTATACTAAGTACACGCTTTGCCCTAAAAAGGAATGCTAAGGTCGGCTTGTAATTTTCGTCTTTAATATGTAAAATTTAATTAAACCCCGGCTCGTAAGAACCGCCTTGCTTGCCAAGCCTGAAGTGCAAGCGTAAATTGGATAAATAAACACAGATCAAGTACTTGCCTCACCTACGCTGGACCTACAATTGGACAACAGGCCACAGGCCACTGATATTCTACAGCCACTTCCTATGCGGGTTATTTTAATTATTATATCGAACATAAATCAGACGGGACGCATAAACGGACATCTCAGCCTTCAGTCGCAACAATAACATACAAAGTAGTAGGCGAAGTGACTGCTGCCAGTATTCAGTTCGGGGAATTGAACTGCAAGGTTTGTATTAGCTGATAAATAGTCGCAACGCTGCAGTCCGATCGAAAACGTCCGCTGAAATCAGTCCCTCAGAAAAATTCTCAGACTTCCATGTCACCCGAGCATGAAAGTGAACCCCTAGGAAATGTCTTTACATTACTTAAGAGAGATTATATATTGAGGGGGAACGAGTCATTCAGAGGCAACAGACCTTCCCAAGGAACATGTAAAGTAGCCCTTTTGAAGAAAGGGCGTTACGGAGACAAATGAGAAAGCTACGGGCTGTTTATTACCGGCCCTGCTGGCTTTTATATGACATTTATTTCTGTACGGCATGGAGTTTTGACAGTTCTCTCCATTTTACTTGCAAACCACACATTGAAAAGTAGACGGTTATGAATTCAACTAGCTTATGGCACCCGACAGTTTCAGGAAAACCTAAATAGTATATTATCGGACAAGTGAGTGAAGCTGACTTTTTACACAAGTGTGGTTTTTGCGACACAAGCCGCAGGCGAGTGGCGCAACCATATGAGTGTTAAAAGGCTTGACCTATGAACTGCACACATACTTGTTTTACGACCTTACATTTAAAAAATGAATTAAAGAGAAATTATTATGGTTTAACTTTAATCTTTAATTATTTAGAAATTAGAAAAAAAGATTATTTAAATTTTTAATCACTTTACGCATTGCTATTTGTATTACGCAATGGTGCGATTCACTTTAGGCACTGCTATTTACTTTATTCACTGTGTGGATGTGTGAAGCTAGTCCCATAATAATTCGAATCACATTATATCTAGTTTTACGAAAAACAGGTGTCTAACAATGGATGTCACAGTATTGGTTACAGACCGTTCACTACTTTTATATCACGCGAATCAAATAAAACCAGAAGTAACTGAGTGACAGGTAAGTCTCCCAGACATGAAAACTCTACGATTAAAATCGAACTTCGTAGCCTCAAATGCAACTACCGAAATCTGATACTATGACTATGTGTAGTCTTATATATTTATTGTAAATTGTCACGGTTATGTCAACTCAAACATTTATTGAAGCAGTTATATACAACGCTTAAAGATAAATATCTCAAAAAATTTGAAATTAATATAACTTCTTACATACATGTAACTTTTGTAACTACGAAAAGTCTTAAAGATTCCAGACATTTTTAAGCCACCATAGATCGAAAAATTTGCTTATACCTATGAAAACTATAAACGACATTTTAGGCGAAAATTGCTTACAAAAGAAGAAATTGTTCAAAAACGTAATATTGATTAAAATTCTATTTAAAAAAATTGTTTGCCACCATTTTCCGAGTTATCCTGCATATTATAAAATTTGAAAATGTAATATTTCTTTAAACTTTAACGTAAAGTATTTTTATTTTCAATGTATCGCTGCGTTTTTTCTAGGTGTATGAGTGATGTCGATGTCAGATATGGAACGTTTGATTAGTCACTCTTTCCATTCTAGAAGATTATTTGTCCACAATCTGGACTATCAGTCAGCGTCTAACATGACAATGTGTAGTTGTTGCGCGAAATACCATTATAACATATTGTAATTATATTCACTTTTCGTAAGGAATATGGGTCAAGTAAAATCTGCATTATTTTATTGTGACACCTTGTATTTGTTCACTTACATAATCGCCCCTCTTCTATTTTTAGTGTTCCAAATCTATAAAATGTAAAACAGGGAGGTATTGGTTATAAGACTTTTTATTGCCGTTACCATAGTAAACTATGAACTATTACATAATATCAACAAATGTAAATTTAAAATATTGTAATATCAAAATGTATGCATTTTCACTTCTAGAATTGTACGACGACGTCATCAATTATATCTAAAATGGGACTGTGGAAGGGGTTACAACCGAAAATCGAGGCATGCCAGGTACCTAGTTTTCAGCTAGAGAAGTTCAAATACAACAAATAAAATAATAAACAAATATTGCTAGTTATTCTTTTAGTTAAAATTGTAGTCATCAATGCGTTATAAACAGTCTGTGCAATACAGGGTGATTCATAAGTCTCGTCATTAAATTTAAGAGTAGTTCGAGAAGATCAAACAGAACAACTTTGCATAATAACCTATACCTGAGAAATTAATAATAATACCACAAAAAGTTAAAAACCATTTAATTGCTTAAACTTTTTGAAAGCTACTGGAATAAATTTCTGTACCACAATTTCGCACAGGTGGTTGCGATACGTCCAAATTCCGATAAAATGCAGAAGCAAAAGAAAAACAGTTATTTGAGTATAACAATCGCATTTGGTGCAAATATAATCGATATAAGCAGCGCTGAAAGTAAAAACGACACCTTAACATGTATGGAATCATTGAGGTAAATATTTCAAAATGACAGACACGGGCGTCAAAAGTGGGGGGGGGGGGGGAGGCATACTCACTGTAATTTTTCCTATGAGGGATATTAGGTCCCATGGACTCATAGAATGACAGTAGTTAAAGAAATGAGGAGTAAGTTCATGATTATAATTCTTATAATTATTTTACTGTATGTGCTATGTACATGTAAAATACTGTATTCAATAAAATAGGCTCAGTGCAGAATATGCGAAAAAGACCACTATTCGTAAAAAATTACTGGCGAGTGTACGTTTTTTTAGCATTATCGGTGATAGCAATGGAGGAGTGAAGAGGTGTGGTTAGACATTATGATTAAACAGACTAAGGCAAAGAGGACATTCATCATGTTTGTGAAGTGATAGCAGAATGACCGCTGTCTAATATGGGATTTGCCTAACTAGATGGATTTATAGAAAATCATAAATTGAGGAAATTGTCAACAACTATTGTTTAATTTTGAAAACTCTCAGAACTTTCAGAAAAAAAAATATGATCAAGCAAGTGGACTTGTTTTTGAAAATGGATTCGCTTTACCTGAATTGGTCATGGACAGGGTTGGCAAAAAGCCCCTTTTTTCATTTTAACCCGGACAGTGGACGAAACCGAAATAAACCACCTAAAACGGATGAAACCAATGGATGAAACCAATTTCTTGATTTTTTACATTACCTAATAATATACACAGCGAATTTGTCTTTGGACAACAAATTGAGGAAAAGTAGAAACAGTTTCCAAAAACGTTCTTTTTGGCTTCTGTTATGAGTAACCTGTCTTTTGCTGAATCATGGGAGGCTGTAACAAAAACTGTTTTTCGAATGATGGTAAAATAAAAAATGAAAATGATTTCACACATCATCAGCTTCGATAGAACGAACGTTTTAAAATTTCAGCTTCTTACAATCAAAAGAATTACAATTACTTAGAAATGTCGACCGCTTCCAAACTAGTCGCAGCATGTAAAATAATAATAATAATAATAATAGCATTTATTCCCCCTTTACAATACTATACAATGCACTGAAAAACAATTTAGTTACTCACACATGTATATGTATATATATATTTTCAATTTAAATAAATTCACTGTAGCGAAAAGCTACTTCCCTGGGAAACCTTCTACAAAGTTGAAGAAACTTGTGTGTAGAAGGTGTATTTAATTTGTTTTTCTTTTTAAATTTTAAGATAAATATTAACAGAAGTTTATGTTTTAAAGTTAGCATTACATTTTTTTTTTCTTTTTTTGTAGTGGAAGCAATTGTAGGTACCCTACTATATTCTCAAAAATATTACTATTTAATTTTTACATATTTCTTGCCAACAATGTTTCTGCAAAATCTTCTTGATTTCGAATAAAACAAGCAGATCTTTTTTTGAATAATTTTTGGTGCACGCATTTGATGTCACCAGGAAGTGAGTTGTATATTTTTGGTCCCAAATAGATAAAACTTCGCTGTGTAGCTGTTTTCCTACAGAAAGGTACTTTAAGTATTGAATATTCTGGTTTTCTAACTAAATAATTAGTTTCTACCGGTAAATAGTTTTTACATGTTTTAATCAAATTACATACTTTATAGCAATACATTTCTTGTAAATTCATTAATCTTAATTTTCTAAATAATGGCTTTGACGGTGTAATTCTACTACATTTTGAAATCATCCTAACAAAATTTTTTTGGACCGTTATTAATGACTTAATTGTGGATGTGTATATACCACCCCAAGCACATATTCCATATGAAAACAGAGAGCCTGCAATTGCAAAATACACAGATCTCAAAGTTGATGGCGAAAGGCACTTTGATAAGTGGTAAAATTTTGCTGAAGCGTAATTTAATCTTTTATATAAAGCGTTTGCGTGCGGTTTCCAGGACATCTGGTTATCAAAAATAATACCCAAATATTTTATGTTGTTATTTGATTGCAAAACAGTACAGTCACAATTTTTAGGACAATCTTTCAAGTGATATTTGATAGGATTCGTAAATTCAAAATCATTACGTAAGCTAAAATTGACATATTTGGTTTTTTCTGTATTCATAGCCATTTTATTTACACTGAACCAAGCTCTAATTATCTTTAAGTCAAATTCCATGTTTTCATAATTTTGCATGGCAGACTTGGCAGAATAAACCAAAGCAGTGTCATCCGCAAATGTGAAAATGTTCCCTCTGAAATTTGCTTCGCATAGATCATTTATATATACTAAGAATAGTATCGGACCTAAAACCGAACCTTGTGGCACACCACTGTCAACTCTCATAAATTCGCTGTATGTGTTCCCTATCTTTACGCACTGTTGTCTTTCTCGTAGATAATTTTTAAACCAAGTTAGTGGCAATCCTCTAATACCAGCATTTTCTAGTTTTTTTATTAGATTTGAGTGACATACAGTATCAAAAGCTTTAGATATATCTATGAATAATCCCGTAACTTTGTTTTCCTTATCTAAGTTTTCTGAAATATATGATGAGAAGTTAACTAATGCTAGTTCCGTTCCTCTACCAGGAAGAAAACCATACTGGTTATTAGAAAAGAAATTTGATTTAGTTAAAAAGTTTGTTAACTGACTTGCAATAAGTTTTTCAAATATTTTTGAAAAGATTGATAATAGTGCTATAGGTCTGTAGTTTGTTATGGTAGTTACGCTTCCTCCTTTATGTAATGGAACAATAACAGCAATCTTCATACCATTTGGTACTACTCCGGTTTCTATTGATAAATTAAATATGTGGCGTAAAACTGGGACAATTTGACTTCCAATTTCCCTGACCATTCGAGCACTTATTCCATCAAATCCCGGTGCTTTATTACACTTAATATTTGAAATAATGTGCTCAATATCAGCTTCTGTCACAGGCAGCAACACAAACGAATTTGGATTATTGTAGTTGCCGAAACATTGTATTTCTTTATCATAATCGATATCACTGCGAATGTTATTAATAATTTCTGTAGGGACATTTACAAAGAATGAATTAGTTCGTTTGCTATATTTTTATGATCTGTGATTTCTGTGTTGTCTTTTACTAATGTATCAATTTTGTTAGTTTTGTTTATGTTTCCTGTAATTTCATTTATAATATGCCACTGTTTTTTAATATTATTATGGTTTTCTGACATTTTGTTAGTGTAATACGACTCCTTTACCACTGCAATTAGTTTTGTTAAATAATTTCTATAGTTTTTGTATTTCTCTTTTAGTTTTACATTAAATGGTTCTTTTTTCAGTTTTTAAACATTTTATCTCTTTTTCTTATAGATACTATAATTCCATTTGTTATCCAAGGTTTTATTGGTTTTGTTTTTGCATTATACGTTATAGTTTTACTGCATGATTGTATTTTTTGAGTTAATATATTTATGAAATGTGAATATGCCACCGTTACACAATTTTCGTTATAAACTTTTACCCAATCTAATAAATTTAAATTTTCCTTTAATTTACAATAGTCAATTTCAATTCTCGATAAATTTTTATTTTTATTGATACGAGCATCATCAGTGTTGCTACCTATGACAAGAGCAGTACCATAATGGTCAGCGACATCACATTTAATTATTGCTGAATTTATTCGAGTTCCGCGGAGACCACGTACAAATAAATGATCTAAGCAACTGCCGTTCTGACCATTATTACCTGGTCGAGTTATATCTTGTATATAAGATTCAAAACCATTTACAGACAACAAATCAATATATTCTCTTACCATATCCTCGTTTTTTAGAAGGTCAATGTTCACATCCCCAGACAACACTACATTTTTTTCATTTTTTGTTTCTTGAAAGAATCTCCCAAGTTCATTTGTGAATATAGGCACAGGAATTGCATGTGATCTATATAATCCTAGGAAAGTTACAGTTGTATCATTTCTAGAACACCTAAGAAGTAAAGTCTCTGCTGAAACAAATTTTAAGTACAGTTTATCAACTGTTACATCATTCTTAACAAAAAATACAACCCCTCCTGATCTGCCGTCCTCTCTGAAATCAAAAAAACTCTGATAACCCACTATATTATAATTTTGTTTTTCGTGTTCATATATCCAAATTTCTGTCAGTAATATAATGTTAGGTTTTGGATCAAGAAAGTTTAAGTAAATCAGAAAATTATCAAAATTTTTTCTCAAACTTCTAATATTGAAACAAATATGATAAAACATTTGATGCTGCACATCAGGGAAGATAGCTTTGCGCTGATACGGATCTTCTATAACTAAAGCCTCTTCATGAGGCAAATTTAATTCATTATTATGATGTAGCTCCATAAATAACGAAAGAAATTAAACTAATAAACATAATATTTTAATTAAAATGAAATCAATAATCAACACAGCAGCCAACAATCTCCTATTACAGATTAGATAAATCAGAATCGGATTTAATAATAATAGCATTGTCACTATCACCTTTTTTAACAAAGATCTTCATGTCACGCACCCAGACATATTTGTATCCTTTGTCACGACATAGGCTTCTGGCTTTACGTAACAGATTTTTTCTTGATGGACACAAGTGGTCGTTAATATAAATGCGTTTGACTGGTCCGTTTACGCCAATTTCTTGAGTGTTCAGTTGTTTATGGTTTCGGTAAGCGCTCATTACGTTACTTTTCTTATTCCTAGCAAAAATTTTACAACAATGGGTCTTGGTGCTTCACTTTTGTAAACAGGGTTAATTCTGTGTAGCGCATCGATGTCGTTTTCCACGATCTGACAATTTATTGCCCGACCAATTGCAGCGGTTATTTCATTTAGGTTCTCATTTTTTGTTTCTGGTACTCCTTGAATCTCTATATTACATATCCTTGAGTATTGCTCCAGTTCATCTATTCTGTTTGCCAGCTGATTTACCACCTGCTTAAGCTGAGCATTCTCTTTAACCACGTCTTCAATTTTTTTCATGTTCTCGTTGAATACTTGCATCTTCTTGTCATATTCATCGAGTTTTTCAGAGAAAAATGAAACGGATGCCACAATATCTTGCTGCGAGGTTTTTATAGTTTTCATATCGTTGCGTAGTTCAGTTAATATGTTCATTATATTTCCAGCCGATGGGATATTATCTTGTGGTGCTTTGCAGTCGTTGCAGATAAACTTGTTTTTGATAGACGTACTGCTATCAGAAGGTATTCCAACACATTTGAAGTGATAGAAACGACCGCAGGTACCTTGGCATTGAAGGCCGGTGTTGTTGCGATTGGTAATTGCAATATTACATACTCCACATATATCTGGCATTTTTACGAATAATTCGATGTATTCACTAAAAATGCATACTACCGTTGCACACAACTCACTTTAGAAATTATTTGCACTTGAAACAAAGTTTTTAAAATTCAATTAATACTGTAATTTTAGAAGTTTCGGAGGAGCGATATAAAGCGTGTATTGCTTCCACCACCACAAATACAAAATTGCTGATTGTAAACTTACTTCATCCTAAGAATATTGATTTCGAAGACTATAAACATGTGAAGAGAGATGTTTAGAGACTAACATAATGACTGAACTAGACTCGTTCCCTTTTGTATTTTAGTAATTTCCTTTGTTTTCTATTTTCTATATATTTAGGTATTACAGCTTTTGTTTAATTGTTTTTGTAAGGTACTTGTGATATCTAATAACCATTTTTATTGAGATTTTAGTGTTGAATTCCTTGGTTTTGTAATTTTGAATAAAAATTTGTATCTCACTTTGCGCCATCAGTTTTATTTATTCTTTGCTTACAATATTTCTACGATCAAAAAGTTAAATAATTTGGCACTGTCACTGTTACCTACACACAGAGCTCCTGAACGGCCTGGAAATTAAAAGAATTGCTAAAACTGCTAAAAATATTTAAAATGAACTGAGGAAGATAGTTTTTGGTACACATGAATAATAATAATGTAATAGTTTTCATAACTTTATTTTTGTATTTTATTGGTTATTTAAAGAAAGTGATATTTTTTACTTCAATTTTTCGAAATTAAAAGTTTTTAATTTAATTTTTACTATCTTTCCTGATTTTTTCATTGTACCTTTGCACTAGTGATGGGCATAACCTGACAATTTTCATAACCGAATTATTTGCATTCGAATTATATTAATAACCGAATGATTATTTGAATAATCATTCGAATAAATTTTGGCTCTCGATTCGTTTCGATTAAGTCAGCCGGTTTGCCGGTTGGCGGTTCACCGTCATCTGCATCGACATCGTAACTTGCAGATAGCAGAGGAACTCAGTTAATCGTTAATTATTATAATAATTGTATAAATGATTTTTACAAATCGGGACACGTAATATGTTCTTCTAGACTTTGGAGTATTCTTGCTCCGGTTACTTCATTAATGTGAGATGGCATTTCATAATTGACAAACAATAAACAATCTGACGTAACAATTAAAACCATAATAACTGCAAAAACCCAGTTTATACACTTAAAAAATACATGCAAAATATATCATAATAGTGTGTAGTGTCCCGATTTCTAAAAGGCGCCGACCGTACATTATGTGTTATGTATTGGAAATTAAGAAGTATTTATTAAGAAGTGTAGAAAGAAAGAAATATGCGGGACTGCTTGCTAATAGCAATAAAAACAGTGGTAAAACGTTTATCTTTATCGGTTGGGCGGGTTTTGAACCTTTGGAGATGTAAGCAAATAAAAAATTGTTTTATAGCTTGCTGCGTTTGCAGTTTTTAGGCGTTCAGGTTTCAGGTCCCCAGAATTTGATAATTTGATATTTTTTAAGATAGGAGGTAGGTACGCGATAACCAAATGGTGTTTTCAGTACAACCTGCTTTGTTTATGATTTATGACGTATTTATATTTACAGAATTTCGAGCACTGCGTAGGTCGCTGAGATATGGCACGTAGTACCTTTGAATAGAGGTTTTATATTCAAAGCGTAGTACGTATCAGCATGAGGTTATTTTTCATTCGAATACTGGAACGAAAACCGAGTTACATAGGTTATTATAACCGGGAAACCGGTTATTTTTCATTCGAATAAGCCCATCACTACTTTGTACCTTATTTTCTTTCGAATATTTTTCTCAATACATTACATAGTGTATTTAGTGAATGCTGCATAAAAAATCCAAATTTGTTGATTTTATAAAGATCTAAAGAAACATTATCTTTTCTTCGTAACAGTGATTGACTTAGTTGCAAATAAAAAAGAAACATGGGTATTATATAACATGCAACTTGCTAATAAACACTTCTGTGTTATTGACTGATTTCTTTGTGTAATTTAGGACGAAAGCGAAGCTACCTTGTTAAGTCACTTTTTGACTGATGCTAGTTGTCAGTTTGCCAGTTCATATGCGAAATATTTAAATCTGGGAATGTCGGAATCTGTCTTTGTCTGTGATGTGAGTGGAAGAGGCATTTGACATTCGGTTGGCTCTACCAACAAAATTCTCCACGTGCTGCTACTGCCATAGATGTATGTTTCACATAAGTGCAGATTGAAGGAATTTTCAAGAAACCACTACATATTAAAGAATCGTCCACCTTATAAAGGTGTCTAGTAGAAGCATTTCGCATTTAAAAACCTTTCAAATTGTAAATAGTCTGTCCATAAAGCCAATGTAAACTCCTCGGAATTTTATTATAATTAGATAAGTATGCAAATGGGTGGAAAAACGCAAATCGAATCCCCATCGAAATATGGATAGTACAGCGAGGCCGGGGACTTCGACAAGACGGCGTGGTTGCATTTGTAATTGGCCATTAGAGACTATCTGTTGCGTGCTCATCCGTCACAGCTATCACAACGGCAACACTTGCTTTTAGCGCCTGCAGATTCCTCGCATCAATTGAGTTATTTATTGCTCAGCTTAGCCGAGTGTCTCAGCTTTCGCTACTTTAATTACGTGACTTCCAATACTTAGTCCTGTAGCTTCGTAATGAGAGATGGAAGCACCGCCAAGCGGAATGCGCTCAAGCCGCTCAAACAGCAAAATCGCATTGCTACGCGATATGGATGTAAAGCTGCCTCTAATTAGAGCACTTGCAAAACAAGCACGCTGACTTTTTACGATGAAATTGAACGGAATGCTTTTCCGAATTGGTCATTTTCATGAAAAAGAAATTATGTCCGCTCGGCTTTGCTGCCCCTCTTCCGGAGCACCGTCGCGCCGAAATAATATATCCCCGAGGTTAGACCCAACTAGGGTTTTATGTTTCGGGTACTCGGACTCGGACCCGCTGAGTCCAGTTTGGAATACCCGGACCCGATACGCGGTCTAAATAAGTTAGTCTTATAAAAAAAGTATTTCTTAAATAAAAATAAGTCACTTTTTAAAATCTTACGTAAAAGGTTTTTTAGAATTTTGTTGTAATATTGTTGTACTTACAAAATTGGGCTTATGTTGAATGGATTTTTATTTTTAACTTTATTACTTATATTATATTATATATACTTTACCTTTATTATATTATATTAGTTCAATGTGCTTTTTCAGTTTCTAACTTTTTATTTGTATAACGAGTACATTACTTATTTGTTCTTCCAAATAAAATTTACACAAATAATTCTCTTTTGTATAAAGGGAGATATCTCTCTAATGGTTGACTTTTGACCCAATGTTTATATAATAAACTATCCTTTATTTTGAACACGGAATCAGCCCCTTAAGTTTTTCGTATTTGTTTTGAAACACCCTGTATAGATACGTTTGAACATAAAATATCAAATACCCGGACCCGAACTCGGACTCGACTGGTCCGACCAAGTTCTACCCGGACTCAACGGGTGCGAAAAGCACGAATCTTCCCAAACCTTAGACCCAACTAACCGTGGTTCGGAACAGGCTTCAGTTTTCGTGCAAAAACATCTTTACGTACACGGAATGTACTATAATAGGTGTAGAATTATATAAAATATACAGCACAGAATATAAGATTAAATTAATGTATTGCAAGCTATGGTTGTGTAATAACTAATAGATACTAACTAAGAAAACATAAAAATGAGTTAGAAGTTAGGACAAAATAATATTAAAACCTTTGCGGCACATCCAAAAGAATCGGAAAATTCTTTAGACGCCGGAATTTATAAAATAAGATGTAATCAATATATAGGACAAACAATACGTTTAGTCAAGGTTATCTGCAACGAACATTTTGCTTACATCAAAATTAGACGTCCTGGTGAGTCTGCTGTGGTTGTACATTATGTTGGTAAATGGGGTAGGTAAAATAGTATAGCATTAATTAGAACTAGATTGTGAAATAAGTGCTGTTATGAATGTGGGCGACTATCTACAGCGACAATTTAAGTAAGGCTGAAAATACTGTCCCCGATATGTGCACACAAAATGAAATATTTACTACCACGTTAGGAAAATTCCTTAGTATGACATTTAAAAAAAGGTAAAGGTTCAGCGTCATTTCAATGCCCCCAGCTAGGAGCGGGCTGCAATAGGGACCTTGCGTCCCTCTTCAGCCAAGAACAGGAATTATAGGATGGGTGAGGGAAAGGAAGGGTGGGCAATGGAAGATAAGCCAGAAAAGGTGGAGAAATACTTCCCCGGCATTCACCGCAGAGAAGGTACTCTGTTGACTCAGGAAAACCACCTAAAAACCTGAATCAGAGCAGACGGCCAGGCGAATCGAACCCGCGACCTTCCGAATGCTAAGCAGACATGGTAACCCCTAGTCTACAGAGCTCGCTAGTATGACATTTTACAGAGCTTAGTATTTATCTAAATGTGCTCAGCTGTATTAACATTTAGATTAGTGAATCAATCTAGAGTTTATCTAGCACATCCTTTCTTGCATTGTTGGCCTTTTACATCGAATAAATCAGTAGATACTTCTATTATATGCAATTTTTGAGTATGATACTAATTCACATACATACAGCTAACAGTACCTACCAATATTCAAATTAATTAGTATGGCTGTAAAACATGATGTTCATTCAATTAACCCAAAAAAGACGTTCAGCGATAACCACTATAATCTATTAAACAGCATCAAAATTAAATATCCTGCAAGCAACCACATTATTGATGAAATTTTTATGAAAATTTATCACGAAATTAAGTATTAGTAATAAATAAGTGCTACAGAGGCATCGAAAAAGATTAAAGACCACGTGGTGACGTAATATAGGCAACCCACTTAACGCTGTTGGCAACTACAAATTAAATCTGTAAACAAATGTAATACTAGCGCCCCGCATATTGAAGAGTTAACATATTATAGGAAGCTACTTACCGGGAATCATTTAAAAGTAAGTAACTTAGCTCTGAATTGAACTGTTGTTGATGCAAAGGAAATAAGGAGTTACAAATTAGAAAATTAACGGAACATAGGAATGAAAAACTACGCCACTACTGTCAATGTTCAAAAATGTGCAATCGATGCTGACATACAACATTAGCAAATCTTTTTCGATATATCGGGTGTTCATTTAAATTTGCTGTCGCAGTCGGCGCTGAGATGTTCATTGTGAACGTTCACAACAGAAAGCATTCAAATGCAAACTTTCAAAACTAACATTAAAACATTACATTTCCATCAAATTGTAATAATTTAACTGTAATTTATTGCAATCAAAAAATGTTAACCGCCTTCACCTATGCACGCTCGAACTCTTCGCACAGTCTCATTGCTGACATTTATTAACATATTCGGATTGTTATTAATTTCATTAATTTTCTCCCATATTCTGTGCCGCAGTTCATTTAGGTCATGTATTAGTTGCTGGAAATGGAATTCTTTAAATACAGCCACAGAAAGAAATCGCACGGCTTGAGGTTGCACGATCTGGTAGGATAAGGTACTGGTGTGTTTCGACTAATAATCCGCTTGTCGAAAAATTCTCGTATCATATTTAAGATAGCATGCGTTGTGTGCGCAATTTTGTTGGAAAAAACGAACCTGAGTTCATCGTCATGAAGCTCGTCGAAAAAGGGCCGTAAAATCTCGTATCCATGCATTTCTGCAGTCAAAGTGTCTGAAAAAAGTCTTCGTTGATTTTTCAAGAAATCCACACTTTTTTCAATCGGCAGTTAAGAACGACGAAATCGTCATTAAAATACAAGAAATCGACAGTGAAGTTTTACGACTTTTTGCAAGTGGCGGGGCGACAGATAAATGTCAACGAACGTCAACATAACCTACAAAAGTTAGTTAAAATGTAATGTAATTTCACGTTTTCTCGATTTCAAAAGAAAACATAGTGTACCCCTCAGCACTGAAGTTCCTTTCTATCCTTCATGTAGCTTCTTTGCATTGGCCCTACGGGCATCGGCAACTAAATCCACATTCGTGATATAAAGTTAAACATCAGTGTCTCGGTATACAAATTACTATTATCTTACATTTACCTTAAAAAAAATATGGCTCAATTATTCTAGGCCTTGAAATAGCCGCCCACACTCCTATTTTTTGAGGATTAAAAGGTGTCTCTACCATAAAATTAGGCTTCTCTGAACTCCACCAACGCATGATTTGAGAATTAATGCATCCATCTAAATAAAACCAGGCCTCATACATGAAAAAAGTGTTCTCCAATAAGTCGCCATTGAGGGTATTTAGGACACACTGACAATATTGGACACGCTGAGGATAATCAGCTTCCTGAATTTGTTGTACAGATTGCAAACGGTCGGGATAGACGTGGATGTCTTTATTTAGTATTTTGAAGCAGCTGCCAACTGCCAATTGAACTTGTTGAAACAAATGGCGTACAGAAGTTTGAGGGGCATCTTCCGTAATCTGTCTTACATTTTCAATTACTTCTGCAGTTCTAGTCGGATGATGACCGCTGTCTTCTTTGCGTGAAACGGATCCAGTCCCACGAACAGCTTCCACGCAGAGATTCAAAGAACAACGAAAAGTGTTATAATGCAACACAAGGTTTGGAAATTCCTGCCGAAACTCTTCAAAACAATCAGATTGAGTACTGCCATATTCCATCAACTCGACAGCCGTTACGAAAATAGGATTCGATCATAAAAATTGTATGTTTTTCTAGCAAAACCATTTTAATTAAATAGGTTACATTAACAAACACATATAAGTGACAGGTAGAGATTACAGAATACGCCTGTCTGTCTAAAGAAATTTTCGTAAATTAATATAAAATTATTATGAAATGATCTACCTACTACAAAATTCATGAATTACTGTGAAATGTTACAAAATTATTTTGAAGTTATGATTTACTATAAAATTATTCAAATTATATTTAAATACTACGAAATTGTTATGAAATACTACAAAATAATCATCAAACTGTGGAAGTTGTTATTAAACTTTAGGCTATAATTGGAAACTTATTGAGATGATTGTTAATTACTACGAAGTTAATGCAAAATATGAAGCTATGACCTATGTTGATATTATTTTGAACTATTATACAATTCTTGAAATTACTATGAGATAAGAGAAAGTTATTAGTAAAAAACATATAGTAGAAAAGATTATGGAATGGCTGGAAATAATATACTGGCTGATTCATACCGTACAGATGAGACTAAAATGGTAGCTAGAGGACCCCCTCAAAAATGAAGTGTTTTTCCTTATAAAATTCCGACCAAAACCCAATAAGCACTTTAAAATCAAAGCAATTAATGAGCTTTCGTTAGAAACTATGGTAGTAACTTAAATTTTAAATTCAAATTAACGATATTTGAGAGTTAATTAACTTACATTTAATTCACAAGTTTCTAAAAATTTATTAACACGAAAGTTACGACCATTTAAAGTGTTCTTAAAATGCCACCAATTTTTTGGCATTCTAAAAAAATTTTAAATGGCCGTAACTTTTATGTTATTAATTTGTTAACTAAATATTGTTTCATTAACTACCAAATATCCCCAATTTGAATTGAAAACGTAAGTTACTACCATAATTTGTAACGAATGCTCATTCATGATTTAACTTGCTACTCTTTCAGTTTCCTCGGCACGTAATGAATCACCCAGTATATTATTTTACAGTCATTTCATATTTTTTTCCATTGGATATTTTTGAAGATTTATAAATTCCTGTGTCATAATTTCAAGGATTTTATAGTAGTTCAAAATAATATCAATATAGCTGCATTTAAGATAACTTCGTAGTACATAATTAACAACCATGTCAATAATTTTCAGTTATGTAATATAAAATAATATGCTTGATGCAGGACTCCTGTTTTTTTCAGAAATTTCTCTAAATAGTACTTAAATGTCATATTGATCAAAACATTCTATATTGACGCAAATGGTTGCTATTATTTTTGCAAATTGTCAAACATTAAGACAGACATTACATTGAAAGTTGGTACACTCAAGTGTCTAATCAAATACAATCCACTGGCGGTGATTTTTTTAAAACAAATTAGTTCAATTGATAAGAGAATAGTTTCTCAGATTTACCAGAAAATTAAAAGTCATAATTAGTCATTTTTCAATTAGGCACTCCGTTTTGGAGATATTTGTACTAGTGTAAACCTCTTCACAAGTTATTCATTCATTCATTATCTTTAGCGTCTTTTACATTAGGGTATACAAACGAAAATTTGCTTCTTTTTAATTTAGGGGAATTTTATCTTATTTTGAAACAGAATAAGTCAACATAAGACAAAAAGACTTCTAAATACCTTCCCCAAAATGCTCACACGAGATCGTCAAGATTCTTTTAATTTAATTTCTGCCAAACAGTAGAAAATATATTAAATTAAGATTGTATAAAGTGATTCACATGTTTCTCCATTGTTTTAAAATCCTGATATTATTATCGTATAGTCGAATGCTGTACTTTTTTGTAATATATTTTTTAAATCGTTCAATAAATTGAGTAGGCTGATAAAATATCTCAAAAATTAATTATTGGTTTTACGGTGAACATAAAGAATATTGTCTGCTTCCCTATTCAAGCAATTTATTTTTAAGAATCTACCCGATTTGAGTGCAGTGATGGCTTACTATACTGAGCCTAGGAGGTATGGTCATACCATAACAAGCCACTCCCTCAAAATGTTGTTATTTTGAATGAATTTTTTTGTACTTATTTTTGATAATTCTTCCAATTTTAAAGATTAAACAAAGCACGAGCAATTCATATTGCACGAATATAAACTGTAAACTGTACTATAATCTTGCTTTCACGGCTGCATCGGGGCTAGATCGAAGAGGCCATTTTTCCCACAGTTTATGGAATGCAATTTGTTTGGCCGAATTATACATTTAAAAAAATTAAAGGCAGATATTCGATTCAGTTCATCATATCTTATTAGCCTGTAAGTTTGGTATTTTTTTCACTGATGCTAATTTTGGAAAGTTTATATGCGAAATATAGATCTCGGGATGTCAGAATCTGTCTTTGTCTGTGAGGGGGTGCAAAATGCATTTTACATTCGGGTGGTCCTACCATCAAAATTTTCCACAAGCCGCCACTGTTGGAGTGCACCAAATTTCAATTGAATATCTGCTAATTTCTTACGTAACAACAGTAACAAAATATAGCACTATACGTGGTATTACGTAGTGACATTCAATCCACCGACTCCAGTCAGTCGATCAATCGTAAATACGGCACCATTTGATCGACTGATTGGTGGATAATCACATAAAAAATAGTTTCCTTTAGCCTGCCCTCACCATATATTCATTCTACCCTAATGATATTTAACAAGTTAAACAAGTTCTATTTATATATTGTCAGTAATTCATGTTTACAACAGGTTCCCCTGCTGTCATAATTTATTAACTGTTTTGTGAGTTCTTGCAGTTACTGCCTTACAGTTTATAAACCCTAATTTTTGTGTAAAAACAATTTAATAAACTACCTTATAATACTGATGATTTAATGATATAATTTAAAATGTGGATATCCTTACTAAATTCCAGATATATTCAGTGTTTAATAACCACTCTCTGAATTTAGTTTAGTATTTGACTATTTCAACCTGAAAATATTGAAGATCGAATATAGAGAATAACATTAATAAACGTAATTAATGTGGTCATATAACGACTGGAAATTGACTTCGATTCTATACCATGCACAACAGTTTATAAATAATGTATTTTGAGTACTGTACTAAATATTTAAAAAATATTATGTATTCCTGTATTTCCTATTATTTTTAATTATTAATCACACTCTCTGACAACCTAATCATCTACAAACAATTACGTACTTCGTAAATGACTGGAAAACTTACAAATAGAACTTGGTCAATTAGGTGGATATACAGAATCCTCCAAACGTTGGTTACAAATTAAGAAAATTAGTATTATTCAATTTAGAAAAACCTATTCAATATAGGTAATTATTGTGGCACTGACAATAATAAAAATATGAGAGAAAAATATTTCAAACAGCTACTGGTAACAAGACAAACAACATTTTATTTTGTTTTGAAAAAAGAGGGTTATGAAGGTGTTGCCAAATTGCAAAGTTATTTTTACAATAAATCGTTTAAAACATTTAATATATGCTTTTCGTATTAATGGCCCAAAAATTTGTTTATTGGTAAAGATGCGACGGCCAATGAGTTTAAAAGAATATCAAGATAACAATATAATAATATGCACAGATATTTTCGAAATTTGCTGCATAAAGCGCATTGAGTTTCGTTCCTTATTATTCCGTGCGACTACTTTCAAGGACACATAACTTCATTTTAACCTAAATGTTCGTATAGTTATAATGTATCATCCTTATATTTTTTTAATTTGGAACCTCTGTAGGCGAGCGGCTATCGCCGTTGCATTCGAGGTCACAGTGAAAATCATAGAGCGCTCGAGCCGGACCGGTTGAAAGTTCAACTCCCGGCACGAGCGGTCTAGATTTTCACTTAATTAAGGATTAGGTTTAAGTGACGCCCGCGCCCCCTGAAGTAATGCGTGAGCGGTTCCGAGGGGGCAACGGTAGTCGTTAGGGAAACATATTTTTTTAATAATAAGATTGATTAATGGTTTTTCAACTAAACCTGTTTACCCATGATAATAAAACAGCTAGTTAATATATTTTTCATTGAACTTTTTTATTTCTTTCACTGCCCCAGCGATTGATTTTATAAGTTTGCAATGATCACCATTTATCCTGTTTTTATAAACTTTTGTCTCGGCGTTACAATTTTTTATTGTTGTAGTACGCCTATTAGTAGCTAAAAGGAATTACGCTAAAATATTTACTTAAAATGTAATCTACATTTTAGCATATGGCTTAATTATAATTTTTTATTGTACAAGGCTGTTGATTTGAATCAGTGAATGTTTTGGTCCGGATATTGAATCCTTTCCTTTAATAAAGTTCCTAAAAATAGCAAAGGATTCCGGAGTGGATTTATTAAATTCTCGGAGAAATTGAAACGGGATTAGTAAACATTGTGTGAATTCCTGGCTCTGTTTTTCTTAAAAAATGTTAATATAGAAACGCAGCCGGAATATTAAGAAAATCTTACTTTAACATTGCAGTTGATGGTATATACAAATACCACTAATTACTTAATTTGTATGTGTTTTTACAAAGAAAAATAATTTGATATTAAGTTCTCGATTTTAACTTTATATAAACCGCTTCACCTTGCATAAAATAATAAAAAGTGTTTACTAATACTTCACAAAATTTGTATTGCCAGGAAGCAGTGGAACAAATTTGAGTTTCTATTCACTTTCACTTAATTATAAAGAGACATGTCTCAATTTTTAAATTCAAATAAATTATTTTTTTCCATACTTGGAAATATATTTACTACAATTATTTAGTACCAACAATTCAAATTATCAATTTAATTAATTGTTCTTAGTCAATTAATTAATTGTTCTTAGTCAATAGTTTCGATACAGATAACTTTCTGGTATAATGGTACCTAAAAGAAGAAACATGTGACCTATACTCTCCGTTATTTCGTTTGGAGGTAGCATTTCCCAAAGCATATTTTTAAGACAAATGAAAGAAAATTGTCATATACCTTTTGTTAATAAAAGTATAACCAGTAAATTAATAGCTAATCTAACATTCTTATTAGACATTACTTTATGTAGCGCGCCCTATTGGTTTTTACCAAAATAACATTTAGTGGTTGGCATTTTTAGCGTGGGCGAAAAAAAATGTTAAGGGCGAATTCACTTACAATTTTCTTCAAATGTCATTCCGCCCCGCCCTGTCTTGGTGGTGCTTGTATTGTGTTCTTTCCGTGACTCTACATAGACCCAAACGGTATTTTTTAAAGTTAGTGAAGGTAGTAAGAGCATGCGAATTGTGTATAGACAGAGTTAATGCGTGAACTCTGCGGACGTCGCCTATCAGAGCAAAAAACTGACTTGTTTGGCAGCTCGAACCCACGTAATCAATCTGTAGGTAGGTCCTGTTTTAACTAAGGTAGGTTATATTTACTATAAAGATCGAAGAAAAAGCGATAGTCTCACTATGCCATTGTAACCAAATTAAATATTTAATATTCTTGCCAAAAATAAGGTTTGGCTATTAAAAATAAAATCAAACAGTATTTTTCAAATACTAGGCGCCATTTTGAAAACTTGTCAGTAACTAAAGATCTCTCAATAACAATTTGTAGCATCAGATACAAAAAAATCATGCACGTACAATATTTTTTGAGAAAAATAAATACGTAGGTGTTCAAGATTTTCTAATAATTTTTTCTAATTTTCCGTGATTTTCTGTAATAAAACGAAACATGACAGATTGCAGGTCATTTATACACGTACTATACAGTATGTATATTACTGCTCGGAGATTAAAAACTTCCTTTCAATTTTTATTATAAAAAGTTTTACTTTTTAGAAAAACCACAGTGCCATGGAAAAATTTTAAATTAAATATACAGTGTTTGGAAAATAAAAAAATATGAAAATAGCTAAAGAGAAAAGTATCTTTAATCTTGGCTTTAAAGACAAATGCTACACGAAAAAGGTATTTGCAATGAAAATGTAACTCTAAATATAAAATTTCAGCTTCATATTATCAATTATATTTTAATAATAATTAATAACAATGATTCTAATTTTACCTTCTAATGAAGATCAATCAGATATACCTGATGAGGGCACAAATCTGATTGTTTTATTTATTTATTTATTTACAATTTTGGCGAGTCAACAGATGATCTACACAAAAGTACCTAGCCATCCAATTATAGGCCGGCACGGATAATACATATGAAAACTAACTATAAATCACCAAAATAAGAAAAACCAGAGGAGAGATTAAATACAAAATTAAAAATTGCGAACTACATATAAACTAACAAAATAGCAACACTTTTTCAACTAAAAAATTTAAAAATAAATAAATAATTTAAAAAATAGTGAAATTGGGAAACACTTTCTGGCTACAAACTCATTGAAAATGGTCAACTAAGCAAGATTACACAAGAAAGAATACCAGAAAACAAAGATACAAATTACAAAAAATCAAAAATTAGAAAATTGCAAAAAAAGAAAGATCGATGAAGATGCAAAGATTAAAGCAATGTTATATGTGTTGGTATTATTACTGTAAGTATTTAGAAAATAACAGGCGACTGATCTTGCGATTGCTTCAATAGATTCAGCGCAAAACATGTCGATACCCTCGTGTCCCATAAAGTTATAAGTTCTGACGAGCCTAACTGAGGGAGAGTTTATCGAAAAATTTGTGGTACACTGATCGTGCCAGAAGAATAAAGAATTTCGCACGGACTACAATGAAATTTTAATTAAAAATCATGATATAATTGAGGTATCATTGTAAAAGCCATTAATGAATTTGAACAGTTCTTTAATATCTAGTAGTGTCCTTCTATGTTCCAGTGATAGCATATTAAAATATAACAATTTACCTGTGTAACTACGTTTAATTTAAAAAAGACTACTTTTAGAAAATGTTTTTGAATCATTTCAATTCTATTTATGTGTATGATAAAAAGGATTCCATTTGAAGCTACAATATTCCAGCTGTGAGCGGACATGCGCGTAGTACAATATTTTTAGTGTATCAGGATTGCGGAAATTCTTTGTTTTGTAGGTATCTGACCGTATTATGATTTTCACCTTGTTGAAAACTAAAAAACAATATGAATATGCTAATACGACACTAAAATTTTGTATGTAGACTTATTTTTTCATTGCAAATAACTTTTTCTGGTTGCATTTTCCCAAGTCAAAAATAAGGGTACTTCTCTCTTTAGCTATTTTCTTAATTTTTTTAGGGTCAAATATCTCCATGGCACTGTGGTTTTTATAAGTAGAAAAACTTTCTATAAAAATTACTTTTTTACGAAAAATGAAAATAAAAAGCCCCCCCTCCCCCAGCCATTTAAAAAATAGGAAGGTGCACATGGTAATATGTAAAAGTTAAACTTCGTTTTAAATTCACAAATTATTGATAAACATAGGGAATATCACTGGGCCGGAAACAGAGCTTTGGGCTACTTCATTAACAAAATTTGTAATCCAGTACTACGTGTTGTTACTGTTACGAACTAGTGTATGAGCAATAATCAACCAATAGTAATCATTATTTTAAAAATAATAAAATGATTTTATGGCAAAGGTGAAAAACGGCTGAGCTGATCCTTTTCCATTTGAGCATATGCATTGATTGATGTATATACCTATTTATATATATATATATATCTTTTTTTAATGTTTTTGTTAATTAATTATTATATTGAAACGTCAGTGATTATATTATGCTCAATAAACATTATTGTTATTATTATTATTATTATTATTATTATCGTTGATTATTCACTTCAAATCAAAACAATTACTTTTAAACAAAAATGTATGATATGCTGTGGGTGCCTTCATCCAATGGACATCTTAGATGGTACCTTTAATAGACCTTCGGGCTACGCCTAGATTAACACCGTATTTTTGATATCCAATGTTCTTACTTCTGTCAAAAGTTGCTACTACAAATCACCGTATCAACAAAAATCATTAATGGTATTTTAAACAGAAAAAACCTGATTATCACTGATCATTCTCCCCAAATTAAGTTAACAAGATTTGTAATCCAGTGCTATTTAATTTAATCAACGTATTGTTACTGTTACACTACTGTACCAGCAATAACCAATAGTGACAATTAATCCAAAAAATAATAAACTAATTATAATTTTTCATTCGCTTTGAAACGAAATTTCATGCCGAACTACAAGGCACATTTTAGAAGGTACCACATGGAACACGTAAGGGTTAAACATATCTACAAATTATTGATAAACAAAACTAAGAATAATGGGCCGATATTAAAACCTTGAGCTACGCCTAAATAGACAGTATTTTTGTGATCGAATGTTACTTCCCTCAAAAGTCCGTTACTAATAAATCAGCATATGAGCAGTAATCCAGTATTAGTGTTTTAAAAACAAAATTACTTAATTATCCCTAATCATTCTCCGCAAAGCAAAGCAAATATTTACGAAAAACAAGTACTATCAAAAGTCCCAGTTCTCAACAGACATTTCAGAATGTACACAATGGAGTTTGTAAAAGTCTTTCCTTCCGTTCACAAATTATTGATAAACAAAAGGAAGACCAGTGGGCCGGTAATAGAGCCTTGGGCTACACCTAAATTAACAAGATTTGTAATACAGTGTTATCTACTTTTACCAACGTATTGTTACTGTTAAAAACTAATGTTCCAACAATACCCATTAATGACAAATAGTGCGACTTTCACTCTGATGATGCAAGCTGCAAGGTCTTGCGAAACGTTAGGGAATATGGATGCACAAACAGCAAAATGCCAAATCTGCCTGAGTATCCTCATTCTCAAAATACTCAAACAACACGACCAACCAAAGAGCATGGCCATCTTGCGGGTTTTTGCTCGACTTCACAAGGTGCAAGGGACATTAAGCCAGATGATGCTGGGTGTTCATCTACAAATAATACACGGTCTAAGCCGAAATTCAATGTTTAGAGGAATAATTCGAGTAACCGCCAAAGCCTCAAACAGTATATAATGACAAATATTCCAAAAAATAATAAACTAATTACCATGACTTATTTGCTTTTAAACAAAATCTCATGGCAAACTATAAATGCCAGCTTCCAATAGATATTTTAGAAGGTACCAAATTGACACCGTTAGAAACATTGTGCTACCCCTATTTTTGTGATCGAAAGCTTGTACTTCTCTCAAGAGTCCGTTACTAGTACAAATCACCGTCTGAGCAATAATCATTAATGGTGTTTTAAAAACAAATAACTTGATTATTCATGATCATTCTCCGCAAATCAAAGCAACTATTCAAAAAATATATTCTATCGAAAATCCCAGTTCCTATGGAATGCCAGCCAGAAGGTGCACAATGAGGTTTGTAAAGGTTATATTTCACAAATCATTAATAAACAAAGAGAAGATCACTGAGCCTTGGGGTACCCCTAAATTATCAAAGTTTGTACTCCAGTGTTATCTAATTTTACCACCGTAGTGTTACTACAAATACTGTAGCAGCAATAACCATTAGTGACAATTATTTCAAAAAATAAACTAATTATAATCGCTTATTCGCATTTAAACAAAATGTTATGTTACCTATACTATAACTGGTAACTTCCAACGGACATTTTAGAAGGTGCCGAATGGAACACGTAAGAGTTAAACTTCGTTAAGCCAACAATCGAGGTCTAAACGACGGGCAAACGGGGAAAGTGCTAACAAGAATGTTTTGTAGCGACACGTTGTAAATAGAGGGAAGCCGGCGCCACAGGGTGACCGGTCGGGAAAAGGACTTGCCGCTATGCCCACCAAAACACGAGATTTCAATTAAAAAGACACGTTTAGTAATGAGGATACAGATTTATAGCCGACACTGATTATTATGCCAGCACGGTAACACGCAAGTTGACTTCTTTATCCAGTCGCCACTATTTTGTAGCCATCTGCTTTCGTCTCAGCAATGCATATCAAAGAACCCGCGAAACGTTAATGAAATCCCGCTCGCGTAATTATTGTCTGTCGTACACATTTGGATGTTTTGACAGCCGTAATTAAGGACGCGCCTAATCCACACGTCTAGACGCCAAATCAATACACCTATGGTTCCTCAGTAAATTATACTAAGTAATACTGGATAGCCAATGACATATCAACGTCAATACTCAAAATACTATAAACTTTTGGATGACTGCTATTTAGGGTTCAATTCTACCGACATTGAATTTACTTAGTTTCTTATACAACTTGTCAGACAGAATGTTTGTCATACTCGATGTCAGATAGAAGATGTTGTATGTCATTCTATGATACGTTCCAAATTTTATAATTTTTTTTCGTAAAGGGGCTCTGAAGTGGAGAGTTGGCATCCTCTCTATCAACGTTATCATTATCATCTTTAAATAGTTTTACATATAAAAGCAGTCTATTAAATTTAACTCTCGTTGCTTCTTGCGTGTTGTCTTTATTGATAATAATACTAATAACACCGCATTGCTTCCGTTAATTCTGTTTGATTTAATGAAACTGTCATTTCAAAACAATTTATGTGAAATTTCTATTCATATATTTCTTGCAAAGGAAAAACTTGAATTAGAGTCCGTTGATATTAAATTCAGGTATCAACTTATGATATTTTTGCTTTGGCGTATCTTAAAAGTTTATATAATTTATACACTGGTAGCTGGTAATTTTTCAATATTCAAAGTTTCAAGGAAGTTTGCAGCTAAGATTTATTTCATCTTGAATTGATAAGACTTGGTTAAAATTTTGTAAAAATATATTTCGACACCCAATGGTGTAAACTGAAGAATATTAAAAGTAAATCACAGTCAACAAAATATCAAAATAAATTCAGGAATATAAAATAGCACTTCTACTCACAAATACAATTCTAAAATTCTACTACGTTGTTATACAGGGTGGAGCAGAATGGAGGAGTGTTTTTGAAATGAGAATAATTCAGCTGTTTTTTAACGTAAGAAAAATTTAATTACAAAAGTGAAAGCTTAAATGATACCATTTAACAATAAAAAAGTGAAATTATGTTCTGAAAATGATATCAGGCAGATGATGTCCGTTTTCTGCAATGCACTGCTGTAGTCGTTCCTCAAAGTTCCGCATCACCCTAGTTATGTTGTGATGGCTTCTTCGTCTACGTTGATAGACCTTGAAATCTGCAAGAGTTGAAAGAAGCCATCACAACAGAACTTAAGGCAATTGACATCGACTTGAGTGAGAGGGTGATGCGGAACTTTGAGGAACGACTACAGCAGTGCATTGCAGAAAACGGACATCATCTGCCTGATATCATTTTCAGAACATAATTTCACTTTTTCATTGTTAAATGGTAACAGCTAAGCTTTCATGTTTCGTAATTAACTTTTTTGTAAGTTAAAAAACAGCTGCATTATTCTCATTTCAAAAACGCCCTTCTATTCCGCCCCACCCTGTATTTAATGTACAAGACATTCAGATAGCACATCCAACTAAATATTTTACATAACATTGTAATATGCTTATAATATGCTTCAAATTTTAATTATATGCTTATTGTACAATTTTTTTAAAGATTTGACAGTTACCACAATTTTTAAAGTTTTTAAATATTATGAGACGACCGGACGACCCCCGATCTCATCATCCAGCATCTGCAGACGGTCGCACGTCATCGAGTTTCTGAAAGACCCGCGAACCCGATTTATTTAGAAATTTCTGAAATAATTATAAATAAGCATGATTTTTTTGTTATATTACAACTTTGTTTTAGTGTAATCATTTTTATTGTGTATTTTCAATAATTTAAATAGTAATTTATTATGCACATAGCCCTCAGGGAGAAAACGAATGTCACAATATAATATACAGTGTGCTTCACTTCTTACCTTCACTTCACACCTCTGTATCTTCCTTATTTATTTTCTGATGAATTTCAAATTTTGGTCAATTAGTTATACTACCGTTTAAAAGAATAAAACAAAAGATAAATAAGGAAGATATAAAGATATGAAGGTGGCACTGTACTGTACTGTATATATTTGATTTTTATTCATTTTTCAACAAAGGTGAAAATGCTATAAAATATTGTTCAAACATACTAGAAATCAGAAGTATTGAAACGCCTTTAATTTCACTTCCCGTTATTGTAATAGCATAATTAATGCATTTTTCAGAATTTATTGTAACACTTTCACCATTGCTTACTAATAAGATGCACACATCGTGTCACCATTGTTTCAGTTTGATTAAAAATGACGTACAAAACAGTCGCTACAGTTTATGCAGAACTTCGTGGGAAAATTTCAACTAATATGTTGGTCGATTTACTGAAAACCTCATTTGTTACTTTTAAGTAGGTGGGTATGCTTTGTGGCTGTAGATACGAAATGACTGTAGGTATAGTGTAACTGGATCACCAAATTCAATAATTGTCATATTGAGAAACTACGAGATTTCTTGGTAATTATTGTTACGGTTTAAGATTTTACCAACTTCCAAAATCAGTAACATGCTGCTCTTACAATGTTTAACCGATTATTTATGATTGCGTTATATCCATACATACATATAAAAATATAAAAAAATTACAATAAACATGTTAGCACGGTAAAATTAAACAAATTACTAAGTACTCTCCAATGAAATAGAAATAGACGAATGAACATAGCAAAAAAATCTGGTTACAGCAAAATTTTTTCATCAGGTAGCGAAATGAGTATCAATTGCTATTCAATCTTATAGCAGCAACGGAAATTATATTACTGTAAAATCACCTTCTCTATTTATTTTTAAAATTCAAATTCTACTCTTGACCACTTGTTTAACATTCTTGCTTTAAACTTCCTATAGTAAAACTGTAGTGCTTCTTGTGTAGAACCCTGATTTTGATTAGTTACGTAAAATAGTTTTTTTAAACACGATAATTTACAGACTGCAAATAATAGTAAATAATAAATAATACTTTTAAAAAAAATCTTTACTCAGAACTTTCCTCGCAAGTAAACGGTGACAATTTTAAAAATCAAAGGAAACTAGGAGTAAAAATATCTTAACCTTGTAGTAATAGTTCTTTAGTTAAAGCAAAAATAGGCAGAATTTTCTTTTTCCAAGGTGCTCATCCTGTATAAGTACATTTTACCGAAGTATTCTCGGTTTCATGCCAGGAAGGCATATAATCCGCATGCAAAATATCGTCGTCCACCAATAAATGCTTTTTGAGTTATACCGGCAACAGACAGACATGCAAACTTAATTAAAAACAATTGCATATTGCTGACATAACTACAGGTACTAAGAAAAATGAATGAGCTATAAAATCAACTGCACTAATATGTAATCTAAGAAAATAATTTGAATAACTGCACTATAAATCAGTGGTGCAATCTAACGATTTGATTAAATCGCTATTTTGCCGCCGCTTTTTGTTCAGCGGTATGCAATTACTGCATTAACCACACGTTATTAGTAGCAAATCAGTAACACTGCTGGTATAAGTATTTCATTAGTTAGATATTTAACAATTCATCTACTACTCGGGCTTTCGGAGGTAATTCCTGATTTTAAAGCTGCCAGAGGATGATATGATGAGCTAATGCGGTTTTAATTGCACCTTAACCAAAATTCTTTTCAAATTTCTGTTTAAGGTGTAATTCTCTACTGGGTTTTTAACTTAAACGTTGGTTTTTCGTAATGTTTATTTTAATCTAAATAACTGTAGTATTGTGTTGTTTATGCTTTACTTACTCTTAAAACTGCAGTACAATTAAGGTATCCATCCTAAGCTACGTACATTACCTTAAGGGCAAAAACTTTAATATTGTTTGAATAACAAAATATATTTTAAGATAATTCACCATAGCATGGAAACTATATATATCCACATTTTTCATGTAAATATTATCATATTTAATACATTGTGTTATCTTCTATGCCACAGTTAAAATATACGAAAATATACGCTTAAATAAACTACCAAAATTTTTTTTTATTATATCGTAGTTATAATTCGTTTTGAATATAATTTTTTTGTATCTCTACGATTTGTCCGCAAACTTTCCTATCTATTCTACTTGAGATGTAGTTATTACTGGTCAAACCTTCCAATTAGATTTGTGTAAAATCTATTTTATTTATAAACCTTGCCACTGTATTTCACCATATCGTTAGGTTATACTATCAAGAATATCAATTGTCCTCTTAGAAAACGCATGTACGTTTGTTATTGTTGCTGATGACTTCCACATTGATCAATTCCACCGGTATTTTTAAAAAACGTTTTCTATCTTGTGCCACCCCTATATTTCGATACCAACATTTCATATATATTTATATATTTAGCAGCATTATAAAAATTCAATTAAACTTTATTGGGAGTTGTGTTTCTCCCTGACGAATTTCACCTCAGGTTTTACAAAGATTCTCTATATTACGTCAAAGCTCTTTATCATTTCCTGAGAAAGGTAAATATTTTAGCAAAATATAGACTTTAATGCCAATATTTCTTATCCACCTAAACATTTTCAAAAGCTAATTCCCCAATTTTTGGGGAACAAAGTTTTTGAACGATGGTTTCCCCTCAATTTTTGAAAGTGCTCTTCATCTGCCGATACAATATTATTTATCATATCATAGGAAACATAAGTAAATAGGCAATGCCAATATTTATGGAGTAACATTTCTAAAAGCTGACTCATTAAACCATCTTTGGTAATAATTTTCTCACTGATGATTTCTACCCCATGCTTTGAAGACGTTTGCTATCTTGGATTAAATCTCTCTACCTGGGAAATATCAACTTGATATATGCCTCAATGTTAATATTTCACATTCCACTGTAAACATTTACCTGATCTTTAATTAAGTTTTCTACTGATAATTTCCACTTCAATATGTCGCCTTAAGACAGATTGTAGTGAATATAATAGATAAATATGTTGAAACGTTTTTATGTTAATTTCCATCTATGCCTCGATATTTTTGTTTTCCTTCTTCTTCTTTACGTATCTCTTATATCTTAGGGTGTTTGATTCTCTATACACTTTCTAAATTCTATACTATTCCGCACTAATCGTGTGGCTTTCCCTCTTCCCGGCCTCCTTCTTGATCGTGACCATCCACGCAAGCCTTGATTTTCCTCGTCATGGTTTCCCTCTTCTTACATTCAGCACACTTTTCGCTATCCTATCTTCTTCAATGCACATCACGTAACCACGTTTCATTTCTGCTACAGTTATCTTGCTCCGGTGTTTATCTTGGAGTGTCTAACTTAGTTGACGTAAGTACGGTTTTGTATAGATGCAGTTTTTACTCAGGTGTTTTCTTTGATAGTACATTCTTGATGCAGTTGATACGAGGTTTCTTATTTTCGCTTCTATCGTTCCCTCTTGACTTACAATAATACCCAAGTACTCATAGCTTTCAATTGTTTGTAACTGCTTTCCCTCTCTTATTCCTGCTTATTCTCATTATTTTGCCTTTTTATTCGTTGTTTTCATTGCACTTTAAAGACTGAATCTTTTTACCGTATGGAATGCTGCTTGCAGATCTATACGTGCGAGATATAATGATGTTCTCTCTCATTTTTCGTTCTATTGCTGTTCTCAATGTGTACTATTTCATGATCTTGCATTTGTCTATTTTTAATATACGCAGTTCGTTTTCTACGTAGGGTTTGATCTTATCCAATATTCTAAAATAAATCTTCTGTGCTCGAGGTAATTTCCATAGTCATTAGTGTTTCCTTTTTTAAGGGAGGTATTGCAATTAGGGATGAACCGATTGGCCGAATTAGGGATATATCGGTATCGGTCATATCGGCCTTCCTTTTTGCCGATATATCGGCAAAAGTGAATTTCCTTTCAATATTTAATATTTTAATATTTATTATAAGAAATGAACAATATAATGTAAATAATCAATGCGGAGTATAAAATATAACTACTATCTAATATTGAAAATTCATTTTTTGTAAATTATTATGTAAAAATATTAGGATCTCCATCAAGTGTGTTGCACCATTCAGCGAAATATCTTCCAGCTTCTGGAATACACTGCATCATCAAAAAAGAAAAAGGTAAAGGTCCAGGGTCATTTAAATTCCCCCAGCTGGGGGCCCCTTGCTTTCTTCTTCAGCCAATAACGGGAATTTCAGAATGGGTGGAGAATGCAAGAGAGGCCAGGAAAGGTGGAGAAGTACTGCCCCGACATTCGCTTCAGAGAAGGTACTGTGTTGACTCAGGAAAACCACCTAAAAACCTGAATCAAAGAAGAAGGCCAAGGGAATCGAACCCACGACCTCCCGAATGCTAAGCAGACGTGGTAACCACTAGTCCACAGAGCTGGGTCGATCAGCAAAAACATTCGATCAGGCGATGCCATTTCAAGGTCTTGCATCATTAGAAATTGTTAACAATACTAACTAATAGGTCAAGAAAAAAAAATTATTGTATTAAATTGCGTTATTAAAACGAAATGACGAGAAGACACCTCCATAAGCAAACCTAAGCTAGAGTTTTTATTTAGGGGTTACCCCGCCCGAATCTAGCAAGCAGCGGCGCACACGTGCTTGCATGTAGTCAAAAAGTAGTGGAGAGAGCAATGAGAATATATCGGCCGATATATCAGCGTATCGGCCTCGATTATATCGGTATCGGCCGATATATCGGTATTGGCCAAAAAATCCGTATCGGTCCATCCCTAATTGCAATATTCTCTTCCCAATCCTTGGGTAAATTTTAAACTTGATATGCATGCTGACATATACTCTTAATCAATTTCCTTAATCTCTTTCGGCCGATTGTCCCAAATAAATACATGCGTGATATTGGGAGATATTTTATCGAACTTTTTTCCCTGTCTTGGGCGTTTTATCACATGGCGTTTCGGGAGTTTTTGATCTACTCCCGTCCTCCGGTGAATGAACTCCTGGTTAGTCCTGAGAAGGACTAATTTTGTACGTCTTTTCACGTACACTCGTGCCTACCCCGGAGTTGCCACCTTCGCTTATTGCTTCTTCTTCTTCACTTACTTGATCCTCTTCGGCGGTATTGTTTAAGTTCATATTTCGTGCCAATATTGTGGGAAATGTTAACAACTATGTCAAAACTTATGTATAGGTCTAAATATTTTGTAACATTGGTTATGCCTTTTTACTTCCTTTTACAATAAAGGAAGTATTGGATTCACCCCAAAAATTCGAAATTGAGTTTTCAACTGATCTTCACGTTTTAGAGTCCCCTGAACACAAAAAAAACATATTTTTTTTCATTGGTCTGTCTGTTTGTGTGTCTGTCTGTCTGCCTGTGTGTCTGTGAACAGAATATATCAAAAACTAAAAGAGATATGGCGTTGAAACTTCATATATAAGTTTTGTGTACTATGTAGATGCGACAGCAAGCTTTTGAAAAAAATCGCATAACCGAAAGTAGGTGTTTACTCTTGTGATTTTTCAGTTTTTTTCGATTTTTTCAAAAACGGCTCTAACGATTTTTTTCAAACTTCACATTTTTACTACATTTTGAATGTGTATTGATATGAGGTAGGTAATTTTCCAGTTGAATACTTCTAAAATGGGTTTCTTTTGTTTTTTTTTTCTATTTGTTTTATTAACTCCTATTTTAAATAGAACGCCCGGTATATTATTACATTTTTGAATTCAGCTTAAAATTCTAGAGAAAACTTGTCTCTTCAACTAACGCTCTATTTTGTACCGTTTTTGCAGAATTTGTAAGTTTTGCAAATTTTTGACAAATGCTTAAAACTTTAAAATCAAAATTTTACTAATTATAAGATCACTGTAAAAGGAAGTTGTGTGCGTGTACACACCAGATTTGTTATTGATGATTTCTACTTCAATGTTTGTAATCTTCCTTTGCCTCGGACAAAGTTATTTATTTTTTCTTAGAAAATGTAAAAACCTGTAAATTAGGTCTAGTTATGTTATCAGCTCATTACGGATAGTAATTCCTCTAGTTCATAAAATCTGAAGTAACAATGAATATGTTTACTATTTACAAAAATTGCAATGTAGTCCTGTCGTGTTTGCTACTAACCGCTACCAAGGAACGTTATTACCTGACCTATCTACTCAATTTTAGAGTATGCGAAGATATACAAAGAAGGAGAGCAATATTTAAAAATTATCGACCCCAACCTTTGAATTATTGATCCCTTGTCTTGGTGGTTAGTTTTTGGACATATTTGTAGCAATATCATACAGCGTAAGTAGATGCAATTGAAAGGAAAGTGTGCAAAAGAGCGCCGATTTAGATATATACTCGACAGGGGCGGCGAGTTTTGCAATTTCAATGGGGTGCCTTATACATATTTTGGAAACTTTATGTTTTGAAAGAAATAAATAAAGAATATGTAAATCCATTAATATTACAAATACAACTAAACCAATACAATGAAAACAATACAATTTGTGTAAATAATATACACATCACATATTATATACTTATACCTATATAATAGCTAGATACTTATGTATCTATACATAAGAACTATTTAAGTGAAAACGTATTTTTGCGAACTGTTGCTCGATTTATAAATTCGTTGGCTACATCATTTTTATCTATTTCATCTGTTACATCCTTATGCACATGTAATATTGCTAAATTGTTTAATCGTTTTTGTGACATAGTTGACCTAACATATTTATGTAATCTTCGTAAAGCAGGGAACGATCTGTCCGCTGTACAAGAAGTTACAGGTATGGTAAGAATCATTTTTATAAATTTGTGCATTTCTGAAATTACATCTACTAAATAGGTTTTTTCAGTAAGTATATTTACTGCTTCACTAAAACTATTCAATGCTAATTTCTGTTGTTGATATATATCTATAAACATTTTGCGATGCAGTTTAAGACGATCATGTTCGAAATCGCTTTTATAAAGTTCAAATATTTTTGTCCCTGCGAATTTCCTAAGTTAAAAAGTTCTATTTCTTTTAAATGATTCATGGCTGCCGTATTAAATCAGCTATCTAAGCTGACTATAGTTTGATTCAATATATCAAAAAATAGTGATCGAAACATGTCTTCGAGAGTTTCATAATTAAACTGAGCAGCACCCTCATTGTATCGTTTAGGAAGTGTTCTTTTGCTTGGTAATACCGCTTCTACTAGTCCTAACACTTCTGCACTTTTAATAATTTCTTTACAAAGACTTTCACACCCATTTTTTTCTCTTATTCTTTAAAACATCGTTCACTGTGTTAAAAGTACAACTGCTTCATTAAAATGAAGGGAAACTTTTTGTAGTGAACAATTTAATATTTCCACCTTTTCAAAAACTACAATAAAAGTTTTCATCAAAAATAGTCTCCAACTCCAAGAGAATTTTTAAATGTGCATTTGCTTTAGTCCCAACATTACTGGTCGAGTTATGTCCAAGCTTGTAATAAACGTGATCAAAGCAACTCTAGCTTGTTTCATTTGGCTTTCTTTTTCCGTATTAAGACTAGCCAAGACGTTAACACCACGTTTACTACATGCCACAATACCAACTGCTTGGGAATGGAAATTGGAACGTTTATGATCTATAAACCTCTCTATTGCTTTATTCCACGAAGAAAAACCATTAACACAAAAACTATTACAGGCATTTTTGTTGGAGACGGTAGCGGCCTCAAATTTATGATTTTCTCTTTTTGCTGCCTCTAAGCATATCCTACAATAGTATATTATGTTATTAGGAGCAAAAGTTATATTTTATGTGGCGTGGCTGGACGGTTTATCTCCACATTTTACTGCCGTTTGAAGAAAAAATACTTTATCCGCCTGAAGATTGTAATCAATCCACTTAAACTGATCAGACCACTTATGCAAAAATTTCCTTGTGGATTTTCTTTTTCTGACAATATCTGCAACTAAAAATTTCTTGCAATTAATGAAATAACGAATAATAATTTAAATTAGTATGCAACGCAATACCTAAAGGTATGTATGTAATTTCAAAAATACAATATTCGTAAAATTAAATTTAGTTAATCCCAGCAAAAAGTTATGTAGTTTGTGATTAAAATTAGATTTAATTTTTCTAAATAAATAAATAACAAAATTACAATATTTCAGATTGACATATTGGAAATAGTAATATAAATTACAATGTATAACATACCATTTCTTTTATCGAGATTTATAAATGATGGGTTTTGAAGCGGATTTCCATCTCCGGCACTGGTGGATTTTTCGTGCTTCAAAAACTGATCCATTACATAGGCAGACAACTACATAGAGCGAACAATACAAATGCTACTTGGAATCTGAGGCGTTTACTTCAGCTAATTTCAAATATCCATCATGAAATAAGCAACATTGAATTTTTGGAAATATTTAGGTAGGTAGTAGTTACCCTAGCCTATATCTATAGGCGATAAGCTTTAAATTGTACTGCCAGTCTCAACCAAGACAGGTAGTAGCTCGGTCATTACACCCCGTGACTGATGCTGGCTAGCACATGCTGATTCAATTCCAAATAAATAGTTTTGAATAATATTATGTTACTGTTACAATTTATTCATTGGGTGCGTTGCACCCGTAACAATTTGTGATCGGGTGCGGTCGCCCCCGTGCACCCGTCTACTCGCCGCCCCTGATACTCGAAGAAACTTTACGAAATATTTTCAAGAACGAGCCTTACAAAATCGAGCTCTAAATCGATCCATTGGCAAAAGTTAAGTGGAGCTCGGGTAAATTCCATCTCGCTAGCAAAAAATTTTCGATTCCACTAAAAACGGCTACGTTATTAACTTGGCCTGTAAACGTTTACTAAAAACGATCAAATGTCTGCTAATGGTTATGTAATTTCTGTTCGACTTCACTTTCTTAATTCGCTGCTGCATAAAAAAGTAAATTGACAGTTCACAGTCGAGTAACTTTTAATAAACTACAAATACCCATTTAAACAACTTGCATGACTCGTGACGAGTGAACACACAGGATTTGGTCTGTGCACCAGTTACTGTGGATTCTGAGTGGATCATCACCAGTCGACTACGTCGCTGCACAGCTGTAGTAAAGACCGGATCCACTACACAATCCGAGATTAAATCTCCTCCGTATAATCAGATAGACGGTATAAACATAATCAGATATATTAGGATTCCCTATCGATTCTCGTTCTTTACCTAAAGACTTCGTACTTAATAACTCGTATGGGCGCATGAGCCAGACCACACGCAGAACCTAATCCAAATTTCTATAAACGGGATTAGGTTTATCAGTTGAAAGAAAACTCCCACATATATGGGGCGAAGAAACTCGCTTATTGTAAATTAACGGTTATTCATCTAACAAAGGAGAAGAGCTGTTCCAAATAAACCAACCGCTTGTACCGTACACAACAAAACGTTTTAACAAGTTATTTAAAAAATATGCAGTGGTTTTAATACAATATGATATCTAACAATTGAAAAATCTATTTTAAGTCAGAATAAATTGAGTTTCTTAATTTGCATCTATATTTTAGGAGCTTCTGCTCCAACTTTTGAACCAGCTTCAGTATGTACAATATCACTAGGTAATCGTGCAAACATGAATGAAAACGTGTGAATATCTTGCAATATTCTCATCGCGTACACAATTTAAGACTTCACTTCACACGACATTTTTGACAACAGCTGAAAACAGCAAAATAGAAGGGGCTTAACTAAACAGACTCATAAGAAAAGAACTTAAGAAAATGCACAAGGAGGTACAACATAGACAAAATTAGGGATATAATAAAACAAAACAAAGGGTCTAAAATCGTTAAAAAGCAACTGAACATAGACAAGAAATAAATCGTTAAAATTAAGAACAAAATTGGAGAAAGAAAAAAGAATAAAGGAAATGAAAAGTTACTCCATAGAATTGCTCGCACCTAAAGTAGAATCAAATGTAAGACAAATAGAAAACGGAAAACGAAAAGTTGTTGATATCGTCAAAGAATAATTCAACTATCGATGAGCAAAACAAAATTAAATAAAATCTGAGGACCGCATAACGTAATAGTAAAAATTATAAAAATAAGAGAGATAAGATGTGCAAGAAGCACTAGTAACAGGGTTTAAACTGCCGCTCGCCAAATCGTCAGAATGCAATACTATCTGGAGAAATTAATTTCTCAGCATTTCGCCAAAAAACTAATCCAAAAATTATGCAAATAATAGACTGAACTAAATTACCCTTCATATTAAAATCTTTCCAAAATAGGGCATTCTCTCCCATCTGGCAACACTACGACGCCATTAGCAATAGTGCATAGTTCCCCGGCTGGGGTATTGTTGGGCGTCATAATTTTGACCAAAGATGGCACTGAACAAGAACAACTACCACCACCTGAAAAACTCCAAAAGCAATGATCAGCGGAATATTAAGCAAATGGAAATACCGTCTCAGCAAGTCTTGTTAAAAAGTGGGAGTTTAATTATAAATGGCTTGAAGTGTCCTGGAGTGATAATGGTCTCCAACCTACTAATTGCCAATGCAAATATTGCAAAAGGGCTGGAAAAAACGTTAACAAGAGGCAAATAATTCAGTCAATAATTAATTGGCTTTCTTTCATGCCATTTACATTTACTGTTTAATTTTTATTGCAGAAAATGTATCAATCACAAAAGCTGATGTTTAAAAAAAATGAAAAAAAACTGAAGAACACAGGTTTTCAATACAATTCTTCAGTAGCCCTACATCTAATGCTGCAAAAAACTGTGAGTGTGCAATTGTCTCTGCCAACAAAAAAAACAATGATATAATAGTCATATGATGATAATAGTTAATGATCACAAATAGCGACGAAGACGTCATTATCAACCTAGACCGAACAGTCCTCAACTGTCCATTAATAACAAAATTCTACTCTATAAAGCCATCATAAAGCCGATATAGAGTTATGGTATACAACTCTGGGGAACTGCCAGTAATTCCAATATTGAGATTTTAAGACGCTTTCAATCTAAAGTTTTACGATCTATGGTAAACGCTCCTTGGTTCGTTCCAAATGACGTTATCCAACGTGATTTGAACATCTCCTCCATCACAGACAAAATTCGCAAATATAGTGTCCGTTACGCTACTCGCCTTAGTGCTCACCCAAACGTGTTAATCGAGCCTCTCCTAGAAGACGACGTCCAGCCTAGACTCAAAAGAATAAAGCTTTCCAACCTCCCACGCCGCTTTGAATGACAGTGCGTAGTGTACTCTGTGTAAGTGAGTGTAATAAATACTTGCAATACAAAACTACCGAGTTAATTGAGAACTGTCACTGGATTGTTTCCGTCATGTCTTATTGTCGGGTTTATTATATATTATTGTCAAATCGCCTACTTATTGCCTCTAGGAGGTAGATTGTAGATAAATAAACAAATTAAAAAAAAACCTAGACCGAACAGTCCTCGAAAAAATAGACAACCAGGTATGTCTCGAACCAAACCTTCAACGAAAAAAGACATCAGCGTAGAGACTAACCTGAGCATTTGGAAACTGGGCTGCATTCTGAAATCAAAAACACCCAATACCCTAAAAAAAAGTTTACAATCAGTGTGTCCTCCCTATGATGACCTATTGAAGGACAACATGGAATTGAACAGAACGTATTCTCCAAAAACATACAAGAACGCAAAGAGTACGGGATGAAGCTCAGAGGTCGAAATAATAACGCCTGGATAAGGACACAAACAAAAATAATATAGTCACACAACGTTTTACCTCAATTGAAATAGCAATGGCAATGAGCTGTTCACCTCGCGAAGATCGAAGATGACATATGGTCACGTAGGATACTCGAGACCTCGTTAAACGAAACGAAATATAGAAAGACAAAACATAAGATGGTGAGAATCTCAAAAAAGAGAGCTGGAACCCATTGGATGCAAATAGCCAAAGATAGAGCGACATGGAAAGAGATGGCAATTATTTTGACAGTTTAATAACAAACGTTGCTACGGTGTCGTCAAATGTTGTTTTCCATAGCCCACTAACTATTTGTATATACGAAAATGTGTAATTTATTTTCAAAACTACTTACTACTGGTATTTAAGGAGAATTACTAGTTGTTCTATTTAAACTACTATCGATCTTGCAAATTAAGAACAAAAGTTGGTGAGTTCAAAAGTGTCTTATACTAAGTGACCGTGAAACACTCTGTATATTAATATGCAGATAACTCTTCTCAGTAAAATATTAAAGCTATTAGTTCGAAAGTTCAATAATGATTAAATGTGACGCGCCAATGAATTATTGCATGAAATAAAGTATTAATTAGCTTGTATATTAGGACCGTTACGTGGTTAATGTAAATAAATATGAAATTATAAATGAAATAATGCTTCATAAAAAAGTAATATAATTTATTTGCCATAAATGCCATTTCAGACCTCCACTGGGATAAGCGTACCTAGGAATCGAGCGATGGGGTCACAATAACTTTCAATGTGTTGACTTGCGTCTGCATAACCATAACTCAAGACAGTTCCAATTAGTAGAACTTACATCAATTTTCCTTGAAAGTGGTAACGCCCGTAACGGTAGTTTCGCAGCGTCTACTGAAAAGCTCTTTGATATCTAATTTACAATTCATTTTCAGAATAATTCCTTCCAGTGTAGGTGTAAGTAATATCTGGCAAAACGGAAAAAAGTGGTGAGCTTCATTCTGTGATATACTCTTCTTAATTTTCTCGCGAGATGGCTCTGAATTTGGAAGTTGGTATCATCTATAGCTCTGTGACTATTGTTTTAAAAATAGTAGTATAGTAAAATGATAGAAATTGTAGAGGTTAAAAATCACAATTTCTTCAAATTCTACCTATAGCTAACAGTGGACAAACCAAGTATGAAGAAAAGATGAGGATAGAAAGATAGGCTAGGTTAAATAATAATAAAACACGTAAGGTTTTGAGGATTAAATTAAATACTTAAATACTTTATAGAAATTAAAATGATACCCTTACAAACAAATATAGAAAAGTGGTGAGGGGTTACCATCATAATTATTCAGCTACCAATAGCAAAGGAGTTGATGTATTTACAGTGTAGTGAAATATGAAACGTAAATTTTTATAACAAATTGAAGATTAGATCATTTGTTTACTTTCTTGAAAAGAGAATATCTCATCCCTTAAACGTCTTTACTACGAGATTTTTCTTTCTTTATACGAAGAACAGCAGTCTTAAAATTAAAAGTAAATTTTTTATAGTATACAGTGACCGGAATAAATTTGGACAAACATTTTTTTTATTATCCATTTATCAGGAAATTATATTCTTGATAGAAGTCCCTGCATCAACCCAAACCCAAAATTTAAATATCCTCTTTCGTATACGGAAGGGGTTCAATAATATGAAAATATTTTTCAAAATACACAACGATGTTATTTAGAAAATTTGCACAGAATTGAAAAAAATTGTCAAATACGAAGTCACATTTACCTGACCTGAAAAACAATTTTAACTTGTTATTCCTATTTTTTTCTTACCACCTTGTGTTATTACGGAAAATGAGAAACTTCAAAATTAACTTATCCTCGGATACTATAAGCATGTACTGTCTAACTTGAGTTTCGCTCTCCTAGCAACCAGAAAATTACGTTAACTGGAATTAGTGCTAAAAAAATTATCCAACGTAAAAAACCCAGATAAGTAAAAATATATAATAGCAAAGAATCCAAACATCAACAACAATTCAAAACAATTATAATTTATAATTGAAATGTTATAGTACATTATTGAAGAATTAGAATGAAATTGTTGAAGTTTCTTCGTTATTATTATTATTTTGCATACAGGGTGGTTCAGATAAGATGACGAGCCTTACTGTCACTCCGATGAAACCCAAATTACATCTGTCATAGACACTAGGATTAATCAAAAGGAGATAATAGAATTAACGATCAACTACATTCATGAGATAAATGAACTACGAATGGCATGTATAGTTTTACAAAAAATTAAACGTCAGTTAATGTATTACTGATTGTATGCAGATAGATTTTGTTATTTTTCTTTACACAATGTTCACGAATGAAGAAAACACAGATATGGTTTTAATTTTCGGCAAATGCCGCAAAAATTCAATAATGGCTGCTAATCTGTAGGCACGGCGCTACTGCAAAAAAGGCATCCAGTAGATACATTTTTTCGTCGTTTGGGATTTTTTTTGCGCGAACGTGGAACATTTAAACCATGTGTTAGATGACGAGGAATAATTGTTAGAAAGGAAGATAATGAGGTGGCAGTAATTGAAGCTATAGATGAAGATGTTCATGTAAGCCAAAGTTTCAAGTCAGCGGTTGGGCATTAGTAAATCTATTCAAAGAATGTTGGCTGCTAATAGATTTCATTCGTATCATATTATATTAGTTCAAGGTCTTAACCAAGGATTATGCCGACAGAATTCGATTTTGTCAATTTGTCCGTCAACAGATAATTAAAAATCAAAATTTTGTAAAATACGTATTATTCAGCGACGAGGCAAGATTTTCTAATAATGGAATACTAAACGGGCATAACTGCCATTACTATGCACAAAACAATTCGCAGTGGATGAGGGAAGCTCATTTTCGGAAAATTTTCTCGGTAAATGTTTGGTGGGGCATAGTTAATAACTGTACTATTGGACCACATCTTTTTCAAGAAAATCTAACGGGAGAAATTTTTTAAACTTTCTTAGAAACGTTTTTCCTGAACGTGTGGAAGATGTAGATCTGGAGAAAAGGTACATGTGGTTTCAAACTGATGGAGCTCCATCTCACTACCATAACAACGTTACAATACTTGATTGCAACTTATGAAGGAAAATGGATTGGAAGCGGCTCTGCTCATCCTTGGCCACCTCGTAGCACAGACCTCACAATTTTAGATTACTTTTTGTGGGGTGCAATGAAACAACTAGTATACAAAACTCCCCGCTCGAGATAGTAGGTCTTTCCTAAGGAAAAGTACAGCATATGGAAACGCCAACAGAGGCCAATTTGAATATACGTTACGTTAAAAGACCTAAATTTTAGTCACTGTTATTGTTATTTTGTTGTTATAAAATTAAAATAAATTGGTTAATAAAAGTGTACTATTGATGGCAATTAGTGACATTTATGCAATTCTTAGATATACTTGTTCGTTCATAATTTTTGTTTTCCTATTTAATTCGTTACGATGGCTATGGCAGATGTAATTTAGGTTGCATCGAAACAGCACTAAGGCTCGTCATCTTAGCTGAACCACCCTGTATTTGATGATTTTTGATTTCTAATCTAATCCCCGTATTTGAAACTTTACTTCAGTTCTAAGCTATTTTTCCAAATAATATCTTCGTGTATTTTGAAAAATAGGGGTACTTCATTCTTGAGCCACTTTCATCTTTCCGATCCTCCCCCATATACAAAAGGAGATATTTAAATTTTGGGTTTGAGAAGATGCAGGGACATTTATCAAGAATAGAATGTTCTAATAAAGGGGTAACAACAAACATTTTCATATATGTCTAAATTTATGTCTGTCGTTATACAGGGTGTCCTCATTTTTTCGCGAAAAATACATTTTTAAATAGTACTGTAATACTAATAAAAAATGTTATTTGGACTTACACACTTTTTAATAAGCTACAGCAATTTAAAGGAAATTGTTGCTGTTTTTCATATTTGTAAAAAAATATTAAATTGAGATTTGAGAAATGTCGAATCAAATACAATAAACTAGCTAACTGATGCAATCCAATGACGTAGATTCTTAAATTATTTCTTGTTTTAGTTCACCGTTTAATTTAGCACAGAAAATCATGAGTAATTTTTTGATTCGGCAGAAAATGGAAAAGCAAAAACAATGACTATAACATTCCAATTTTATATTTTTCTGCTGTTTGGCATATCTTGAAAAGAAACAAAAAAAATTCTTAAACGGCCTGTATCTCGTTAAGTAAGAGCGGACATCCTATAGAAGAGTACCTAATAGAAAAGATTTTTAAATGTTGACAGATAGACAGATAGATATTCAACTGTTGACATCTACAGTCACTTATAGTTTTCTAAGCTATGGGGGGGGGGGGGGGGGATCTATCTCCTTCATCCCTTTTCCTATATACTCCACTGTTCGAAAACAGTCAGATGTTAAAATATAACAGGAATAGGTAAGAAGAAGGGCTTTAGATAATAATATGGTATATAAACTATAGTATGATCAAACATTATTTAATCTAGTATGGCTATGGAACAGTTTCTAATTTATAAATGCAACTATACGTCACTAAAAAACTAAATGTCAAGTTTGACATTTAAGTGTAAACGTAGTTGCATTCATAAATCAGGAACTATTCCATACCTATACCAGATGAAAATAATATTTTATCATACTTTACCTAAGATTGTTACAATTAAATTGATGGTCAACGACTTGTTACGGAAATCTAAGCATTAATTTTTTGTTTCAAACTTATAGATACTGCAGCAAGTGCGACTCAAACTCAGTGTACATCATATAAATAAAGGAGAACGATCCAAACGTGTGTGTCACGACAATTGCAGACGCGATGTCCCCCATTCGCGTTTACATGCATTTCACCGTCGCCTCGACTTCGCGACCGGGGCGGAGCCCCGAGTGTCCCCCTGGAGAGGAGCGGAGCCCCCAGGGTCCCTTGGAGAGGAGCGGAGCCCCGATGGCTCCCTTGGAGAAGGGCGAAGTCCCGGGAGCCCCCTTGGAGAGGTGCCGAGCGCCAGGGGCCCCCTTGGAGAGGGGCGGAGTCTCAAGAGCTCCCTTGGAGAGGGGCGAAGTCCCGAGGGCCCCCTTGGAGAGGGGCGAAGTCCCGAAGGCCCGCTTGAAGAGAAGCGGAGTCCCAAGGGCCCCTTGGAGAGGGGCGGAGCCCCGATGGCTCCCTTGGAGAAGGGCGAAGTCCCGGGGCCCCCTTGGAGAGGTGCCGAGCGCCAAGGGCCCCCTTGGAGAGGGGCGGAGTCTCAAGAGCCCCCTTGGAGAGGGGCAAAGTCCCGAGGGCCCCCTTAGAGAGGGGCGAAGTCCCGAAGGCCCCCTTGGAGAGGGGCGGAGCCTCGATGGCTCCCTTGGAGAGGGGCGAAATCCCGAAGGCCCCCTTGGAGAGGGGCGGAGCCCCGATGGCTCCCTCGGAGAGGGGCGAAGTCCCCGGGCCCCCTTGGAGAGGTGCCGAGCGCCAAGGGCCCCCTTGGAGAGGGGCGGAGTCTCAAGAGCCCCCTTGGAGAGGGGCGAAGTCCCGAGGGCCCCCTTGGAGAGGGGCGAAGTCCCGAAGGCCCCCTTGGAGAGGGGCCAAGTCCCGAGGGCCCCCTTGGAGAGGGGCGAAGTCCCGAAGGCCCCCTTGAAGAGAAGCGGAGTCCCAAGGGCCTCTTGGAGAGGGGCGGAGCCCCGATGGCTCCCTTGAAGAGGGGCGAAGCCCCGAGCGCCCCCTTGGAGAGGGGCCGAGTCCCGAGGGCCCCCTTGGAGAGGGGCGGAGTCCCAAGGGCCCCTTGGAGAGGGGCGAAGTCCCGAGGGCCCCCTTGGAGAGGGGCGAAGTCCCGAAGGCCCCCTTGAAGAGAAGCGGTGTCCCAAGGGCCCCTTGGAGAGGGGCGGAGCCCCGATGGCTCCCTTGAAGAGGGGCGAAGCCCCGAGCGCCTCCTTGGAGAGGGGCCGAGTCCCGAGGGTCCCCTTGGAGAGGGGCGGAGTCCCAAGGGCCCCCTTGGAGAGGGGCGAAGTCCCGAGGGCCCCTTTAGAGACGGGCGAAACCCCTGGAGCCGCGAGGGCCCCCTTGGAGAGGGACGAAGCCCAGTGAACCCCCTTTAAATGGCCCAACGTAATAAGCTTAAAAATGGTGGTAAATTGAATAGAATAGACCGCGCAATAGCGCGCGCAGCCCCGTTTATACTAAATAAGAATGCAGCCTGTATAAAGCATCATTTTAACTTCCCCACCATTAAGAAATAATTATTTATATTTTTTGACGAACTCTCTATAACTCGATTTTAAGGGCGCCCCAGGCGGAATTGAGGGAGTCGAACGCAACCACAATTACCTACTTTTAAGCACAAATTTTGGGTTACCATCAAGAGCTTGTTAATCCTTTTCCAAATGTGACTAATTTCGCTTGCCATCCAGCAGATTCGAGGCTGACCTCTTGCCAAAGTACCTGAAATGTTTATTATGTTTTTCCAAGTGTTTGCCTTCCATTAAGACTCTTTACCAATATAAACAAGCCATTTAATTTAATACTTAGCAGCGAAACGATGCTGTCCTAACTGTGCTAATTTCGGGTTGAATCCAGTAACGTCTTGAACCTTGGAAAACGTTTTCGGAAAGTGGAAGTGCTTTCCGGTTCCTCGACGAGAAATCAAGTAAAGTAAAACAGCGCTGTGCAAACATTTTCTCTTTTTCAAAGGGCACGCGTTTTACTTGGCAACCAGTTGTTACGTTGCTATACTATTTTTGCTCTATTAAGCATTCGGTAGCGTTAAAAATTGCGCACGAGGGCATCGGTAAAAAAGTTATGGCAGCAAGTGAATAAACGAAACCACATATTTGGCCGTTGAGCAAACAGTGGTGGTGGACGTGTGAAGTCACCAAATTTTTATTGGATTTCTCCACGTGGATTTGAACCTTCCAATAAACATTTTCATTTCTATTTTTAACTAAGTAAACCTTTGCAGAAAAGGACTTTAAAACTCGGCAGGCAAAGTAAAACAATAAAAAAGAGATTCGTTGATCCTCCAGCGAGCATTTAAGTACGCCTGTAAGAATTTGTCACACGCCGATGCCGACAAAATTAATAAGATAAATGACTTGCTTAATTCAAGTAGTTCTGTGATTAGGCCAAGTTCAACTCTTTATTTTCTTTAGCAATCAAACCACACTGTCAATTTGAGCTGCGGCGGTGTCGAAAGCCTGCGGTTAAGTGATTTAAGGCACAATATGAATATGGAAGCTAAACTACGACCTGAAATTTTGCGAAGACTTTTGTAACCGCTGCGGATTGTTGGGCAATATTAGAAATCGAAATAAATAATTTAAATGACACCTTTATTTTGTTGGTAATTAAAACTGGAAACTGGAATATAAATTGCACGAGCGAAAACGCAACATGGTACGAAGGATATTAAAATCGGTAAAAACATTTGCCCTTACTGTCAGAAATGTTGGGATTGGTCTGCTATAAATTTATATTTTTTCCTCAAATAAATCTTGGTGTAACGTAGGCAATTTTAGCGTATAGGAAAAGTGTTTGTTGGACTTTTATCTGAATATATAGCTATATAGAACTATGTATCTATACAAAATTTATATTGTGTCACAGTTTTTCGAATAGTCACATTCGAGATAATTGCTTAACGTCAATTACAAGCAAACACTCAGATCTGCTCTAGAAATAAACAAAATATTAAAAGTTTAATGCTTACAAATAACATCGATAAACTGTAAGTCCTGCTCATTACAACGATCTCTGTGGTAATCGTTAACCATATTTACAACACAAAAAAATATTAAGCATAATATAATAAATAAGTAATGAACAGACATGCAGATACAATTTTATATTCTGAGGGGATCTACATTGATTAAGTCTGGGATGTCACAGGGATCACACTTTGGTTCTTTTGTTATTTAACATGTATTTACATGATATTAATAACATTTTTGTGAAATATCACTGTCTGCCGACGACTTCAAAATTTATAACACAAGTAAATCAATATCGGGTTGTTCTAAAGTGCAGGATGATTTAACTAGATTTCAAAATTATTGCTGAAAAAATAAATTAAAATTAAATATTGATCAATGCCATCATATAAGTTTTAGACGAAATAAGAATCTCATAAAATTTCAATACGAAATAAAGGAACTCGGGGTTATTCTTGCAGGTAAACTGATTTATGACAGACATATTGATTACATTACCAAAAAAGCTAATAGGTTGTTTTGTTTCACTATAAGAACTGGCAAGCATTTTAGTAATTAATTAGAAAACGTACAGGTGTTTATATTACCCTTACATTAATAGTATTATTAATTATGCCTCTACTATATTGAATTCACAATATTCTGTTTATATAAATAGAGTAGGAGAGGACATAAAAAATGTATCCAACGTCTCTATATAAAACAGAAAAAATCTATCGGTGATTATACTAGCTGTCTTCAGCAACAGATGATGTTAACAAAAAATAGCCGAAGTAATGATTCTTTATAAAATAGTAAACTCAATCGTCTAATGTCCCCAAACTTTACAATTCATTAATTTCAATGCTCTACCTCGCTCTTTACGATTGCCACCATTGTTTAACATCCCCTTTTTTAGCACATTAGCTTTCAATAACTCTCGTATCCTGAGACATCGGCGCCTAGGTGAGTGATTGGCGTTCGCCACTGCAGCCGAGGTCAAAACGAAATTCGGCCCGGGCGTTCCGGTTTCGCTTAGTTAAGGTTAACCTAAGTGACGCCAGCACCCCCTGAAGTAATGCGGAAGCGGTTCCGGGGGGTAACAGTAGAAGATAGGTGAAAAAATACTCTTCTATCGTAAGAATGTGCAGAACATACAATGAATTGTTTTTGGAAATTGACACTTTTCACTTGAACTTCCTGCAATTTAAGAAGGTACTTCCTGGATGAGTTATCAATTTTACCGTAATGTCTTAAGTTATTTGCGCTTTTTCACAGCTAAGCATAGACCGGAAAATCATCCAGAACGACCTAAGCTGCAATATATAAAGCAGATAATGGAAGAAGCAAATAGTAGCAGGTACGCTGACATGATTTGAACAGCCCAAGACAGCGCACGCTGGAAAATGGATGATACCAGTCCTTCGATGGGAAACCAGTAGGAGAAGCCAATAAGATTGAACAAGCAAAATGTTGGTACAGAAGTACGAGTATATTACCAAACAAATGCCTGATACCCACTACAGCTTTTAGCTCTACCATGTACCATTCAAACAAAAAGGTGTGCACTATGCTATGCAGTGTAGGTACAAAGAGCCTCGATATACCCCCCAGATCATGTCGAAATAAACCAACACGTTAATCGTGACAGAAAGGTGCTCCACTACTGCGTTATATAGCTATCAAAAGCTTTAATGTCAAAACAGATAAAACAATTAATCGAATCTGAACGTGTACTTCCCAATTACATTTTAGTTGTTGATCATTTCACGTTAAATCCAATGCACCCTACTACATTTTAAGCAACTAATTTTGATCTTGCAATATGTTCGTATCAATAGTAAAACGAAACCACTACTGCGTCATGTAGGCATAACGAGCCTCGACATACCAGCAAAACCATGTCAAAATAGACGAATATGTCAAGCATATCAGCAAATTAAATATTGATTTGCTCCTTTCAATTCAAACACAGTGCACTGTTTTGTATGCTATGTTTCTTTTTCTCAGTTGGTTTGGTTTCTCAATTACAGAGACGTCACGATACCATTACATTTAAATATTTTGTACAGTATTGCACCAATCAGTTCTCTGATACTGGTGGAGTGTAAGTCTAGTTGATTGCGGTACCTGATCTGCCCATCTCATAGTGATCTTCCCCTGCCTGGTATATCTCCTTATATTACCAAAAGAGAATGTCGTTTCTCCGTACTATATGACCGCAATATGTTAAAATTCTTTTATGATTCGATGTTGATAGACGCTCTTCTATTTGAAGCTCTTCTGGTGGTCCACGGAATTATATAAACATTTCCAAAGCGTCGGTTTCTTGCTTGTTGTTTTCTTTTACGGTCCAAGTTTCTGATCCGTGTATACAAAGACTGGAAATATTAATGCTCGGGCGATCCTCATTTTGTTTTGATGGTTATTTAATCTTTCAAAATGTTGTGAAGTTTTCTAGTTGCCACTTTAGCGATTTCAGCTCTACGTTAATTTCTTGACTTGTTTCGACATTGTTAGTTATGATTATGATACTTCCTTGTAATTACCAATGTTGACAATATCAGGGTGGTTATTATTATTTATTCGGTCATTTATTATTAGTTCCGTTTTCTGTTTGTTAATACTGCATTTGTTTACTCTCATATTCGAGTTTAGTCAGAAGCTGCAGCAGTTCATCAAAAGTGTTCGCAAAAATGGTAGTATCATCCGCGTAGCGGAATTTTGTAATCTTTCTTCCTCTGATGGTAACTCCACCTCCCATTCTTGCAATGTTATTCTCATCACGTATTCTCCATAAATTAATATTAAATAATTAATTGTGGTAAGAGAATGCACTTTTTCCTTGTGCCAGTTTCACTTCAGAACCAATTAAGTAGTGGTTATCGATTGGTACGTGCGGCTATTATTATATAATAAATGATTACACAGATAAATGGTTGTATATAGTGATGGGTATCCGGTTATTGAAATAACCTATGTAACTCGGTTTTCGTTCCAAGTATTCGAATGAAAAATAACCTCATCCTGATACGTACTACGTGCCGTATCTCAGCGACCTGCGAGTGATCGAAATTCTGTAAATAATACGTCATTCATCACCATAAGCAAGGCAGATTGTACTGATTGACCCAAGTGAGGCTCGCGGCTGCTTGTTGATGTTATTAACACATTTTAGAGTCCCAGTCGACCAGTTAAATTTATGGGGCCGTTCCTATTAAAGATAACGCTCTGCTGATTATGAGATTTGCCGAAGCTGTGTTGGTATTAATTTATAATGGCCTAAATTTTTGCTTCGAAACGCGGTTGATTATGCCTAATAAGGGATAAACAGAAAGCGAAATAAGATTTTCCAATATCGTAACAGATTTATATTTAATTTTTAATAACGACAGTCGATGCCCATCCGTCGTCATATGATATGAACGTGGGACAAGAAGTGGATTTCGATGTTTAAAATTTTAAGTGTGCGTCCTTAAAACCGCGGAAGGCTGAACGGAGATAAATTATGGATTCTAAAATATACCGGTATGATGTGCAAGCGGAAAGGGAAGGGTAGCTACTAGAGAATTTTAGAAACTAAAAATAGATTCAATAGATACTTTGTATTCACATATTTATAATTTCTTTATGATTAGTATTGATATAGCTATTCTCAATGGTTTAAACTCCTTAGAAATCAAATAAAAATCATTTATACAAATATTATAATTAACGATTAACTGAGTTCCTCTGCTATCTGCAAGTTACGATGCCGATGCAGATGACGGTGAACCGCCAACCGGCAAACCGCCAACCGGCAAACCGGCGAAATCGAAACGAATCGAGAGCCAAAATGTATTCGAATGATTATTCAAATAATCATTCGGTTATTAATATCATTCGAATGCAAATAATTCGGTTATGAAAATTGTCCGGTTATGCCCATCACTAGTTGTATGCCCCTCTTATATTTTATCTAATCTGCAAAATTGATTTGGCTAACTACAAGGCAAGCACGAAACTCAAATCTCATTGGGTTGGGTTCATAAACGGACTTTATTTTATTCGTAAACTCAGTAGTGCGAATTCCCGGTTCTTGGTAGATCAAAAAATCTTTGATTTGACAAATGACACAAAATGTCGCTAGTGGTGACAGCGTATCTGAATATTTTAAAAATGAAATTACTGTGAGAAACGCGTCAAATAATTATTCAAATTATCGCGCTTGCAACAAGTAGCACTGTTTTGTTTCAGTGATGACGTAGGAACACCTCGCCTTGCTTGTTTCGTGACGTATAGGGGACACCAAAACGTGCATTTGGTTTTGTTCGCCTGGGTTCTCATCCGAATTCGCGCAATCCACCGACGCTACTCGATTTTTGGAAAAACCGAAGCAAATGGGGCCCCGGGAAAATGCTAAGACACTCCGGAAAAGTTTGACCTCGGATTTTAATGCGTTTTCGACACTCCACACTTAAATTTGCAGGCTTTATCGTACCTCGTTTGCAGACTTCTAAGCTGCCCGTTGTGAATTCTGCTCGGATCTTCTGCTGGAGACAGTCCTCTTGCTGCAGATGCTGTCCGTGACGTTCTTGCAGCCCTCCCCGACGTAATGCAGTGCAGGCCTCTGGCTCTGGATTCTTACTTTTGCCGGGAACGATTATCGGAAACCCCAGCTGAACGGCAGCCAATGTCCTCGGAGAAGCGATTGGAGAATTTTATATTTTAGTGCTGCGGAAACCTTCACAAACACTGTCACATGTACTATCAGATGGGCACAATAAAAGGCAATTCTTTTTTCTTGGTAATATGCTCGTTTAATGGTATAAAAATGTGTTTACAAGTGGAGCACAAATCTAACCAACTTCACATAAAAATTAATTCAATTGTTCTCCTTGTTTTTTCAACAAAACAGCATTAGGTTGCTAGGTTACTATAATTCTCTTATGTTAAAGGAAATTAATTTTGGTAAAGAAAGGTTACAAATGGAAGTAAATTTGAGTACTTAAATTATATTTACAATTTTCTTAAAACTAAATTATTGTCTTTAATCTTATAACTATATTTTTATTTTTATTTTGTCATTGCTCTGCTTTGCACTATTATACTAGTTTTTTAAATGCACTGATTTTTTAATTCACCATGTTCGCGTCATTATCTTTTCTCTTCTGTTGCCTTTTAGAATTGCTCGTTTGCAATATTTCTATTATATGATCCTGCTTAATTTACCTTTCTGCTTTGCTTACTAATTTCACTATCTTTTTCTTTTGACTTAACAAACTACGCTACTTTTATAATGCAGCCAACCTTTTATGTCAAATACATTTTATAAATTGGTCTGGCTTTACATGTGCACAAACCTTATTTGAATTTGTATATTAATTTAGTCACAAGCCAATCTAAACCCTTTGAAATTTGTTTTGCCTTTACGTATCTTTCTCCAACTAATTTAATCTTTCTCGCATCTCATTATCAATGCATTTACTGTTATACTTTAGTTTTAAAATTTGCAATTAGATAAAAAATCCCAACTCTGTGCTTATTGAATCGGTCAATTATCTTGCACTGCAAACAGAGCCAAGTCGTGGGCCTCATACCATCTCAGTATATGGGTAGATAAAATTCTCGAGCCTGTTCTATCAGTTGACGAATATTCAGTATATGTTCGCGTGTCCCTGTCGGTGATGAAATTTTTTAGGCGTTCATTTAATATGTATAGCTTAATTTTGCTTGCATGTGGTATGAGGGCTATAAAGTGATAATTGTCATAGTTCTTAGTTGATTCTTTTTTCAACAATGGAACATATATTGATTGTGTCCAGTCGTCAGGCCATTCTGCAGTTGTCCATATCTTGTTAAAAATTGCGTGTAATATGTTTGCCTGTTTCTACCATCAAGGTAATTGCTTCTATTGAGCTTCCATCTACGCCCAAAGCCTTATTTGGATTTATGCGTTTAAGTGCTGCTCGAATTTCTTCTGTTAAAATGTCTGGTTCTATTTCATCATAGTTCTTTAGTAGAATATTGATATCTTCTCGATTTTTGTTTTTGCGTCGCCGCATTTCTTGCTTCAATTAGGTTACCTTCCTAATATTAGATTGTCCATGTTCGAGTCTTAAATTGCTTTGATAGTAAATTTATATTTTTGAATAGATCTTTTGTTTGGTCTGTGTTGGAGTGTTGCTCTACTCCTTTGTAACTGTTGTTGATGTATAGATTTTTATCCCTTTTGTTTAGGTGTGTAACTTTTAATTTTTGAAGGTTTTCAACTAGAGATAACATCTCATGAGACATCCAGTGCTGCCTCTTAATTTTTATTTGCATACATGCGCAGTATTCTTTAGTGTTATTCCATAATTTATTCATTACGTATATTGCCAAACGAAACGCTCGACACCTAATTTTCAGCATTTATAATCATCATATTTTTTAAATAATTTTTAGCTCTCTCTTTAAGCTGGAAAGCATGCCACCTATGCGTGGTGGAGGTACCAAGAACTTCGATAAACTGACAAGATCATGTCAGAACAAACCAATATGTCAAGCGTATCAGCAAACAATTAACCGAAACTCAACACCTACTTCCCAATGCTCACATCTCGGAGCACAGAGAGCCTTTGTACGTGTTGGCTTCCTGGATGAAGATAACCGAAAACCCATCCGACTATAATCGCCGGTGGCCGCTGAGAACGTCGGACCGCCGCAAGTTCAAGGGTGAAGGCAGACTGGACAGAGTTCTCATGACATTTCCACGCGTGATGAACCCGCGACATGAAAGTACATTAATCTGTGTTGTAATTAACACTGCTCTCATTTATTAAATCTAGCTGGCCCGTGGTCGGCGCACATGACACGGCCGTGGGACGCCGCTGGCTCACTTCTGCGTGAGACCCGCACATTCTCATTATGCAAAAGTCAACGCTCTGCATGCTGAATATCCGTAAAAACCGTTAATTGGCGGACTTTCGCACAACACTGCTTGGGAGCGGACATAGGATCATTATTATAAAAATTTTTGGTGGTAGAAATTTTGGCACCTATTGTCAAACTTCATATCAAAAATCATTCATTTTTTTCAAATGAGACACAATAGTCTTATCAACTCTCACTCCATTATTATTATATGTTTTTATAAATTACAAATAAATATGGTTATAAAGTAACTATTAGCGTGTAATGCAAATTTGAATTGATCATTTCCATTGAATCGAACATGTGGAAAAGTATTTGAAAATTATTCACTGGTACGATAACATCCCATACCTCTTGTTCAAGATAATAAGTTGTACATGGGCATCTGAGAAACTAAAAGTTGCTTAAATTAGAAAACGGTAGCTCTCTTATTATCTACCAAACAAATTCTAGTTATCTGTAACTACTTCTAAAATATCAATAAGAAACTCGAAATTGTCTATTTTGAAAACTGACAGTAGGTTCAGTATTATCAATAATATAATGCTAAATACCAGTAGTCCCGCAATTAAAGTCTTCTATTTATTTCAGAGATACGATCGTAAGACATCTCAATATACATCACGTTATCTTGCACACCTTGTATATCGCTAGAATGTTATCGGACTCATGTCGAAGTGAAAGGCGCAATTTCAATTGCAAATACTGCTTTAGACAAACGTTCAACCTGATTTGTTATCAAATTACATTCCGTACCTGTAAAATCATGTAGCAAATTTAACGTTCGCTTGCTGATCCAACATATAATTATATAAATCTGTCTACTGTTACCAACCCTTAGGTTTATAATAATCTACAGTTGCAAAATTTATAATGTAAAGTTCAGAATTTTTGATATGGTATTGCAAAGTTGCCAAGACATTATTTTCTATATTTTTATGTGGAAAAGAAAAACAAAACCAGCCACTATCGTTGAATGCTGCTGCATTATGATTGTAACCTACAGGATGTCTATTTTACACGAGACTAGTTCGTTAACCCTATATCTTAGCTACTAATTTCTATATTATTTGGCGAAGTTACCAAAATAAAAATGTTGCGAAACCTTTTCTTAAGCTTAACCATTATTATGTTATTAATTATACCACATTTCCTACTACTTTTATTTATATTTTGTTTTATTGTAATAGGATGGAATAATGTAATAATGGGAAAGGCCACCTTGGAAAAATATCTACTTCTTATCAAAAATATTATATATTTAATTAATTGCTAATGGTCGAGAAGAACTACAAAAAATGGTAAAATAGTTGAATGCAAAATGAAAGAAATTGGTAGTAGAAATAAACATAAAAAATACGTAGACATCTTTCAACATTCATATCGAGGATGGCCTTAACACTATAAGAGAGATAAACCGGAAAATTACGTGTTGGTCTACATACATAGATACTTGGTTTACTCAAATATACCATGACCTCCTGAGCAAAGATATATAGGGTGTCAATTTGAAAACTGACAGCGTGATATATCTTTGGAAGTAAAAAGATATTTAAAATTTATAGGAACCGTTTCTACAACATCGAAGAGAAATCAAAATGACTGACTCATAAGTAAATTTTCCCCATTCAACAAAAAACACTAAATGACACCATCCACCGTGTGATATCCTATCGGAAAGCTCTTAAAAATGCTATTCAATAGTAGCAAACATTTTTTACCTGATTTGTTTCGGAAAAATTAAGCAATAAAGCTATGTTACTTTGAAAATTTACAATGCGTTTTATCTCTGGAAGTAAAAAAGTATGGATGATGCCTAGAAAGAGAAACGACGTTTTAAGAAGAACAGGTCTGGTATGTGGCCAAGCGAGCTGCTAAAATGAAGTGGAGTTGAGTTGGGCACGCTATAATAAGAACACGTGGGGACGGTCTGCAAAACTAATCGACTGGCACCCCAGAATAAGCAGATGCAGTATATACCGACCACCTATCAAATGGCATGATGATATAGCAAAAATGGTCGGAAATACTTGCGGTAAAATTGCAAGAGCTAGAGAAGCATGGAAGATTAAAAGGGAGATCTACATCCATTTATGGGTAAATTTAGAAGAAGAAAATTATTGAACTATATGAAAACTACACTACTATTCTTACACCAGAGCTTAAAAGAGGCACTATTTCATTTAAAAATTAATGCCATGCAATATGTGGTGTAACGAAATAATTGAACTGTACTCCAGCATACAGTTTAAAGAAATAAGGCGAATTACTGCTCTCGGGAAAAGAGAAATAACCTGCATCAATTAATAGTTGAAATTTAGTTTTCTTCTTTTTCCGCAAGACTATGGTTTCTCACATTTTTTGAGTAGGGTACCTCTACGTTTTACTGAAATAGTCCATGGTAATAGCAAAATATCTTATAAAAGATACACATTTGTGTCCCTTTTTATTGCGAATTACATTTGGCCAAAGTAACACATAATAATTTGACCGATTTTTATTTTCTTACAAATTCTTATGCTTTTTGATAAATACGTTTCAAGGGTGAGCGCAAATCGGAGTTTTTAAAATTCTTCGGATAATACGAATTGTATATCGAATATATTATACTTTAACGTTTTGCCTCTCCAGATTTTTTTTAATATTGCAGATTTAGATATATTTAAAAAAATATGGTCATGGATTTGCATGTTCCTTCAGATTTTCACTGGTCCGGTTATACCGTTAATTGAATTAATTAGTGCAATTGCAATTGTAAACTTTCCTACTAAGAGAAACAAATTCATCAAATTCGATATTACTAAGATATCGTGGTATAAGGTGTAAATTGTAAAGTAGTGTCTACTCATGGCTTTGATATTTTCATTATTTGAGAAAATTAAATAAACTAGCAGTTCTTTAGTGCTATAGCATAAAAGGGGATTACGTTTAAAGCTCGTTTCCTTCGAAAAACAATCTTTTACCATTTTGTGAAATAGTATGATATGAAATAAAAACGCGTACTGTTCTTTGTCGTCAACAAAGAAACGGTTGCCTAACACCATATGTAAATTTACGCCCCTACCGCGCGGAATTTACAGCCCCCAAATGAATGTAGGAACTAGTCGGTTCACAGCAAAAATGAAAGTGCAAGTGCAATTTAAGCCATATTTTGCGGACAACGGACTTTCGCCACCGAAGCAAACGCTTTTGGAAAAGACCGCAAAATCGCTCGTGTGTCTGCAACCAAAAACAACTCTCACATTAAACGGCTTATACGATAAACACAACAGGTAGCTTACTACCGAACAGAAGCCCCACGAGGCCAAAGCACTAAAGAAATACGCCCAAACATACGAACATACCGAAAGAGTTATAACAAGAATTATGAATCCGTGGAATAAATGCCACGATTTCTCTCTCTCCAACACCCAATCATAGCCAGGGACAGTTGAAACAAAGAATCGGTCCCTTATAAGGAAGAAGATTTTAGCAAAGAGACATTCAAACTTTTGGACTGGAACCTTCCAGTTCGGTCTAGATTGTAATCACCTTCGAAAAAAGATTTTGGGCCCACATCTCCTAGTGCGGCCAAGTTTGAGAACGACTCCAAACTTTTGGTCTCGAATCTTCCAGCCATTTCCAGCTCTGGCACCGAACCGCCAAGTTCGTCCTAGCCAGACATCAACAAGCATCTTCCAGAGGTTCACCAGATCCATGGCGTAAGCTGCCCAACAGCACGAGTGAACCTCCAATTACGTACCTTCAGCTGCCCATGCTGCGACAGCTCTGGTTTCTATTTAATTACAGGCACCAGGAGCTATTTGAGCAACTCTTCCGGCCCTCGCCGACAACCACCCCCGACTCCCGCTCGCCCAGGAAACGCGTCGCTGATGCCGCCAGGCATTGCGTTACCAGGTGCCACCCACCGTCTTGGTGTTCCTTACGGAAGAGGTCAAGTAAAATACATATTCTAACAATATATTTATATCAATTATGATATTGAGATCAATTAATAAAACTTTTTTTTCGATTTTACTAATAAATACAAAAGGAGTTGTGGTAAATACTTATTATAACCGGAGAAATAAAAATTATTAGCTTGCTGAAATGTTTATTTCGAATTATAATTCTTCTATTAAAAAGAAATGACATTCGATAGGTTCTTCTTAACCATTTTGAAAGCTACATGGAGACTATTACAAGCAACGATGTGTTTCTTATAAAACATTGTCAGGAAGCCTTTATAGGTTTTCCGTTGAACTATAACTAAAATGCCTATTTCGTTACTGATTATTTTTTTTGCTAAAGTTCAACAAATAAAATCGGCTCGAACCATACGTCTGGTAAAATATGTAATTCAATAATTACAATACAAATTACTAGAATATATTAAACAAATTCATCTACGGTATTTGAAATTAAAATTATTTACCCAGAAAGCAACCTGCCTCCTAAATAACGCCGGTGTAATATTCCTAAGCATTGAGATCTCAACCTAACTGACCCCCGTAAATGACAACATAACAAGTTACCATACCGCTGGTCGAACTAGTCGAAAGGATATCACGTTACAGAGTTTTAACACTGCTGAATGCAGCTTTAACTACCGTTTACTTCTAAATAAATAAACTCCTGAAGGCGATATTTTCCAAGTTGTTATATTAACAATTATAAGCTAACCGTTGTTTTTTAAAAATCATTAATGCGATGGGACGGATATAGTCCAACAACCATACTTTGGGTACCGCTGGTCTAAATTATTGTCATTTCTAAATAAAACTGTGGGACACATAAAGAACTGCTTATAATCCCAGTAAACCATGTCGCCCCAGCGCACATAAATTACCCTCGCATAACTCAGTATTATATAGGGAATGCTTAATTGCGTTACAAGAAAAAATGCATGAAGTGCAGGGAAAAGTGTTTAATCCTTAGGGTGATATGAAGACCAGATGAATTAGCACAAATCAATAATCGTAGTTTATTACATAGTATGGCCTCGCATGGACTTACTATAAAAATCTAAAGCTGATATACTGTTTGAGGCTTTCGCGGTTACTCGAATTATTCTTCTCAACATAGAATTTTGGCTTAGACCGCGTCGTATTTGTAGATGAACACCCAGCATTTTCTGGTTTAATGTGTCTTGCGCCTTGTGAAGTAGAGCAAAAACCCGCGCGATGGTCATGCTCTTTGGTGACTCCTGTTGTTTGAGTATCTTCTGAACGAGGATACTTAGGCAGATTTGGCCGTTTTGCTGTTTGTGCATCCATATTCACTAACGTTTCGCAAGACCTTGAAGCTTGCATCATCAGAGTGAAAGTCGCACTAAGAAAAGAAGCAGTGTTGCCAGATCGAATAAACATTATTATCAGACGACAGTAGTAAAAATTATCGTCCATTATCGTACACTTTATCCTATTATAATATTTTGGATGGTACATAGCAAAATATAACTACAAGAATGAAATAATTCTGAAATAAATCCGATATTACATGGTTTGTGTGGTAGAAGAAGATTGTAAATCGACGATAAGTGCTAATAAGTAAACCGGGAATCGAGAATGCCTGCGGGATACATTTTTTGTAAAAGATGCAAGTCGAAAGTGGGCATGTGGAAAGTCGGTGATGTATGTGATCAGCTTGTTATCATAAATAATAGCAGCACCGAATTAAATTTCAGTACCTTGTGGTTAATACGGGTTCAGCAAAAATATGTACACGTAACTGTCATATTGAAAATACCGTCAATATTAGTACTTATCTGCCAAATTTGTGAAAATTTTCAATAATAGCCAAATTATTGTACATTTTGCCATTATCGTACTTGTGCTATCGTACATCGTACGACTAGTAAAATTATCGTACAAAAACGATAATTATCGTACGTCTGGCAACACTGAACCGAAGGTCGGTGTGGAGCTATTTATAGTCTTCCGTGCCAGGCGCGCGGAGTGGCGTAACGCTGGTTGGTCGTCCGAGTGCAATGTAATCCGTGGGGCATGGCCGTATGACGCAGAGTGGTTGTAATGCTTTAGATCGTGTATCACAGGGGTCCACGTTTTACTAAGCTTAAAGCCATCTTCCCTGTTGATATTATTTGGATGTTTTCCATTTCTACGACTTCACGTAACACTCGCGGGAAGTAGTGAGGTATTCTGGCAAGTACTCTGGCGTGCTCAAATTCTAAAGTGTGCCCATTTGTAAACGTATGCTCAGCTACGGCTGATTTTGTGATGCGTTTGTGTTTGCAATCGCAATTCTCGTCTTACATTTTGGTATAAACAATAATCAGGATACCGGCCATGTTTCTTATAGTAAATAAATTTAAGATATTTATTTTGGACAGTTTCAAGTTTATTTTGGTACGTCTTCACGCCAGAGTTCCAAACTCTGGATCCATACTCAAGTTTTGTCCTGAAAAGAGCATTATAGAGCAGATTAATAGCAGCAACAGACTGAAAATGAAAAGTATTCCTCATCAAGAAACCAAGGCTTTTCAATGAGGAGGACACTGCATACTGTATATGAAACTCCCAACCCAATGTAGGGACAAAAATTACAGCCAAGTCCTTAATTCGGAACTCCAGACGCAAATTATTGCCATTCATAGTATATTGAGTCGCGACTGAGATTTTATTTAAGGTATACGTAAAATATTTACATTTTTCTACGTTAAAATAAAGTTTATTTAAAGTACTCCATTGTACTATAGAATCAATATCCTGTTGAAACAGTTTGGCATCATTGATTACATTTATTTCCTTATAGATTTTAAGATCATCAGCAAATAATAATCCATGTGAGTGCTTCAGGCATGAAGACAAGTCATTAATAAAAATTAAAAACAATAGAGGTCCAAATTACTACCTTGCGGCACTCCAGAAGGAGTTAAATAGCAATTTGAATTACAGCCCATTAAATTGACCGATTGATAACTGTTTTCTAAATAAGATTTAAAAAGAAAAAGTAAATTTTCAGATAAGCCAAAGTCCTATAGCTTACACAACAAGACATCATGATTAACCTTGTCAAACGCCTTTGCAAAGTCGGTATATACTGCATCCACCTGCCCACCTTCATCTATAACACAGCTTACAAAATCCACAAATGTAATGAAATCAGTGTCAGTTGAGCGCTTTTCAAAGAAACCATGCTGTTCAATGACAATTTGATGTTTAACATGATAACAAATTTTCGTATATAAAAGTTTTTCAAATATTTTAGGCGTCTAGATATTATTGAAATTGGCCTATAATTTTCAATGGCTGCCTTATGCACTGGTGTAATTCTAGCTATTTTAAATTTATCAGGAAATATTTTCATTTTCAAACATTTATTGAATAGTATTTTAAGTGAGTTTTTTAATAATTCCCAACAGGCTTTAAATATTTAGGAAGGTATGCCATCTGGTACAGCTGATTTCTTCGGTTTTAAGTTCTTTAAAGCAACTGCAACCTCTTCAGAAGTAATTTCTCCCAAAAGCCAAAACGCCCACATTGCACTGCCTAGCCTTCGACATGATTGCATGTACATCATAATGTGATTGATCCGTATATACACCACTAAAATATTCAGCAAAGGCATCAACAACTTTATCTTTGGGTATTTTCTGATTATTGTATTCGTATTTTTTGTATAATTCCAAAATTCATTTATATTTACACCACTCTCCACTGAGTTAGTATAATCCTTTCTAGCTCTTACAATTTTATATTTGATTTCACGTCTAATACGTCTAAATTCATGTAAATAGTAATCAGATGTATTTTTCAGTCTATGGTGAAAACGTTTAAGTTTTATAGAAGAAACTATATCCCTGGTGAACCACACTGGATATTTATTTTTGTTATTCAAATTGCATTTGATTTTGGGCACTGCTCGATCTAGTATATTGTAGAAAATATTGTAAAATCTTTCAACCGCTTCATTAACATCTCCCACTACATCCCGAACATTCCAATCTGTATTTCTTAGAGAGTCATATATCAATTTGAAATCGGTCTTTTTAAAATCATACTTATTATTTAATACAGAATTATCACTTATATGCATATCAGAACCAATATTAACGGTTATTAACAAAGCCGGGTGTCGCACATCAATTGGTACCAATGCATCCAACTTGTGTACGACATTTAATTCAGAAGTATTCAAAACCAAATCCAGGGTTTTATTTCCAAAATTTTTAATATTATTGCACATAGTTAAATTAAAAAGATTTAAAAATTCAAGTAAATGTTTTGCTACTGACTACCACTCACAAGATCGTATTCACAACCATTAATTTCTGAAATTTTAAAGTCCCCTGCTATTATTAAATTACTGTTAAAAACATAACTAGCACTCCATCACAGCGTAATACTCTAGATAGTCATTTAATGTAGATTTAGGGACAAAATACACCGCACTTACTATAATAATTGATCCAAACAAATTTAGTTTTATTGATAAAGTTTCAAGTTTGCTGTCATTTTTAGTGCCTATGAGTTCAGAATGAAATTGCTTATTAACCGCAATTAAAACACCTACATCTCTTTGTTTACCGTTAGTAATTTTATTTCTATCGCATCGATACACATTGAAGCGCGTATCAAAAAATTCGTAGCTGTATATATCAGAATCAAGCCACGTCTCATTCTGCACAATGCAATCATAATCCTCAGCCGCAAGGTTGCTTAAAAATATATTAGTTTTAGTTCGAAGACTTCTAACATTTTGATAGTATAAACTGAATTCCTTAATTTTCATACACTAAGATAATTAAAAATGAACTCAGCGAAAACGATCAAGATATGAATCAATTACAATAAGAGAAGCTCTTACCCGATACTTGGTTAAAAAATAATATAAAAAGAAAACATACTATAATAAATGTAAAAAACTAAAGACTACAATAATATGGAACATAATTAGCTGCTCCACAATAATTCATATTTTTGGTAAAATATTTTCAAGATCCCCCATGCTTTTAATCTTAAGGACCTTGTTATCATTATGTACAAAGATGACACCGACGCTGGTCCAGGTGTTGCGGTAACCAAATTGTTCACTAGCAATGTTTAATAGTTCGAGTTTGTTTCTTGTTAGATCTTCTTTAATTTGCATTCCAGAGCCTTTCAATTTCTTTTTTGCTCTGAACACTAGGGCACGATCCCGGTAACTAACAAACTTAACTATTATTGCCCTAGCTTTACCATGTTTCGATCGCCCTACCCGAGTACCCGATGATACAGGTCAATTTGATTACAAGTAAGGGGCAATTTCAATGAATCGTTAATTACCTCCATCACTTTCGCGTTAACGTCTTCATTAGCATCTTCTTTAACACCAAATACACGAACACTATTTCGCCGAGTGTACTGCTCTAAATTGTCTACGTTAAATCTCAGGTCTTCGCTTTCCTTCTGCAGTTGCGTAATTGTTTTTTCCATGTTCTCCACCTTTTCATTTAAGATGTAAATTTTTTCCTCTAGTTTTTTCACCACCATATCGGATAATTTATTTGCAATTAGTTGTAGCAAATTGTCATCTGACATGCAATCCTTCGCCACTTTCTTGGCGATATCACCAATGTCGTTCTTCTGACCTTGTGTGAATACCATTTTTAATTTAGATTGTAAGAGGAACTCCAAGTTTTATTTTAGCGGAGCAATTAGCGATGCACGTTCACTCACTAAGACGGCTCATACATAGCTTGCTATTTAACTTAGTTAAATTGGTATTCCTTCCCTTAAGAATGTCTACAAGTTATCAGAATTTGAAAATGATATTTTGAAAGATTCAACAGTAAATATTGCTAGGTAATTTATCTTTGGTATTGAATATATGGACTTTTATAAATATCAGAATTCATTATTGAAAACCAGAAACTTGAACTTACAAGATCTTATAGGTTCTACATCTGCATACTGCAAATTTGATATAAATCTAAAACTGATACATTTAATTGAATCAATTTGTTTAATGTAGACATACCTACCTATATTTAAGATCCTAAATGGTTCACGATTCTTTCTTATCAATCTAAATGCTCACCTTACACCCATATAGAAACGTAAACTCGCAGGCGAGCAAGAAGCAGCGTAGAAATTCTTATCACATATAGAAACAGCATATTATATTTAGCATCTTTGCTAAAGTGGGCGAAGGATCAGAATAAAACGAATATAGAGCTGGGCTCCAACGTAAAGGTCCAATGCATATCAATAGACCCGGCGCGTTGTCCTGATCAAGTAGAGCAAAGATGAGGATATCGGACAATCGAAGAGTGCTTTATTAAATCCGTCTGGAGCTATTGTGCGATACCTATCTAATCGGGTAAGCATCGCGCCTGCCTCCCTCGAGATTGGCAGCAATTTCCGGATACATGTCAGAGTGAGGAAATTGTGCACTGCAAACAATCGCGCTATTATGCTCATTCATCAGGGTCAGTTCGATGCTTTCTAAATATTTACTCCCGTAATGTCTAATAACCAATTTATTTAAAAAGGCGCCATTATCTTATTTAGCGACTGGAGGTTATTTTCTTCTACGGAGAAGTTGTTAGAAGTAATTTTCTTGATGGCCGTTATGCCAAATTTAGATTATGAGAGCTTTCAATATATATAATGCGCTCTATATATAGACACAGTATCGTGAAATCGCAAATGTGTTGCCAAAAGTGGCTGCCATTAAATGATAACGCGTCATACATTTATTATTAGATAAATCAACAATGCAAACACTCAGTGACATTCAAATCTTCATCCTAACAGTTACATTAACTAGAGTTGGACATCCAAAAACAACTAAATTGATCAAATGTATACCTATGCAATATAACTTTAGAGACTTCATCCCCTATTCCTGTACAGGGTGTAAAATCGATTCAGCCAGCATATAAAGTTCAATGGGTACTCCTGGTATGTGTATCCTTTCTCCACTAATTATTGCATATCAAAATCTACAAGTGAGTTTGATCATGAACAAATCAAGGGCACCTAAATTATGTAATGTTTACTTCAGTTTCAATTTTTCGAATTGCCCTTTACCTTGCGACATTAGTTATTTTCTGATTATAAAAGCAATCATGTGATTACATAGAAAAATTGGTGTTCCACACAGACTCTCTTTTAATATCTATGGTGCGTGAATCAATTGTACAACCTATATACACTGAGTGGGCTACTGAAGTTTTCTAAGTGGAGGTGCAGAAAGTTAGGTGAAGATCAACTTAGTTTTTTTTTTAATTAGAGTGCTTTTCACTTTGAGCAAAAGCTCTAAAACGTTTCTGCTTGTGTCTCAAATTACTTATTCTTCAAAAAGAAACAAATTAGAGACTAATTAATATTGTTTTTATTATTTTAAAGCTATCTTCTAATGTATAGGGTTTACAATAAAGAATTTTATACAATAGCAATCTGCAAGTAGCACGAAGCAAACTTTGAAACTTGAAACTACAAATTTATTCGAATATCAGAGAATTTAGTGGAGAAAAGTTTATACTTTATACCATCCGGTATATACAAATAAATTATAATACTGAAATCAAAACAAAATTGATATAATATATCTTCTGTATGCCTTGAGAAATTTCATAGAATTAGTCTCAATTACTAATATCTACCAACTATAAGATTGAAACGCTGCTGAACCAAGTCTTGAAGTTCTAGCATTTTAACTAAATTTAAATAACTTTCTTCATTAGCCCATGCTCAATATTAATTTATAAGTATGATTTAATAATACTAGTGTATTCTATATTTTTTTTATGATCGCCTGTAAATAGTCTTACTCAAACCAATCGTTTCTAGTTACTTCCCTTTGTAGTCATAGGAATTCCTTCGCCGTTGCCTTTATGTTATTCTTAATTGTCTACGACGTAAAACACTTCTTCAAACATAAAGCTGAGCAGTTATGGTAGGATTCTTCTTCTTGATGTTCCATCTCCTAACGGAGGTTGGAGATCATCATGGCTATCTTCACCTTGTTTACAGCATCTCTGAAAAGTTGTTTCGATGTTATCCCAAACCATTCTCTAAGATTTCAAAGCCAGGACATTTTTCTTCTCCCTATGTTTCTCTTCCCTTGTATTTTTCCCTCCATTATCAGTCTTAGCACTTCGTATCTCTCGCCCCTCATTAGGTGTCCGAAGTATTCTAGCTTTCTCCGTTTTATTGTTGTTATTACTTCTTCTCCTTTGTCCATTCTTTGTAGGACTATGGCATTTGTGATATGGTCCACCCATGAAATGCGAAGCATTCTTCTGTAACACCATCTCTCGAAGGCTTCCATTTCTTGACATCATTCTGTTTTAAAGTCGAAGCCTCGGCTCCATATAATAGGGTTGAGAAGACCTTGTCTTCATCTCTTTTGATTGGTTTGCATCGTTTGTTATCCATGTTCCTAAGTATTTGTATGTACCTACCTTTTCTATTATTGTGTTATCTATGTTAATATTTGCATTAGCATTTGGTGTTCTGGCTACTACCATGAATTTAGTCTTGCTCAGATTCATATTTAACCCGTACTCCCTTCATTTGTTGTTTAATCCTTGTACTAGGTTTTGTAAATCATCTATGTTGGTTGTTATTATAACGGTATCGTCTGCGAATCTTATATTATTGACGATTTCGCCATTGATTATTACCCCTTCCGTGCGTTCTTCTAGGGTTTCCTGAAAGATGGCCTCACTATATACATTAAATAACAAGGGCGACATCACACAGCCTTGTCGTACTCCCCGGAGAATTTCAATCTCTTCTGATATTTCACTGTCAATTCTAATCCTTGCCGTTTGGCTCCAGTATAGATTACATATGATCCTGATGTCATTTTCATCCAAATCTTTTGATTTTAAAATCTCTATTAGTTTTTCATGTTGGACTTTGTCGAATGCCTTTTCGAAGTCTACGAAACAGGCATAAACCTCATAATTCATGTCCAAGCATCGCTGCATCTGCACATTTATACCGAACAGTGCCTCTCTAGTTCCCATAGCGTTTCTGAAGCCAAACTGTGTGTTGCTGATATCATTAACAAGCTTCCTGGATATTCTGTTGTTTAATACTCTCAGAAATATTTTTAAAGTGTTGCTCATTAGTGCTATAGTCCTGTATTCTGAGCACTTGTTTGCGTTCTTCTTCTTGGGGAGTACTACGAAAGTTGAGGTAAGTCAATCTTTTAGTATCATGCCTGTTAAATTATGTTAAATAAGTCAAGTAGCACGTCTATTGTCTCTTCTTCTATCAGTTTTATTATTTCAATTGGTGTTTCATCAGGCCCGACTGCCTTATCACTCTTTACTTGTTCGATCCCATCTTTTTATTAGTGTCCCACTGCATGTGTATTAGTTCTTTCGTCGTTAAACGTGTCTTTTATGTACTTTGTCCATGTTTTAAGTTTCTGTTCTATACTCGTTACGATATTACCGTTTTCGTCTTTCAGAATATATGATTGGTTTATTTTTCTTATTCCCGCCATATGTTTTACTTTCTTATGTAAATTGAAGTTGTCGTATTTTCTTTCCCAATCTTCTATTTCTTCACATCTATCAGACAGCCATTTCTCTTTGGCTTCTTTTCTTTTTCTTTTTATTTTCTTATCGATATTCTGATATATGGCAGGATACCTGATCGCAAAGTAACAGTAAATTAAAAGAAGTTATACCACATATAAACAATAAGGTAATATTGCCATTTCAGAGAAAGGACCAAGTTGCAATTTAAGAATTCGAACAGGTCACACAAACCTAACTCACTGCTATCTTATGAAAAAGGAACACCCTCCTCAATGCAATGAGTGCCAAACCCTACTCACTGTTAAACACTTTGTGACAGACTGTCCTACGTACAACGAAGAAAGAAGAGCACACAACAGTCCACCTAGAGTACAAGAAGCTAAAGCAGGTTCATTAGAAACTAACTAATGTTATTAATTTTCTAAATAAGATAAATATGTACCAAATGTTGTAGCATCGCTAATAGTTTGTTTTTTATATTATATTTTTTGATACAACTGTAAAAATAAAGAACACACTAATGATCATTTGTGGTCGATGCGTAAAGAAATAGAAAACAAAACATATTAATTACACCTGGTAAAAAAGATAAAATATAAAAAAATATATAAGTAGCAGGATCTTAGAATAGTGGTTTATCCAAATCACCAAAAATAATAATTCCCTAACTCAGCAAATAAATGCTGCAATAGTTTTCCTTCACTGAAAACGAACAAAGAATAGAAAAAGCAAATTGTATGTTCTGGATACATAAAAATAAAATATTAGCATTGAGATAATAAAACTTGCTTATGATGATTTCGGATTTTCCTTTTTTTGAGAGCTATATCAATTGCTCCATGACCATTTCGTCTCCTTTCTTCAATGGTGAAGGTAGTGATTTTTTAGGTTATCCTCTTACTATATGGTGTTATAGAACTTTTAATCGCATCACATAAAAAGTGTGAGTTCTCATCCTCATCGCAGATGTTATAGGAATATTTTCTCGGGATTTGTGCTTCCCTTAAACTATATCTGACGTCTTCTCCCTTCATTAACATCTACATAATTTATACACATATTTCAATACATCGCTATAACAATGGTTTAAAAATTATAATTGATTGTTCAGACTTCAGAGTATGTTGACTTGAACTACATAGTACATCAATATTTACTACAAAATAGGGAAATTGACAAAGCACGCGTTATATTTTAATTCAACTCAAATCATAAAATTCATCCACTGAAGAAAAGATAACCAAGAAATGGTAGCGTCGTCTAGACAAAAATACCAGCCGAAATGAGCAAGTCGAGATATTCGACTATGTAAACACACATTTAAGCTTAAATATTTAAATACAACCTGCTCTATACTCGTAAATTCGATAAAATTAACATAAAAACAACACACAGGTGATTTACACTCGCCTAGTGAATATTAAATTCGAGCCGAATTCTTCGATAACCGTTTCGAAATTCAGACGGCAGCTTCCAACGCACGTGTTTATTGTACTTTAATTAAAATTCTGTAATTTGCTGAACCGAATTTAGTAGGGAATTCCAAATTCAATTCAGAAGCTACTGACCCGCATTTCTAGCATATAGACGTGAACTTAAAATTGTGACTTCATTATAAAGGAGAGATAAATTAGCCTACAAAATTAAATTGTAGAATTAGTTCAACTAGACATGTGAGAAACTAGAACACGTTTTTTAATTAACACGTTATTTAAATCAAAAGTCGGCATTATTTCGGCTATAAATAGCATTTAATATGATTGATGATTGTCTAGAAATTGCTTGTTGCATTCGAACTATTATTTACCAAATGCCATTTATCCCCAATTTAACGTTTTGATATAAAGTACACAGTAGCTCGTTTTATTATTTATAAGGCGTCGTTTTATCAAAAAAAAAGAACGATATTTTTGTAACAGAGACAACTTTTAGTGCTTGAATTAATTATTTGAAGAACTTAGACAATTGTTCGAAGGCAAACATATTACAAAGTACACCATTCGAAAATTTCTGCACCTCCATTCCCTCAACGATCTCAAGTTAAACATTTTCAAATGTAAAGAAATATCGAAGCATTCGAAGAAATATAAACCATTTATATTGGTATTGTAGTTTGCAGCTGATTTCCCGTTGTCTTTACTATGACCGTTTTCTTAAAACGTCCGTCAACGCCTTCCCATCCCCTTTGCTTCGGTTAATCCTCTATCGCTTAGTGCTTCTTTCATACTGCTACCCCACATTTTTCTGGGTCTTCGCCTCTTCTTCTTTCCTGGATATAGTCACTCCATTATAGGCCTTGCTAACCGATTCTCACCCGTTTTGAGTACATGACCCATACCGTACCAATTGACGTGTAGCGATGATTTCTGTTAATGGTCCTTTTATCCCAATCTTTTCTCTCATCATCGTGTTAGGCACCCATTCACTTCGGGATACCTTTACCAATCTCCTTGATGCGTCCATTTGTATAGCTTCTAATTTCTTTTTATCGGCTTGCTTCAATCTCCACACCCCTGCACCATAGGAAACTATACTCTTTATAATAGTTTTAACTTTCTTCTTCGATATTTCGTTGCTCCACCAGATACTATATAATCTCTTTACAGCTTTACTTTCCTGTTTTATTCTATATATTATTTCTCGAGTGTCTCTAAAATATTTTTCTACAATCACCCCAAGATAGCTGTATTCTTCACAACTCAATATCTCTTCTCAGTTTCAAGTTCTAGATTGTTACTTATTTGGTCTGCCAATACATAAATATCTAGCTTTGGTGACGTTGATCTTTATTCCTCACTGTTGGTATTCTTGTAACTTTCTAAACAAATACTTAACATCTTTTGTTTCTTGGGCTACTACCACTTCATTGTCCGCAAACTGTAGGGTGTACAAATATATGGTAATGTTGTTTACTTCGATGCACATACTGCTACAGTTCCTTTTCCACGTTCTTAATACTTTCAATAGAAATTTTAAATAGTGCAATGGACTCCACCCTGTCTTAAGCCCTTCTCTAACATCATTTGCTTATACTTTTGTGGTTCATCTCATTATAAGGTAGCCACTTATACTTCTTCGTTGTCTTGTATACAGTATACATCTATGTGAATTTATGTAGTATATCTTTATGATTAAAATACCAATTCTAAATTTTCAACTTGTCTTTACATAGCTCAATTGACCACTCACATTTTTTCGAATGGACCCACGATCTTGTTTCTCTACATACTCTGTTATTTAGCTCTTTCAGCAGGATAATTTCCCAGTTTGTGGCAATATCCTACGATGGTAGCACCGTAAATTTCTACAATTTAATAAAACAAAGTTTTGTAATCAAAAATTATTTTTATTATTGTTTTTCAAAATATTCGTCCTTAAACTCGATACATTTACGCATTCAATAAAACCAATTTTCATCACATACATTCCGCTCTTCTTCAATCACTTGAGAAACAAGGTTTTTGAAGCTTTCTGCAGCATCTTCGTGAGTTCCACGCATTTATCATTTAATCGAGGATATAGAAAGTAATCGGAAGGTGTTAGTTCTGGACTGAATCGGGGATGACTTAGCAATTTTAACCTGGAGGCCTCTAAAAATTATTTTGTTTGATGTGAGGTATGACTTCAAGCATTGTCATGGTGTAGAACGATCTCACTTTTTGGGCGCCGTAAACGAATTTTTCGAATAACGTCTGACAGGCACTGTTGTGTACCATTCTGCGGTAACTGTACGGTTATTTTCATGCATGACAGTTGTGATAGGTCCTTATTTTGAAATGAAGCAAACAATCATTGTCTTACCAACACTTCGAGATCGCTTCACTTTAACTGGATTAGGATCTGTTCGAAGAATCCATTGTGCAGACTGCCCCCTAGATTCGGGTTCAAATGCATATATCCAGCTTTCGTCACCAGTTATGATGTTGTACACTGCTTTAGACCTACCTTAATCATAGTTTTTAAGAGTTTTCTTACCCCATTCCACACACTGTCGTTTTCGTCAGTTTGTTAAACTGTGTGGTATCCACCAACAACAGACTTTCATTACACCCAAATGATTATGTAAAATATTGTTGATTGCAGTCATGCCAATGTGCAAGGTGCTCCGAATAATTCTATATGTGACTTCATGGTCCTCCTGAATCATTCTTCGAACGGCGTCTATGTTTGTTTCGGTAACTGCTGAAATTGGTCTTCCTTCGCGAAAATCATCGCTGAGTTCTAATTTAAATTCATTAAACCAGCTATAAACAGTCCTCTGCGAAGGAGCTTGGCCACCAAATACAGCACGAAGTCGTCCAAAGTTTTCTTTCGTGGATAGCACACTTTTAAAGTCATAGCCAGTCATGGCTCTAAAATTTTCTCTCGTTAAATTTATTTTTGCTGCACAACACTTACTTCAAAATTAACTTGTATAATAACTGTTGCATTATTGAAACTAAATTTTGACTGTCAAACTAAAATACAACAAATATTTTTCATGGCAAGTTTGATTTCCATGGTGTACTTGATCTATTAGTTTGCAGAAACCTCTTGTAATTTCTTATTGAACTCATAATTTTTCGCAACAGTTCCATCTTCATTCAAGAGATATACACCAATAAAGGCTATGCGATAACTATGTTCATAACATTCTATAACAATCTTTAAAAATAAGTAACTGAAAGGTTACCAATAAATCTCCACTCTTAACATTAAAAAACGTAAAACCATATAGAAACACAACATGAACCGTAAAATCAAACCATCAACAGCAAAAGGCTTTTAAAATCTGGACTGACGTAACAGCATCTTCAATTTATACGATGCTGCACTACATCAGTTCACATTAGTTTAGTACTTACTGAATATAGTTTAAATGTAGTTTCAAGGTATTTCAAGAAAGGTGGAAAAGTATTGCCCGGCATTTGCAGCAGCGAAGGTGAGTACCTTGACTCAGGAAAACCACCTAAAACCCTGAATCAGAGTAGACGGCTACGAGAATTGAACTAAGATCTTCCGAGTGCTAAGTATACGTGGTGCTGCTATCCCAAAAAGGGCGGTCGTTTATATATATTTCGTAAAGCATTATCTACATAACAGCTACAAGGAATTCTAGGTTTGCACGCAACATTTCAAATGCATTTATACAGGGTGTCTCAAAATTGGCGCCCGTGCTTCTGGGGTTTCATGCAGGGGGCTAAAAGAAATAAAAAATAAAGAGTGGAAAGTTTTCCGATTGTCATTTGTTATGGAGTTATTGATGAAAATGTAAATAATAACTTTTAGCGCCCGGTCGCTCCAATTTGTTGTGTAACATAATTCAATAAGATGGCTATGGCGATGTTAAAGATTTATTAATCGTTCTGTCGTATTGATAAGTATTTCCTTCGGTTTTGTGTGCTTACCTGTTGTGAATCCTGAAGATGTCGTAGCTCGCAATCACGCTGCTGTGGCGTCAATTAATGAAAATATGCTACAGAGCGTTCGCACTTCAATGATAGATCGTGTGAATGTTTACCTTGAAATAGGAGGAAACCTATTTGAACACATTTTGTGAATATATATGTGTAAAATAACTTGTTTTCAAATATTATTCGTATTTAATAAAGTTTAAAGTTTATATCTTAAATTTTTGTTTTTAATTGATAACTCGATAACAAAAGACAAACGGAAAATTTTCCACTCTTTATTTTCGAGTTCTTTTAGCTCCCTGAATCAAATCCCAAAAGCACGGGCGTCAATTTTGAGACACCCTGTATAGTCTTGAAATATAGTCCAAAGGGGGTGCAGTAGACATTCTACCGGGTGATTATAAATGCTTTTCCATCAAGTTGCCTTTGAAATATTTGTTGTATAAATGATATTTTGGTGGCACTGTAAGTCTATGTCAAATTCGACGTTAGCAGGTTAGGTTTTGTGTCAGTTTTGACACAGACTGACGCAGCATTCATACAACAAATATTTTAAAGGCAACTTGATGGAAAAATATTTATAATCACCCGGTATATGTTATGTGTCAATTTTGGTGGGGTGTATTGTCATGATTTTTAAGAAAGAATATTTTCCAAAAGGAGAAAGATAGAGACACCAACATTCTGCAAGATGCAATTGAGATACAGAAACAATACATATTATGATTATGTTTTATTAAAAACTAGAATAATAGTAATAATAATAATGACTACCTTTTACAATTTGAAATTATAATGTAAAAATATTATAATGGACAACTTTACAAAAAAGAATTAAAATATCACAGTAGTATGTACACAGGTTAAATGTAATTAAGACCGAAATACATTTATATAAATGGAAATAGGATTCGCAGTATTAGTTGTAGATAATTTGTATGCAATACGAATAGTTCTTTTTACATAATTTAATGTTTGTTTTCAGTTTTAGTAAGTCCTCCTTTGAACTGTAAGATGAGACTAGCGTTTAGCCCAATTTTACATGTAACCTGGTGATTCTCATATTACTACATTAATAGAGAGATTTTTTAGTAGTGAGCATTTTTATATCACTATTTCATTATTTTTATTTATTTATTCTTAACCAAGTCTATCAGCAATCACAATTACAAAAGAGATTCTAAAATCAGCTAATTCGATGATGATTTAAGCGGATTTAAGTTAAAAATTTGAAAATTTGCACTACATAAATAAGGTCTTTATATATTTCTTCATTTCAATAGCGAACACCCAATACGAAAAACTATTTAATACAATTATTCCTTGATCTATTCGCAATGCTACATGCTACATTGTAGTGGGCTTTATCTTATACGTGCTTTAAACCAAGTGCAGCAGGATTATGCTTAGGCTTAGATTATACTTATCGTTCATATCTGGCTTATGCACTGGCATAGTTGCTCATTCATAAGGTACTTGAGTAATCAAGTTCCGGATTATTTAATCTATCGGAATTAATGCAGTTTAGATATAATGTGTTACTAGCCAATTTTATATATATAGGTACCAATCCAAATACATACTATGTGTGTTCAAATGTTATTATAGTCACGAGGCTAGTTTACTCAATCATTTTACTCGTGGAATGAAACTTTTAGACTCTTAACGCTTCTAACGCTATATGAACAATATGTTGCGCTTAATGAATTTATTTACACAGACTTGTACAAGCTAAAAGGTAAACTCAATATTTATAACGAAATTAATTCAACTCAAATCTTTAAACTACAAAATGCACTGGTGGCACCATTCTCTAGCTGTAAAACGTTCTAAAACTTTGTTACGTATCACTGCTACCTGCGAGAAAAAGATCAGAGATGAGTGTCTGTTGAGATATCAAATGCACCAAAGTTATTTCAACATAAAATTATTGGAAATCAACTCATTCAATGTGATATGTATCTCCTTTAATTATGGTGCTATGGTTTGTCATTTTTTAAGGATCACTTATTTTCCTATTTGTTTTGTGGGGTTATACATACTTTTGCATTAAAAACCCAACGCCATTGTTTAATTTTTGTAGCTCACAACTGTTTAATTGAATCATAACAGATTTTGACAACATCTTATTAATCTGCAAAACGAAAACATATTCAAATTCCATCCGTATCCTGGGGATGTGTCCTCGCAAGTCTAATTTTTAGCCGTCGAAGTTTCGTGGATTATACAGTATTATCTTACAATCTTAAGGCTGGGGAGTGGGCTTCGAGATTTTCTAACATATTCATGAGAAATCTGGTAAAAGGAAGAGAACGCTGATTTTTACCCCAGAAATATATCTAATATGAATATGATAGCGGAGGAACGGGGATCCGCTAATCAAAATGCATAGCTTATGCTTGTGGCACTCTTAGCGTAGGCCTAAACAACAAGAAGAAATTAAAATGAAACTCCATATCCGATAGCACTAATATATGCAGTTCGTGTCACCCCCGAGATGCCGCGTGAATATTTTAATTTTATAAGTATCGAGAAACACCGAGAATATGTAAACTTTCCCATGGTTTCGGGGGCGCGTCCGCTGAGATACGGTCGCCTAATTTCGATCTTAATTAAGAAAATTAGAAATTAAAGAAATGCTGATCGTCGCACCAGTTGTCTTAATGGTCGGAGATGAATGTAAATACTTTTAACTCGATGACTTTTCCTGAAGCATTAAGACTCCGGCGCGAGGGGCGAGTGTTTTAAAGAATAATCAGCTAACATGCCCCAGCCGAAAAAATCAGACTTGCAAATTTCTGATTGCACCCTTCACAGCCCGTAAAGATATTAGCCTCTTACATTTACACCGTCACCCCTGCTACTGTTAAAACGCAACGCATTCAATTATTTTGCGAGAGAAAAATTACAGCAACAGTTGTACATACGCAGTTAATTTCCATAAATCTCTTTCGGTTCCGTGGGGCGAGTCTGAGTCTTTCTCCAAATGTTTTAAGAATGTAAACGTCGTTGATCTTCGAACTGTAAAATTTAACTTATGCTGCAACAGATTTACTCTATTTACAAGCAAGACGGTTGTAAGTAACAGTAATAACAAAGCTCTATATGATAATATAGTTATCCTGTTGTTCTATTGTTCATTTTGCTTAGCAAATACTTTTGAAAAATGATTTACACTATCAGTGTTCATGTTCATGCACACTACGTATTAGATATAGTGTGTCTCAACACTGTAACTATTTACATATAACCCTCTCACACAAAAACTATCTAAGCAAACCTTTTAATAATTATTGTAAGTACAATTCATTGTATCATGATAAGGATACACAGTTGATACATCTTGATTTAACAGTAAATATTATTATGATACACGAAGTGGTATAATCAATCATAACAAAGAAATATTTAAAACTAATAAATTTGGAAGATTGCTATAATTAAATTTTGATGGGTGTTAATTTTTAAATATTAATAATGAAATTAATTGAGACAATGAGCGAGGTAATTTGATAGTAAAATATTAATTGAATATACAAAGTTGATGGTTGCAGTGAATGTTAATAAAGAACAAACCAAGGTTACAATTGACAAATGTATTTGTTAATAATCAGAATGAATATCCTGTAATAATATAATATTTAAAATTAAAAAGAGTGTCATAAGAATAGTATCTAATAGGAATGAAATTTTTGTTTAGTTTAGTTACATAAATAAACTCATTGAAAAATGTACAATTGGTTTTGAAGTATTTAATTTTGCTTAATAAAAACTAAAAATTATGCCTTATTTGTATAGTTGTTTGGTTGAATACAAATATTACGGCTGTTAACAAATTTACGAGGTATAGAAATGAAAGTGAAATATTAATTTTATTGGGGCTGGACAATCTGTGAAGAGATTGACGAATACAGTGAATCACATAGAAAGAACCAGAGAACTACTGAATTGGAGAAGATTGGATTTATTGGTGAACGTGACACATAATTAAATATTTATTTTTGACATTTGTGTTTGTATGGAAGTAAGGTCATTCATCTAGGAGGTTAGTAGGAGTGCTACTAGAATTGGAAGGCTTCTGAGGGGATTGCTGAGTGCAGAGGACTATTTAAGGAATAAACAAGATAAGATCAGATTCATTTATAAAGCTGAAACTTACCAGGAGTCTATTGGAGTTGAAGTTGACGTTGAAGAAGGGATTGAAGCTGGATTCAGCGGATTCTTGGAATTGGTTGACAGGAACAGGCTGTAGCTATCACACAAGGTGAACATAGGGATTTCTTGAGGGAAGGAGCAGTAGTGTTTGGATATTTGCAGAGTGAGCTTAAGAAGTGATAAGGTTTGTGTTAGTAATTAATATCAAAACATTTTAAATAATGAACAATAAGGGAAAAAGTAAAATACAAAACAGTAATTACTTTAATAAATTAATTAATAATTATGTCAATGTAAAAAATGGATTTGTCAATGCCTGGTTTGAGAAGGTGTAAAAGTTGGGTTGACGTTTGATGTCATCGAATAATTAAGAATCAATTTAAACTTCAACTAATAGAGATCTAGATTTGGCGAACCACCCCTGACATAAGAGTACTTGATTTGTAAGCAATTATAGTTTAACTAACGGGGCATTGTATTAATTAAGGGCAAGCTTAAAGTAAAATATTGAATACATAAATTATATGACTATTTCAAATATATGAGGTGTGGTGCAATTGTAATACATAATTAATGACTATGAAGCCGACGAGGAGCTAGCATATCCAAAACAATATAGATCCAATAGAGGGGTACAAAACGCAATATTTGTTGTGAGGCAAATAGTGGAAAAAAAAAGAATAAAGTTCACACCGATGTTTTATAGATTTAGAGAAAACCTTCAACAGAATCCATAGAGAAGATATCTGGAGAATATTGAAAAATAGAGGAATATCACGGAACATAGGAATACAAAGTTGGTACAAGAAGACCAAGAACTACGTAAGAAAAGAGTAAGACAAAGATGCATATTGAATGCTCTGTTATTCTCACTAGTATTAGACGAAGTAGGTAATAAAAGAATACAAGACACAAAGCTAAATCGTCTGAAATAGAATGTTGGAAAGAATAGAAATAACAGCATTATGCTGTGCCGACGATGTGGTGATAATCGCAAAAAACGTGAAAACATTGAATACAAATTTGAACATTTTTAAGAAAGTATCGAAAAATGTAAATATGAAGATCAATCGAAAAACGAACACTATGATAATAAGTAAAGACCTGAAACAACACATCAACACAACTGGAACCGGAAAGATTACATTTACAAAAAATTTAAATACTTATGGACATTAATATGACAGAACGGGAGAATAGAGGACAAGATAAAAGAAGGAATATCTGATTGAGGAAGATTATTCAGCAGTATAAAAACAAAAGAAAAAGATGAAAGCCATATAAATGAGATTCTTCAGAAAAATATAAAACAAAACTAGAATTGACAGAATAAGAAATAAGTCATACAAGCAGTCATTAAAAATCAAAGCAATGGAGGACAAGGTAGAAGAAGGGCAACTAAGATGGTACTGACACGTAAAAAGGCTGGCAGTCAATAGAATAACCAGGCAAGTAGATGGGGCAAAAACAATAAAAGAGAAACCAAGAGACATACCAAGACAAATTTGGCAAAATGGGATAAGAAAAGCAGCAGAGACAAGAGGAGACAAACCGGAAAATACTGGCAAATACGTGCAAGGAGAAATAGGTACGAGGCAGACCAAGAAGGGAGGACTCTACTACTCCAACTACCTCACACCCGGAAAGCTAAAAATGATTAAGTAAGAGATGCGAGGGATGCAGCTTTACCATTTACATTGAAATAAAATTGATTTTCTGATCGTGGTTCCTCAAAGATAATTTCACCGTTTAAGTTCTGTTAATAAATTTATCAAAAGCAAATAATTGTTATATATATTATTAATCATGCAAACAAAACATTCTTTTACAAAACGCCCTGATTTCGTCCGGGTTGCAGATGATGGTTCCGAATAAGAAATTTCAAAATATTTTAATTCATTGCTACGCTTTCTATACTTTTACTTGTGTATTGGTGGTGTTCATATTTGATCCCATGGTATTTCCCTTATTTCAAGCAATTTCCCTGAAATTCTGCCAATCCTGCTATCCGATTGGTAGCCTGCTTTCTCACAACTAATCCACAATATCTTTTTCTAATATATTTCAACATTCATGGGAGTTCAAAGTTCCTACTACTAGAGCTGTTATGAGACCGATCTTAGTTCTTCTTCTGTGTTTTAAAGTCATTAGGCTACCCCTTCTCGTTTTACCTACCACATGTCTAAAATGTGTTATTGCTGCAACTATTGATCTATATTTATCCAGTAACTCCCAGGATACTTATAGGTAGAGTATAGCGTAGATAAATACAAAGTTTTAAATAAATCTATTTTTCTTTTATACTAATAAGTTCTTTTACCTAGTAATGTATTGTTAATCTACAAATATATTTTATTGGTTAGTCTATTCGCAATATCATCTGATCTTATGAACTACTGTGCCAGGTAGGTACTCATGTGTCCACTGGTTCTAGTTTTTTTCTTTGTATTTCTACATACCCAACCCTAGTTATTTCTACTTTTCGTCTTTTCATATGTGCGTTACAGATAAAAAAAGTTTGTTTAAATAAACCCCTTAAATGATATTCTCTAGGTATTCCCTAGTAAATTAGAAATTCCAGTTATTAAAATTATTTGCTGCCGTACAATATTAATTGGAGAGTTAAAAACACAAATTTGTTTGAAATTAAGTACCTATATATCTACTTAAGTAGGTATATAAATATTAATTAGAAAAATTTTAAATTTGATTGAAATCGCGTGCTCGATATATATAGTATTAAAGATAATTGTCTTAATAATTAAAGGTAGCTTGCTAGAATTTTGAGTGCATTCACGATTTAACAAATGATTTATAGCATGGTATACTTTATTAAACGGAAAATTCGAAGACATTAAGTATTAAAATAACCACTTAAACTGAAAATTCAACAAATATTAAACCAGGTATTAACTTCTTTCGATTTAGGAAAGCCGTTAATCAAAGTAGAAACAGTATACGGTCGATTGGCACCATATTGAAATTATTAAATCCCGCACGAACTTACAGATTAAATAAATACAAACGCAATCAAACAAAAGATAATTTCTAACACGTAATATTTGATAAGCAGACTTAGCTTCTTCAGAGTTGTGTTTCAAGTATTCCCAAATCCATGTTATGATAGACTTTGTATTGCTGTTTCAATAGTTTCGATATCGACTAGATTAATATGTGATTAGAAAAAAATGTTTTACATGGAATTTAGATATGTTTAAACTTTGTTGCTTCAAATCCAAATTGTGATTGAGCTATCATTTATTTTCTATTTAATTCCTAATGCAATGCAGTGTAATAGATAGCAGTATTGAGAACAACCATAAATTTTAAAAAGTGTTTGTTAAATTGCAATTTTATATTTTCTGAAGATTGTTTTATTTTTTAAATAACTCCAATAAATACATTTATTTTTTAAATGTATTTATAATTACACTCAAGAATGAGAAAATGGTAAAACACTTTTAGTGGATCTTCCGCTTTAACCGAGAGGACACAGTGATAGTTGATAGTACTTCGGAGGCTTTCACGGCCATTACAATAATAGTATCAGCTACGTAACAAACGACTTCCGAGATTGGACCGTGTCATTGTTGAAGTCGAAGAACTCAATATTTCGCCCACTTTCGTAAGGGGCTTCATCAGGACGAAAAGCAAAAGAGCACGGTAACTCAAAGTGTAAACCACGCCAGAGGCAAAATTCTTTTGCAAGGGAAGAGATAGAAGAGCACGGTAACTCAAGAGTTTCGCCTCTGGCGTGGTTTACACGTTGAGTTACCGTGCTCTTTTGATTTTCCTCCTAATGAAGCCCCCTATAAAAATACAATGTTATATGAAAATTATACGGACAGTTTAAAACAGGGCTGTAGAGTCGGAGTCGAGGAGTCGGAACTTTTTGGGTGGAGTCGGAGTCGGAGTCGGAGTCCGTATAAATTACCCGACTCCGACTACCACTTTACAATTTTTTTTATAAAAACAATATGTTAATTCATAGATCCATGAGTGTGCAGTGTGTTTTAGAATCCGTGTGGTCACCGCTTGTAAATTTAAATTCCTACCAAACTATTTAAAAATGCCGACTTTTTCCTTGCACAGCGTAGTAGACGGTTTTTCTATATCTTACCAATAACTGTTTTATGTGATTAACAATAAAACAAGCATAGTACGTATTATTAGTATTACGTATAATGTCTAACTTTAATAGTGCACATTATTTTTATGGCATTTGCAGGTTTATGAAATTTTGCCAGGAAATTTATTCTTCTTAAAGTAAATTTTATTCTTTTCCTCATTTACGTAAACCTCTCTGTGTATTTGTACATGAAATCAGTACGTTGCTAGAAACCGTGCATCAAATTTTTGTAATTTATTATAATCAACCACAATCCGCAAAACTGCTGAAATTCGTCATGAGCCGGTAAAGTTTATCAGAAAGATGAAAAGGAATGGGGGGGGGGGGGTATCAATATTCTAGTACTGTCGGAGTCGGGAGTCGGAGTCGGATTCAAACTACTAAAATATCAGGAGTCGGAGTCGGAGTCGGATTTTTTTACCGACTCCACAGCCCTGGTTTAAAAGCATGAAACGTACAACACATGGCAGTCACTTTCCAGCTAATTATACGAATATGTATGTATGTATAATCGGTAACCTCGTTTTACCTTGAGGTGTAGAGGCTGGTACTTTATGTGCTTGTATCTGGCGATACAATGCTCAACTTGCCCCGGATTCAGGATACAAAGTTGGACCGCGCCTTTTGTGCTTGCACAGCAACCATTGTGTGAGGTGTGTGTGTGTTATGTTGACCTTGTTACTCTATCTCTTAGGTCTGTGGTTCTGAGTAGAGCACAGTTAATTTGGTGCCCAACTATGAATGGTCTCACCGAGCCCGGTTCAAATCGCAAGGCTGAGGCTGCGGAAAATTCCGCCCCTCGCGGGATTCGAACCGAGGACTTGCTGAATGCAAGGCAAATAATAAAAGTAAATTAATGTAAGTTTATTTAACTGTTCCTCACTCTTTTCACTATTTGATCGACGGTATTTACTATTTTTTAGAAAGGAAACGTGCGTTAACTGTAAGTGCCTTCTCTGATGATGACGTCGGATCTATTTTCACAAAAATTGCGTTAAGTTGCGGTAGGAGCAAACACAACATGCATATTAGGATTCGTGAGAGTACTTAATAAAGTAGTTCGTTTGTTTGCCAGAACCAAATATTGTCTATGAAATAAAAGGACACCTGTTCCAACTGACCGAAGTCGATTCAAGGAAGATGCCACTGATCGATATACTAATGTTGACACTTCATCGTTCATTTCGGACGAGGACGTTATCCTATTTAAATACGATCTGGTTTTAGCGTGAACAGCAAATGATTATTTAATGAAGACTTTATGGGACCATAAAATATTTAGTAGAACATTACCTATGATACTAGGAAATAAAATTGGCTGTGGTTTGGACAGCTACCGGTGTGATTATTAGAAACGGCAGCTGTTTAATAGTTGAACTAGGTAAGTAAATACAGAAACGAAACTACTTTGAGAAATATTCCATAACAGTTTGGTCATCGACACGAAATACAACAATCTTATGTTTCTAATCTCTCTTAAATTTTCGTGTAGAAAATGATTAATTACCTGTGACTAAGGGTTGCAGTTAATATAGGATCAACATCCTCAACAAATCTGAACTTGAACAACATGCAACCTGACTTAACTACCAACTTAGCTACCCTAAAACGCCGTTGCTGGGAATTACATTTATTTTCGCCATGGTCCAGGCTCATATGAAAAGTAAGAAAGTGCTCAGCCTACCTACACTCTAAATTTTCCATTGATTTCAATAAAAATACCGAGGGGCGTTCCGCTTCATGGACTTTTATGCTGCACCACGGCAGTGGCGCAATATTGCAAAGAATTTTAAGTAGATTTGGCCTTTTTAGCAGCTTAGAACTAACGCTGGGATTTTATACTTTTACATTTCAGGTTCTAAAATATGTAGTAGACACGGGCGATTTGGATAAGCGGAATGTACTCCAAATTCAACATGAGCTATTAATCTTAAGCTGTGAACCAATTTACCGACTAAAACGCATGCACACAGCCAGGAAGAAACATTTAAGATTTAATCCGTAAAATCGCCACGCCATGCATGGGAGGAGGTAAATTTTGAGTGTGGCAAATTTAGTCGTAAATTAGTTAAGTCGGTTTGCGGTAACAGTGATCTGCAGACTCAGATTAAATGGTTCAATTAGTACAAAAGTTCAAAGTTAAATGCTAATAGACCAAGACAATAAATGTACAGCAATTATCATCAAAGTCATAAATTTCAAATCTAAATCTAACACCAAACACATAATTTGTATAAATTAGGAACTAAGTGGCTATTCTATATACTTTTTCCTACGGCAATGTCCTCTATTAATTCCAGCAGTGACACTAATTTAGCTCGAAGAGGGAAGGACCTCCCCTAATCCGCACACTTAATTGGTATCTGCCATACGTTGAGCAATTCCGTACCTAATAAAACCAAATTCTGGATTTTTTCATGAATTAAAAATGGCATTCAAAATATCTTTCAGAAATTTTGCATTTTGAGCAATATTAATATAGCTTACCTCAAAAACTAGTTTTAAGCTTTGTAAACATTTTATTTATGCTTTCACCTTTCTTACCTAATCTGAACATCTAGGTTTTTCAGAAATTGCAAATTCAACTCCAACCCGATTTTGGGCTTTTTAGCAATATTAAAATTTCTCCGAGATTACAGGGATTATATTTATACATAATGCATACTTTCAAACACGCATTTTTTTGCACGTAACGCAACATATTTCAGCAGCTCAACCACACCCATGTTAAAACATATCGTACTTCAACAAACTAGTAATTCGTCTACAATGCCCTGGTTAGATTTGAAAATTATACTTCGCACGGAGCGTGCGAAAGTCCAGAGTATGGCTTTCTAGTTGTATTATAAATGTAAAATATTACTTTTAAGCAGGAAAAAAATGGCTTAAAATTTCAACAGATTCCAAAATATGTAGTAGTATTGCATGTACACGCATGAACAAAAGTAATTTTTCAACTATTTGCCTTATATAAACATAGTTAGCCATTGGAATGTTGCATATCTGCCAGAAGTTTATAAGTTTTCCATAGTTCCAATGTTTCATTTCTATAAAAAATGCATTATTCTTTATTTTCCTGGTAATATAGCAATAAAACGACATAAAATATGTAATTTGTACCATTAAAGTAAAATAGCACTTAATTCTATTATTTACTGTGGAATACTATCATCTATTATTATTATTATTAAATTCGAGCAAATGATATTCCTATATAAAACTGCGAGACAGTAACAAACGACTGGTTGATAAAAAATATGCTTAATAATTGGGTTTCGTTCCTCAGGGCATCAATTCAAATTAAAACTCTATTTTCTACGCTAATATTTCGGAAAGCTTTATTCCTTTATCAAGGCAAGCAAAAAAGTAACGTTAGTACGTCGTAACTGACAACAAAGAACTTAAACAAGTATATCTTTGTTACCTCAGGTTCATGTTTAAAAACAATACTTAGAGTAGTCCGATTATATCACATGTAATTGATACATCAAATAGTACAAATAGATTAAGACATTTGGATACGTGGAATTTTATATAGTTTAATGTAATATTGTATTTGATGAATCAATTAACCGTGATATACTAATCGGACTACTTTAAGTATTGTTTTTAAATATTAATCTGGTGTACCAAACAAGATATGCCTGTTTATGTTCTCTGTTGCCAATTAAGACGTACTAACGTCACTTTTTGCTTTGAGAAAAGAATAAAGCTTTCCGAAATATTGGCGTGGAAAAAAGAGTTTTCTTTTGAATTGCTGCCCTGAGGAACAAAACTCGATTATTAACTACATTGATATTTCTATAGACGCCACACTTTTGGTTACTTTTCAATAAATTGAACAAATGCCTTAAACGCAAAATAGGTTCCACACTTATTGAGGTATGTATATGCCATACATCTTTAAATATTAGGCTTTACATTTTGCATCTATATTTTTCGAAAACAAAATATACATGTTTTAATGGTACCTCTCTACAATAGAAATTTATTAAATTCATACCTGTAAAGATAGTTGCGCTAGTAATCGTAGTACCTAAGACATTAAATTCGTCCATAACTATACATTCCACTTAAATGAGAAAAGTCTTCATTTTAGTGCTGAAGTCGATACTACGGAAAATGCGTCCTGAGTACAAGCTTGCAAACATCTTCCTCGCACAATCCACAAACCGAATTGTTTCTTTCAGATTTGAAGCTTGGACTTATGCTGTACTTCAAGCTGTGTAATGGAAAATGATGCACTGGCAAAGTGTTGACAAATATTGAGATGGAACTACAGTCAGGGCACATTTTCAGTGGTATCGGCTTTATACTAGTAGTACTAGCTAAACTAATACTGTTGTTAAAGCAATACTGGCTGTTTTCCAAAATTTATATTTGCGAGAGAACAAAACTAAAATGCAAAATATTCAAATCAAAATATTTGAGATGGAAGAGCATCCTTGCATAACTAGGTACAATTATTAATTGATAAAACCTTAAAATATATGTACGATTGACGAAAACCTATATGGGTTATACAATATTGACTTAAAAAATTCAAAAGCAATTGGCATTTTGTCCTAAACCTTTACTAAGAATGTTGCAATAATGAAGCTATAAACCAATATTTTATAAAAAGATATAGTAATATTTGAAAAATCAACTACTTGAAGTAACAGTAACTATATAACTGTACAGTCAAATTCAAAGATAGCAAAAAAAAACGATTAAGGGGAGGAACCTGCGATAAAATATTTTCCAGATCCATAAATTTGGCTTTAACTACTTTCAGAATATGAAGCAGGTACAAACGCTTCAGCGGCAGCAAACAGTAGCAAATATGGATAATTTACACCACATGTCACCCTCAGGGAACATGTCGAAAAGCCTGAACCATGAAGCAATGAAGAAGGGGAGAAGAAGACTATACAACCGAAACGTATATCAAATATGAAAATATAACTGATTTTTTCCTCTTTCGATTTCCCTTTTTCATAATAGACACCAGATATAACTGATGACGACTGTACCATTCATTACCCAGTAAGAGACCAACCATAATAGACGCAGTCACATGATATAGTTTTTGGTAGATAGTTTAAAAAGCGTAGATATTCTTAACTTTAAAAAAATTAAAACATCTTAAACTTTTAGCTTACAAGAGGGAAAATCGTGAAGGTGGAGAAATATTCTACCATAATGTATAAGATCATCATAAATATACAAATCACATCCTCTCAGAAAGTAAACTTTGGCAATTGGATTTATGGATAGCAAGTACATAATACCTTTTGGATAGTGTCCCTTTCACAATTTTTTTATTAGAGCTTCCAACGTTTTTCCTGACATTTAAAATATATTTATATATCATACCATTTATATTAGGAAGGCTTGATTGATGCAGATATTTAACTTTTCGCGTGGTTAATTTTAAATTTCTAAATAGTAGAATAAATTATCTACCAGTTATTGCAGGAATTTGGTGGACTAATATTCTGACTTGTACGACTTTTCATCAGTGGGTAAATGCAAAATTTTACATCAATGCCTCTTCCAGGACATATATACTAGCTCCATGTGTCCAAACGCATGCACAATATGATCGTGATGATACTAGCTCTAATGTGAAAAGGAGTTTATTGCTAAAGGTCCGTACCCTTACAATAATATATAGGTAGCTTGCCTATCATGAACCCAGGTGCCATTACCCTTCTTATAAACCCCTAAATATCATCAAATAGGTAACAGTATCAGGTTTTCGCTGATTACCATAATTTAGATGAAATATAAAACTTGAAATAAGGGTTGAAACGACGCTTTAATATTATAGACTACTGATTTACTACTTCTTCATCTTTGATCATAATTATGGATGTCAATAACGATATTTGAATTACCTACTTATTGTGACATGACTTTACATGCTCAATATGTTGTATTGTTACGATTTTTAAGGACTGTATGCAGAAGTTTACATTATTCCTTTTTCAAAACACCTACTGACTATAGGTATTCTGACTTCTATTCTAAAATGAATTTTTCTTGTATTAGTATTGGATAGTCACTCATGAGTAGAATTTCTCAATCCATGAAGTTACGAGGTAACAAAATTCTGCTAAGGAGTGAGGTAATAATGTAACTTTTCCAGCTGATCTATTACGTCTGACAGGAAAAAGAACTGTGTTTATTGTCAGTCTCCCTTTATCTTCTTTTTAAATACACTCTTATCATATTGTTCATGTTATCAGTATTACATAATGAGTGCAACTTAAAATTTTATGGAATAAAGCAGTATGGTAAGGATTGAGACAACGTTACCAGTTTGTCGATTACTCTTCATCTTTATCTTCTCAGGAATTGGAATGTTCGTTAGAAGTATAAGAATCTAAGTTTTGATATTTATAGGTAGTTCATCTGTTCCATCGAAATGTGACCGAGTTAGTTTCTCATGGTAACACTAATGGATCTGTCCGGTGAGGTGAAGTATAATTTCTAACACCAGGGAAACACGGTTGTTGGAATATTATATTTGTATAATAATCTGCCGCGAATATGTTATGCACGCTGTGTAGATTAGCGCCCGGTGTGGCAAGAAGCCGCTTGAAATATGGGTTCGCTGTTGACCCAAGTTAAACGATGGGGTTCGGAGCCGCAGGAGTCGGCGTCCCGGGGCACGACAAGGGCCGCCTCGATATGCGATTCAATTACACGTGCATGTAACATCCAGCACCAGCATCTTTATCCCACCGGGTTTACGGTTTATTTTTAATTTTGTCAATACTGTAACCGACCGGCGGATCGAGTTTCCATGTAACTCTTCGTTTAGGTAAAGTTCAGTTTTAGTTCGACCAGAATCATAACAATACTTAATCTACTTTCCAAGAAAATGTATTAGAAATTATACGCACAACAGGGGCATACATCTATTTCAGTGACAGGTTTTTCCCCGTTGTCTAATAATGTTTTAACAAACACTGTGACCAGCAGTTTCAACATTTACGATTTATTTAACTGAAGAAGTGAGGAAGAAAAGTTTCCTTGTATTACTTAAAGAAAGTAGTGTTTTAATGAGCTTTGGTAAATTCAAAAAGTTTTCCAAATTTTTAATAATTTTTTGCTAACGCACAATGTAGATTATATTTATTTTTATAGGAAGCTCGTTTGCATACTTAACTGTCACTTCTCATAAAATTTGATTATGTATTTGTTGGGAGTTTTTTTGGTATTTTATGTGCAAAGATTGCAGAAACGTACGTTTCACCCAAACGTTGCCACTGTGCCTTCAAATGGACTCCACACCTAGTAATTCTCTGTAGTCAACTACCGTATTATATGCACCCTTACATGGTGATGCATGCAATGTGTTAAATACTAGCGATTAAATCGCAGATTTGCAGTTTGGAAACATACTAAACTGTATATATCGGCGGAAATTCGTTTAGATAACCATAGAGTTAAGGAAAAATTAAGTGTCCCTTTCAAATGATTGGGGCAAAAACTTTCTTGCTGAGGTAACCAAACAATTTCCTTGTTTCGTTGTTAGGTATTTAAGCAAGTTTTTAGCATTATAGCAACTGTTAGAAGGAATTGAAAAGCTAGACAATGGTTGTAAAGTACAGGATAATATAGTGATTTTCGTCCCGACAACGAAAATAATAAAACGCAAACGAAGACAGTGGCGAAGAAGAAAACATACAATGATGTTTCGCAAAACTGAAAAATGTCGTTAATATATTGTAATTATATTTTCAACAACAAAGATTCAAGATGTGGTCCCTGCGGCATCCCAAATCAACATATTTAGATATGTAGCAGCTCAAAGTAATAGCTTCTTAGCGATTTGATGTTTGAAGCGAATTAACGAAAGAAGTCACCATCCATACCAACCTCGTAGTAAATCACCGACCCAAAATCTGATGATCCACTTTGTTAAACGTGAATTCTTTCATCCAATGATCTATGGATATCTTGGGTATATTCAATTAAGTTGGTAGTAACTGATCTACCGCTATAAAAATCCATACTGCGGCATATGAAAATTCCATATACAACGAATTTAAAAAAAAAATGGTACTACTTATTGAAAGCGTAGAGATATGTTTGAAACTGTCCACCTGACTATAACATCGCCGGATTTAAGAATCTGTATACAACCGAGGTTTTTTTAGGTTCAGAAGGAAAAAATCGATCTTTGAGCAATCCACGAAAAATGATAAAAGAGGCATAAAGATGACACAATTTATCAATACCACAACCTTTCTTTAATCTGTTAAACATTTTTTTAAGCATTAGATTATTATTTGTTGAATTTTACTCGACTCAAGCACAGAAGCCGTTTAAGGGTTGGCTTTCTGAAACTGATACGTATACCACCAAATTCATCGTGTTATTGATATTTTGAACCCTTCTATTCTTTACAAAATTCCTAACAGATTTTGGATTATCGTGTATATTCTGTTGCACTGAATACCTCTACGCTTTGTGATCCTCTTCAAAGACGAACTTAGTTGTTCCAAGCATATTTTGATACTTAGTTAAAGAAAAATATGTTGTGACAATATCAGGGTAAAATGACGAGGGAAGTTCAACTTTTCTTCATACCGAAGAGCGTCTCTGACGAAGTCGAGAAAACCGGTTGTGTTATTTCGAGTCGTTGCAAAGGTAGGAAGAGGTTTGCCGAGGAGTCCGGCTCGAGCAGCGCGCACCAGGTGCCGGGGGAGTCCCTGAGGGACAGCACGTGCCCAACGGCCAATATCACGTGGCAGTCCCGATGCAAATGAGCAACAAGTGGCCGGGGACTTACCGGTAGTACGGAAAGGCCTGCGGCATGTGCAGGTCCATGGGGGCAGCCGGATGGTGCGCCGCTCCGTATCCGTGGTGGTCGGTGGTCTGCATCATGCCGCCGGCGGCGGCCGCTGCAGCAGCTGCGGCCGCCGAGTGGTGGTGGCCCAGAACTGCCGCCCAGGGCGAGGAGGCAAACCCTCCCGGATGATCCAGCTCGAAGCCGCGGGACACACTCGAGTGCATGTATCAACAACCACTTCACCTCACCACAGCATTGCACCCGCGGCGTGCACGTGTGACGGCGAGCGCGGACACTCGGCCATTGATCGCCGCGATGCTGAATGACTGAAGGAGCCACCGGAGGCGGAGTTGTGGGGCCGCGTGCGTGCCCCCGAAACCACGTGATCCGGCGGGCGGCTCTCTCTGAGGCCGGGGCCTTCCCCCGGTTCCAGTTCGCGCTACTCCCACTCAAGGCGGCACTCACCTGCACTTCGCGTTCTGATACGTCATAACTACATTAGACCGGTGCCGGGTGCCAAAGTTAACAGTGTATGCGCCAAGGCGCTTTACTACTAGTCGGTAGTGCCGTCGTGGGCATACACCACGTCCGATCGATACGCTGTGAAGCCGACTTACAGGTGTTACTGTTTTTCGATGACCCATATGCGTACGCGGTATGCTTACGCTTATGCTCGCGTCCCACCTACCCTTGATAGTTTCTCGAACATCTCGAATTCAACCAAGACGATCTTGTACTAAAGGATTTGAGGCGATAAGACGGCTCCTCATTTTGAAACGATCAAACAAGACTTAATGAAAATAAATAGTTTACGATTTTGTAAAACCATATATAGGATGAGTCATAATTATGAACTGCTTCATTTGTCAAGATATTCTATAGAAACATCAATTCGAAATTTACTGTTTTATCGCTATATCTACTCTTCAGTAATCAGAATCTGTGCTGCCGTCTAGATCTATACTTACTGGACTCTTGTCTTGTGTTGTCTACATCGCTGATGCCTATACTTCTGTTCATAAAGATGTACAAACAAACAATCGGCGATCGACACTTGCTGATAAAAGGTTTAAGTATATGCACGTAGGTGCTACGGTTGGCAAAAATTTACAAAATTGCAATCCAATTAACGGGTTTACGAAAAACCGGTTATTAAATAAACCTGTTAACCGGATCGGATAAAAAACCGGTTTTTAAACCCAGTTTACATACCGATTTTTAAACTGTTTTAAAACAGGTTCTAGACCGGCTTAAGAATTAAGATCGAAACATCTAACATGAGTTGGTTATACTTACTTATAAAACGTGAAAAATATACAATCTCCTTTGTATCAAGAACAGACTTTTAAATCAGTTAATAAATCGATTTTTATTCCCTTTTATAGATCGATTTTAAACCGGTTTATAAATCGGTTTTAATAATTTCGATTTATATTTTATATTCTGAAAACTATTTTGTTTGTTTGTTTCAGTATGTTTAGTCATATACTTAATATTCTTTGCGTATGTGATAATCGAATAATAAATAAAAGATTGTTCATTACTAAGCAACATTTTTTGTGGCAGGTAGGTACTACATTGTTCTTTCATAAAATAGTATTCTTTAAGTAACCAGTGACTAAAATGTACTATTATAGCATATAGCTAAAAAACTGATAATCGACAATTAAGTATTCAGAAATATTATAATTCGTATTACTGGATCAAGTTATACGAGAAGTATATACAGGGTGTTATGGAAATGAGTGCCAATATTTTAAACAGTGATAGAGTTCACCAAGATGAAAAACTTTTCTATTTATCGTTTTTCATTTAATGGCATATTTATTCAATCATTTATCTCCCCTAAATTTGACGAGCCGCTTGGTAAGCAAATTTAAATTAAAGGTGAACGACACAATTATATTAAAACTGCAAAGTTCTTGCACAAAAAACATGCGGTCAATAACTTACCTACCTCAATTGATAAAGTACGTTGGTGACCAGATGTGAACTGAAGGTTTTATCAGTACCTAAGCAGTTTTGGTTGGTTTGCATACCCATCAAAGAAATGTTTTTTTTCTATTTTGTGCCATTACATTAAAATAGGTAATAAGTATTTCATAGGCAGATATGCATTTTTAGAGTAAAATTGTTTTGAATTTTAACTCAGTTTTGAGGGCGTTTTCGAAAAATGATAAATGAAGAAGTTGTTCTGTTTAGCGAGTTCTATTACGGGTTAAAATAGTTGCACTCATTTCCATAACACCCTGTATATATAGACATTTATTGAAAATATAATGACCCCACAGTTTAAAACATGCTGCTACGTGCCTGATTATGCGATAGCTTGCGCCCCTGATTGGTTCATTCTGCATTCTTTTTTTAAACCGTCTCCGCGCACCTCAATACGTAACCGACACTCAAGCTGCTGATTAGTAATTTAAGTTTAGGCGCATCGTTTTTAAGTTCCAAGTAAATATTGTTTGCTCTATCTACTTATAGAATAATTCTGCGATCGACTACTGGGGCACCACCAGGGTCGGACTGTACCACCGGAACACCAGGAAATTTCCCGGAAGGCCCCAACACCGAAAGCTTTGACGGGCCTCATCCTTTGTTAATACTTGGAAAATTACATTTTACAAACCAAATAAATAGATTTAATACGATTCGTACGTAAGACTAAAGCTATAATAGATCAGAGAAAAAACATTTTAGTAAATTATAAAGAACAGAGGACATATTTGGTCCTGGCAGCGAGGTATCCCAAAATAGCTAGGTATGTGTGTTCTCGAATTTCCAAATATTTCCCAACACCAAACACCTAGCTGGTCAGGCTGGTTATAATTCTGGAAATTTAGTCACTTAAATTGATAACATAATTATATACAGTGTGTATATTTATAAGGTTAGTGCACTGACAACCTAAAATCCAAACTCTGGCGTTAACTACTAACTTTGTATGTCTAAAGTTTGTAGTAGAAAAACAAAGTTAGGTACTACAATAGAATGCTGTTGTTTAGATTCTTATTTTTATGACTGTGTACGTCTACATTTTGCATTTTCTTAAGGAAAGTAGCTATTTCAAAAAGAAAGACTTTTGGTGTTTTAGATGTCCGATTTGTCTGAATCATATAATCATGCATCTAAAAAGAAAAAGTGTCAAAATTTGAGTGCCAAAATCTTTCAAATTTCCGAAAATAAAATCCTTATTTCAATCCGCCTGGTCAAAAATTCAAAAGTGGGGCAGGAGGGGTAGATCAAATGCAAATGGATCAGGATACCAGCGAATTAGAGACACAAATGTATCAACGCCGGAGAAATTGCAATTAAAAGAGCCCGATGTTTATTTGCTGCTCTATCAAAAGGAATATCAATTGATGAAAAATTCAATTCAGCTGATAAATGCAAAGGGAGGTGAGTATTGTGCTATATAAAAGAAAATACCCAACAGAGACTACTACTCTACTCAACTAAATAAAGTTTTCCGCACAGTGTGTATGGGATTTGGGCAATCAAAATCTTTATTTAGCCATGAAGGTCTAAATAACTTCAAACATGTGTCTATCACTTTTAAATCACACTCACAAGCAGTTGATCATCTATTTTCTGCAAAAAATAATGCAAATATTGAGTGGAAGAGCAATAAGGACTTCAAAAATCTTAAGATAAACTAAGTAATGAGCAATAAACTGTTGATTACAAGAATAATAGATATAATTTTATTTATAGGAAACCAAATTTAGATTTTAGAGGCAAACTAGAAAATTGTTATCAACTGGTTCAGGCGGGTTAGGAGAGCTCATAGATTTCCATAGAGGGTGAGGTAAATTTTCTTTTGCGCCTTGAAAATAAAATGTGTAGGCAACTGTAGATACACCTTTTTGCTTTGAATGGCAATGGCGAAAGCGGATTATTTCGCTAAGTATCTTATCTGTTAATCTACTACCTGTGAGGAACCTTCTACTGATAACCAAGTTAGCCCAATACCTCCTTACATTTGTTTCCGAATCACCAAATTAAATAATTTTAACTGAAATGTTTTGGTGCAATTGATATGTTGTAATTAATAGGTTGGGAAATAATATAATTAACTATTTATAGATAGCATTCTTATGCTTTTCGCTTACATTATTCTCCAATTCTACCACATTTAAATAAATAAAGGAGATTACATTTTACTAAAAGTTGTTTTTTGCATAGGTATGCATACGTCACCCTCTAAAGATATTTACGATTAGAATTATTTATAGGTTTAAGGTATGATTAGGTATTGTAAAAACCAAAGAACATATTTCTCTTTGGTAAAGCCAATTAACATGTCCGCCATTTTTGTAATTTAAAAACCCATTACTGAAAAGATTATATAAACGGGAACTCGTCGTAGTTTCTTTCATTACTAGAAATAGTGACTTCTTGGCGATTTGATTTTTGTGATCGGTTTTAGTTTTGTGCTCCCTGTTATTTTTACCATCTACAATCGCTAAAACGAAGATGCGTTTGTCCAAAACTAGAAAAAGTAAGAAAGTTTTAATGAAGAATCTCACAAAACGGTAAGAATAACTTGACATTTTACAATTTACGATTTAGCATGTTTTTCTTGTTATAAATTTTACGTTGTTTTGATTATAAAATAGTAAAGTTTTTTGACTGCTATAATGAGGTAAAAGAACAAATTAATAAAATTTTAAAGGAAAAAATAATTGAGCCCTCAGAATCCCCGTCCATTTTTTTGGGAACTACCCAAATGGGGAAATAGTACGGGGATTCTGCGGGCTCAATTATTTTTTCCTTTAACATTTTATTAATTTGTTCTTTTACCTCATTCCTATGAACGTGTGGGTATCGATAGGTTTTGGTAAATATAGGTGCATCAGTTTTAGTTCTGATATGATGTTTTGTTAGATTGGTAGCGGATAGGGGTATATTTGGAGAATAAAAAATATCCTTATACTGATGGCATAAATTATTCAAGGTTGTTTGTTTTTCTTCGTTAAGATGGTTAAGTCTCAAATTGTCTTCTAAATTTTTATTTAATTTTTTTTTGATATTCGATATCGATGTCAAAATTGTTAATTTGTATTAAAGTTTCTTTTTTTCATATTCTTCTAAAAATAAAAGGTTGTAAATGTGAATTTGTTTTGTTTCGTTTAAAGTATTTATAAGACTAGTTTTAAACCAATTATTATGAAGTTTGACTACTGCTGACGGCATTATGACATTGTTGTCAAAGTTTAGTTTTGGAGCTAATTTTGAACCATTGCTTCCGACTGCAGGAAGAGTTACAAATAGCTCTGTTTTTGGGGGTATTATAATTTGTTTTAATAAATTTTGAGTAGTTTTTAATTTGGAAAAATTGCATTCATTTCTTTTCTGAACTTCTTGCTTTGTTTTAGAGGGGTTATAGTAAAATGGTACAGTGGTGCTTTCTGTCTGGATATGCATCCACTTGTAGTCTATTGTTGCAGATAAATTGGAAAGTAACTCTGAACATATGAGTCCTACGTATTCGTTATGAAAATCAAACAAATAACATGTATGAGTACCTTCTTCTTTAAAAAGATTTGGAATAGACAAATCTGCTACAAAATTATGTCGACTAGTTCCGTGTGATGTAGTTATTTCGGAATTGCATGGATAGATTGAATTTGGAAAGTATGTTTGTACAAATTTGGGGGAAATACTTGTTTTAGAACTGCCGGTGTCTATAATGAGTTTGTCGACAGTGGTTGGTATTACTATATAGGGAAGATTGGATTTTGGGTTGATGTTAAAGTTTTCTATGACTTCCGAGGCTGTTATTGAAAATTTACAGATTCTTTGGGGTATTCGTCGTCATGATTTTGTTTATTGAGACTCTGACGATGGAAAAAGTCTGTTTCAGGTGAACGAAAAAGATCTGTGGTTGGATCTAACGTGTTGAAATTGTTTTCACAATTTTCAAAGGTTTCTTGTTCATAATAAGGATCTTGTTCATATTCAGGGAAATTTGAACTTGATTGTTGAGACATGACATTTTCATTGAATAGTTCTTCGGAATGAAAAATTCTGGGTTGGCGGGACTGTCTTTTGGCTGAATGTAATAAGACCTTCTGGGAATTTGCACGGAATTTATTCGGGTTAGTTAATTGTTGTGTAGCACTTCTTTTTATTGTGCTAACTTCCATGGGTACTGGTCGAAAAGAGGGTTTAAAATGTGGGTTTGGTGCAAAAACATTATTTTGAGGGTTTTGAAAATTTCTTGATTGATTAAAATTTCTATTAGGATTGAACTGCGATTGTTCGAACTGCGATGGATTAAACTGCGATTGTCTGAATTGCCATCTCATTGTATTAGGTGTAAAATTGTTGAATCGGGGTGTATATACATTTTGAGCTTGAGAATTTTGGGTGAAATAATTTGGATCAGCTACAAGCTTTGATGGTTTTTGATTTAAATTTGAAAACTGTCAATTATTTTGGGTTTGAGAATACCTAATGTCTAATTCTTCTTTGATCATTGCAAGAGCTTCTTCTAAAGATTTGGGGTTACGACTTCTAATGAAACTACCTAAGTTCTCATTTAGTCCGCTTACAAAAGTTCGCAAAGTTAAGGCTTTATTAGCTTTTAATTTATGATCTTTTATCGCTTGATCTTCGTCACCTAATGAAACTTTCGAATTATATATAGCTAAATGTGTTCTGACTTTATTAAAAAATTCAATGGGGTTCTCTTTATTTTGTTTTAGTTTTGTCAAATCTATAAGTAAATTTAGTTCGGATCTCTGGTCTCCAAAATTTTCGATAAAGACTCTTTTAATTCATTCCAAGTATCGTAATGATATCCGGTAATGACTTCTAAAGCTTGACCTTTACGCTTGTTCCTGATTGAAGAGATTGTTAATTTGTTAATGTAATCGTTTGGTTCGTCAGTACAAAATTGAGTAGTTATTACCTCTGTTGATCTTATAAATTCTGAGAGTGTCGCTGGATATCCGTTATAAGTTGGGATTTCGTTAAGCAATGATACGCTAAAATGAGCAGGAAATACTACTGGGTGAATCTTAGTACTGGTGCACAGTGTAAACATCTCGAGAATTATCGAATATAGTGAAATTAAAGGTAGGAGAAGTAATGTATTTCTTTCTTTATAAGAAAATGCATTTGATAGCCTGTTACAAGATGTATTATAATAGGATATAACTAAATCTGCATGCGGGGTTGAAAAACCACGCTGTTTTCAATGTGGATAGAGGGTATGTTAATAGCTTGTATTTGATGGTATGTTCTCAATTACATTCAAGAGATAAATATCACGTCGGGCACTGAAGCATCCCTAGCGCGGGGCAAGCGAATCATTGAGTGAGATACCCCACATTACTGCCATTAATTACTCGTAGTTACAGAATTTATTCTCTGAATCTAATTTTTTGGCAGTGGTCAGTAGATCAAAACTCCCGAAAAGTTGTGTGATTTACACCCTAGACAGTGGAAAAAGTCCGAAAAGCATATCTTAACAGAATTTATATTCACTATATTACAAGTAATTATGAATGATGCAGACAGTGAAACAGTGTGAAAATAGAAAAGCGGCTAAAGAAATGTTATATACAATATTCTGAAGAACAGATGGTCAAAGCCATTTCAGAAATAAAATATTAGTATAAACAAGGTAGCAAAAGATTTTAAACTATCCGGGCAAAGTATTCAAAGCAAACTTCGCCAAAATCTAAAAACGGAATTTGAAAACAAAGGCAGATTTAAACCAATATTTAACAAAAAGATTGAGGCAGAACTCAAACACCAGATCATAGCAGTAGGAAAGCTATTTCATGGAAGCTCTGTCAGATGTAAGAGGAATAACTTTCCAGTATGCGGAATTAAATGGAATTTTTCATTTATTTCATAAAAAACAAAATGGCAGGAAGATTTAATAGCTATTTATGCAACAAGTGCTAAACGTCGACGTTTATGCACGCGTTGCATACAATATTTTATCTACGACCTTAATTTTACTGTTATTAATCCATAAATATAGATTTAACAAAGGTTTGCATCTACGACACTTCTAATTTATGTCATAATAAACAGTAGGCCACGCCGCGCGGGCGATTGTTTGCGAGGCCAGTACTGTCAAGGTCAGTTACGAAATGTAATTATTAATACTCCACATCTGACTCTATTCATTACATAACGCTTTAATTATTTCAAAAACACTTTACCTGTAACGCAAGAAGCAACTAGAATAACTTTACAACTTCACTTCCAGTTCGAAATTGTAGTTTTATAACCTCACTTCACTTTTAGCACATGGGCTAAAAGTAAACAGCTGATTTCTTTAACTACGGTAAACTATAAAACGTCACTTTTAGTGAAACAAGCTAGCGCTAAAAGGCCTACTTTTAGTAGCGGTCGTAGATCAAATCTATTATGCAACGGTAAGGTGATTTATCACAAAAATGCCAGAACCTACGAGTGTGGCACGTGCTCAATTGTTTGCTATCAAGAATGTTTAACTGTACGAGACAGGTGCCCTAAAAAGTATAAAAACCAAGACAAAATGTAGCACAAAAGGGAAGAAAACAAGTAGATTAATTAGTATCCAACAACAGAGGGAAAATACTACTGCTCTAGCATGCACTAGTGGTACATTTACTCCAGTATTTATAATGTATTCGCTAGTTACAATGACTACAGATCTTTTTATTAATAACCTACCTGGCATAGTAGGATTTGCCAGTCTATCAGGATGGGTGGATAACTATTTATTTCCAAAATGTATTTCACATTCTCTAAAATCGACCAATGCAAGCAAGGAACGACCTTATTTGCTAATCCGAGTTGGGCACGGTAGTCCCAAAAGTCTTAAAGCTATTGAAATTTCTGAAATAATGGAGTTATAACACTTCCACCATACATACGTCCCATCGTACACATGGAATCCCAATGTTTTTGGTAAATCTCATTTCATTGAAGCTAAGAGTGCAGTAGAAGCAACCTTCTCAAGTGGTGCAGATGTACAATCTACATTTCCAAAAGAAGGCAAAACTAGTTCACAATTAAATAATTACGTTCAGAGTATTACGAATGAACATGAAACGATAATCTGATTCACAAATTGAGTTTCTCGTTCTATCACACCTATTAACTTAGTTCTCGAATCTTCAGTTAGTAGGTGCTCCGGTTAGTGAGGAAATAGAAATTGATAGTCTTCACTACCGATCAATTTGAGTCATTTCACCTTTACCAGTTGTATTAACATCTAGCATTTCGAATCAAACAGTTGAAATAAAACAAGAAGTCTCTTAAGCCATTACAAAGTCACCGTATAAAACTTAGAAGAAAAACTTCAGAGTAAAAGGAATAAACCATAAGTCGCTATGGCTATGGAGCCTGGTAGAAAGAAAGGAAGCAAATAAAGAGAAAGAAACGAAAAGGAGATTATCTTCTAATAATAGTAAAGATCCTAAGAAGAGCATTGTTGCAAAATATTTTTTAAGCGTTATGTTTTGTATCTATTTATTATACATTAAAGACTATATGTAATCTATAAAAGTAAGTATTGTTGCATTAGAGTCCGGCCAGCGTAAGATAGGGACAGGCACGTCACAGTTCGGCTGCGCGGGTTTTTGTTACATCACGCGCCTCAAGAATTGGCAGTGGCGTACACAGATACAAGTGAACTCATCGCGTATCCTAATCTGCAATAAAATAAACAGGCCAAATCATCACCGGTAGGTAATTCCAGGTATTTCAAAACTATCTTTTAGAGACAGGTGAATTCATCACCAACCACCGGCTTTGATATAATCTCTCGTCTAATGGGTCTATTAAGTACCTACAGTAATATTACGCTTTGGGATTTTTCCGAACGTGATTGGAATTTTGTCGCAGAAAAAGTTTAGCATGGATGGACATTTTAATAGTCGATTTTATCTTAAGTCAGCTTAGGCAGAAAATGCTCATTGTAAATGTTTACAAATAGGTAGACATTTTCGGCTTCGAATGTTGTTTGAAAATAATTATCAATTAAATGTGTACCTACTTATGTATATATTATGTAAATCGCTTTATTTCGGATTAATTTAATAAAAAGTGTTTCTACCAATTTTCGCTTATTTATTTCCTGGGTAGAAATTTCATACCAAACTTGTGGATATCTTAAATACCATGAAACGCAAATGAGAATAACTATCAACAACTAAACCCCCTGGTAACAGGACGCCTATTTAAGAACGTGCCGTTGCTAAGTAACCATGCCCCATCAGGATAATCGCCAAACCACTGCGCACCCTGGCAATGATGACGTGCCTGTCCCTATCTTACGTTGACCGGACTCTACTATGCTTGCAATGGTTAACAAAACTTAGCATGCCACATTCGCACATTTTCCACGCCTTCCCCTACCCACTAGCGAATTTGAGAGAACGCTAGAACAGCTTTTTATATTTAGAAGATTTCACTGCATTATTAATTTTGGCTTGAAATTTTTAATCAGTCAAGTATGATTACGGAATTACTAAAGAAACAATGTATGCAGAAGTAATAATAATTGTCACCTATAATACTATAAGTACTCAAAGTTATGTCGATTATTTTTGGGGTAGTAGGTATCAGGAAGGTCCATTGTGTGTGGGTACAAATACGACGAGTTGCTGATTCACTGAGTGATACCACCCCAAAGATAGTCTACCTAACTTTTACTACGAATAGTACTGGAAGGACTATTCAGTGCACCAAACCGATTTTCCAAATTAAAGAGACTCAACACTTAGTTACACATATTAAAATAAAATTTGTGTAAACATCTTCAATAAATATTTTAATTTGTTCAAAATAGTCACTTGGCTACTAGTACAATAGTCGCTGCACTTCGGTACCTACTAGTACAATAGTCACTACAATTTATTCAATCCCGAGAACTAATAGATTATTCATATTCAGGCTCCATGGCTCCATGCTTACGATTATGTATTTAGGGGATCTTACAACAACTATTCTTGATAGTTTCTCTATAACAATGAGACATATTATATAACTAATCCATATTGTAATTCGTAATTCTGTACACTACTTTTACATAGTTATTATATTGTCTATACCATCCAATAGGTAATAATAATAATGGTGAGGCTCTAACACCCCATGAAGGAGCTTGGCCTGCAAGGCGGAAGGTCAGAGCTTCCGTATCCTCCCTCCAATAGGAAACATGTTAAATGACAATTTTCTTTATTTGTGAAAATTAATTATTGGTTCGTTATTAGGTGTCTATAGTTAATCTGCTTTCGCGCTATGCTTACTTTTCTATATCCCTAGATAGTTATTCTAACCGTTCCTGAGAGATAGTTTCTAGTAGCAAAAACTCTTATCCCAACTGTTCTGGATAGTTTCTAAAGAGGTTAATCGAGACTATGTTGTATTTACTACAGAAATTTCAGTGAACGTTAGGACAGCTCTCCATGTTGGAACGATCAATGCGGAATTAATGAAAACAAATAATATTTTACAGAACAATCTACAGGGTTATTTATAATTTTGTACACGCTGATTTTACTTACCAAGTTGTTCCCTTACCAGTACATCTCAAGAAACATGAATTAAAATGTAAACTTAATTCATTTACAAGACCTAAAATTCGAAATTTGCTATTTTCTTATTATATACCTATTTACACTTCATGTTTACGGTGCCGCATTCAAGAGCTCTTCTTGCCTAAACCGTTATTTAGTATCTAGCAATAAAATAATGTTATATAATGGGTTTGACAGAATAGGTGTGCTCCCCATGTTAAAACGATAAATACGTAATTAATAAAAATAAATAATTTGTCACCTTGCAGAAACATCTATAGGGTACTTCATAATTATATACGCTGGCTTCTTGCACTAAGTTGTTCCACGTCCAGTACACATCAAAAAAGAAAAATTTAAAATTTGTGGAAACATTATCTACAAGCTTATGCGCTTAGCTTGAGTTTTCTTTTTTCTCTCAGAGAACTCTCTACTCTTACTTCAACTATTTTTGATATTTGTTCCAGCAACTAGCTAGCAGTCGACCGTACCATAATCACATGTAGAGTAATTGATAATTATGTGCACCGGTTTGACGTAATAAGTTATTCAATTACCAAACAAAACAGTTCAACAAGGAAACAACATAGTGATAGGAAAAAAATGAATTCAGAACAATTTTAAACTTTAGATCTATTATACAATATCTATACTATTATGATGTGGCTATATAAAGCTATACTTTTTATAATGTGATGACCTTTCAAATTCAATAATAATTCTGTAATAAAAATAAATCAAGTTCTCTTATCTCAGGTGGTTCGCCAAATCAAGATCTCTATCTATTAATTGAATGTCAATATTACAGTTAATGATGTTTAGTTGTCAAACCGACTTCCAAATCTCAATAAACCAGGTATCGATAATTGTGTTTTTACATTAATCAATTCATTCAATTAAATATTGCCTTGTATTATTGTATTTCACTGATTGATCTTTATTTAAAATGTTTTAATATTAATTTCTAACAAACCTTGTCACTTATTCAGCTTCACTCGCACAACTCCACACATCAGCTCCTCCTGCTTCCCAAAAGATTCCAACGTCGTCCTCGTCTGACACCTATCAACCAAATCCAATACTTCTGCTGATGCCGGCTGCAATCTCTCTGTCAAACGGCAGCTTCAACTTCAACAAAACCTGGTAAGTTTCAAGTTTCTAACTGCAACAGCTCTTATCTTGTTTCTTCTTTAGATATCCTTCAGCACTCTGCAATCTGCTCCGATGTTGTCCAACTCTGGTAGTACTACCACACATCCCGCTCCAGCTGAATCACCTTATTTCGATGCAACCATCAATGTCAAACATAAATATGTAATTATGCGACACGCCAGTCAATAAATCCAATTTCATCCAATTTTGTCGTTCTCTAGTTCCCTTTAAATGTAATTCGCAGCACTTAACAATCTCTTCACCGATTGTGAGTATTTTAGAATATTAATATTTAGTCTCCATCTTTTTATCTAGTATCTAGTAATAGCAACCCCATTTGTATATCAACCAAACAACTATACAAATTCTGCACTAATTTCAATTTTTATTTAATAAATATCACGTTTCAAAATATCTTGTACATTTTTCTTTGAGTTTATTTATGTAACTACCCTTAAACAAAAACTTGTTCTTGTTGGATACTATTCCTACTGCACCCTTACATATTTTAAATTATCCATTATTTACAATTTAACAATTCACATTATCATTATAACACATTTGTCAATCGTTACCTTGGCTTGTATTTTATTAAAATTTTCTGTAACTTTTAAATTAACATATTCAATCAATATAAAAATCTCTTCTCTCATTGTCTCAATTAAATTTATTAATAATGTTTGAAATTTAACACCCATCAAGATTTAATTATATCATTCTTCCAAGCTTATTTGTTTCAAATATTTCTTTATTGAAATTAATTACACTGCCTCATGTATCATAACAATACATATCCTGGAATACGAATCAGAAAGCTTTCGAATGGTAGAGAAGTACAAAAGCAGAATACAAGAGGCACATATGAAATATTTGAGAAAAATGGTCAACTACATAAAAAGAGAATGATAAGATAGAATAAAAACAACCGAAGTAGAGAACAAGTGGAAGAATGGTATGAGCATGTACTCAGGATGGATACAGAAAGAATACCCAAACAAGTGCTTGAGGCAACTCTTGGGGGAACATGAGCACAAGGTAGATCCAGATTGCAATGTTTATAAGGAGTATACAGAATGGCCAGATAATAGACAAAGTGGAAAGAAGGAAGGAGAACTGGCTAGAAACCGACATGTATGAAAAAAGTGGATTAAGGCAACCGGACCGACGTTTTAGAACATAGTCAGAAGATAAAAAAGAAGAAGAGGACACCCAGCACCCAGCAGGTAACTGAGGCAATGTTTCTCTAGCTGCTGATTTAAGGAAAGGCTTATATGGCTTCGCATATAGAAACAATTCATGCGGGATTAATAAAAATAAATAACTTATAATTTTACAGAACCGTGTGTATGATTATGCATTAATTAGTATGATGGTTTCATGTCAGATAGAATCAAAGTATTCAACAGTTTCTAGTAGCAAAGATATTTTTCTACCACTTACGCAATAAAGCAAGTATTTATACTTTCTAGTATATTCCATTCAGACATCTAAATCTTTTCTTTTCTATATTCTGTCTACTATAGTTTCTGTGACTGACATGCGACTCCTTATTCCTCCATTAATCCTCCTTGCTCTTGCAGATATCCTCGCTCTCCTTTGATGTGGCAGATTTTGAAGGCGTCACTTACATCACTGTTTGAGTTATATTTGAAATCAACTCTGACAATACAACCACAACATAATATTATATTGTATCGCTTCTACACTGCCAGTTTGCCCATTAAAATAAATACCGTCCTGACGATCTTTGCAAATGAAACAACCCTGCTTGCTTCTTACCGAACGCTCATAATTGCCATAATAAATCTATCTACACAAGTTAGAAGAAAATATGGCATATTAGGGTTAATGACCTAATATTTACCCACATAACTTTCACACCAAAAAAAAAATCCACCTGTTACTCTCGACAACAATCTGCAAGTTGAACAAGTGAAATACATTGGCATTAACATCTATAGATTACTGACGTAATTACCATATATTCAAGCTAAATTCCAACCATGGATTTCAAATTTCAATATATACCAGTACCAGATTCTCAACTAAGCTTATGTTGTACAAGATGATGTAAAATCTATGTTGACTTATCTTGCATCTCGTCCTTTCCTTTTCTGAAGAGAGAACTGTGGTTGTCTCTTGTATTCCTGATTACTTCTTTCAATCTTCAGCTCTTCGCACATCATCGTAGAAAGAACCACATGTTACCTTTTAACTTGACCAGTTCATCGTGGCCTCGATGTCTTCCACTTCGAATACATAACCTGACTTGTTGAATTTTTCCAGACTAGTCTCATCTGCCATCACAGCGAGCAACATATCCAAAGAACTGTAGAATATGTTGTAGAAAAAATGTAGATAATCTGTTGCCGATTTGATTATTGAAATTTTCATGTTTCCACGTCGTGAAATAATATAGGGGGCATATTAAAGGGCGAAGAAGTCTCTGTTTTGTTGCTCTCCATGGATGATGAAGAAATCTGGTGAAATAATATACCCTTGGCGAAACCCTTTAGGTGCCTGGGGAACGTTTCTATCTTTTCAATTCCCGTGTTCTTGCTGCAGGATCCTATTAAGGTATACCGAATGATTTGATCTATTTCGGTAATCATTTTCCATAAGTGGTTCCAACTGACAGAATCACAAGCCATTTTGTAATCCACAAAGCAGAACATAATCGGGATTGGAAACTCTCCGCTTTACTTTTTTTTAACAAAATACAGCTTGTTTTCACTTGGGATTCGGTGCTAGTCGACAGTTCATGCTTTTGACATGTGATCTCCGATTATTGAGCAGTCAGCGCTATCAATATTGCAAAATGTAAACCTTCCAAACCAAAGTACTTACCAAACATGACGTCGTGTCCACCTCAACCATTATGTCGTGCAACTGCTCAACCCACGGGAAATCAAGCGCTGGATCTGAGTAGATTCTAGCTTCAATAATATATCTTCATGTCCATATATTAACATTTTATGTAAATATATGAAGTTCCATGAGAGGGAGTCAACAGAGAAGTCTCATAATGTCAAATTCCGTCCTTATAGATCGTTAACTATTCCCTTGGATTTAAAGAAATCACCTTCAAACTTACAATTTCACAATTAAATAATAATCTTTGCACGTTCAAATATTTTTATGTATATCTTGCAAATCTTAACTGAAGAATCTCAAATTAACATAAATGCAGCTTCCATAAGTTCGTAGTTACGATTGTGGGAAACTCTGCGACGTTGTTTCTAAGAATTTAATGTTTCCGCTATTACGAGCGTCTGCCTGGATTTCATTCAGATTCATTTACATTTTTTCTACGTACCTCTGTAATGAGCGAATGCTTAAGTTTTACGAATGTCGTGAGGTAGTCGGAATGTCACTGTGCAATCTATGCGAGTTGGGTGTCTGCTCCAACCGATTCATTACGGGTCTCCCCGAGGCTATGCATAGTACAACTCCAAATTAAGAATTGGCCGAACGTCCCGCGAGTTAATTTCGTATGACACGTACTCCATTGTATAAAAACTAATACAATACATTTTCTTTGATGTTTTCTTTTATTACAAAAAATTCCATCCGGTTGAGCTTTACGTCTGATTCATACAGAGCGAATCTGGCGCTGTCGTTTTAATCATTCGGTTATAGCACTTTGATCTTTCTTAAAGCGTATTGATATCAACCATTGATGGAGCTATAATAATGCATTACGGATGCAAAATAGTTCAATTTGTAAACTAAAAAGTGTACAAATGAAAAAACTATAGAGATCAGACTTATGGAACGCAAGCCCTATAGAAACGAGGAATGAAAGATTTATTCCAGATAATGAGTATTATCACGTATGTTCTTCTAACGGAAGAATTATAGCCTACTCTAGATTTAGCCACGTTTACTACAAGGGCTCAAGCTGATTTACACTAAAATTGCTTCAGAAAAAAATACTGTTAACTGTAACAAATAATTGTTGATCGTGGAAAGTTTTGGTATTCTCCAAAGCCAAGAATTATTTAAGTCGGTATTATTTCAGATTGTTACATTAAGATAAAGAATACTACGATTTGAAGATTATGCTACGAACACTGTATGTTTGTAAAGTGTGAAATGAAGTTTTATTTTCCCTGGTCTTCAAATTGTTCATTTGGTGGTCTAATTTATCTTCATCTATTCGTTTGATATATTTTCTCCACGATCTTTCTCTTGCCGTAATTTCTCTTTTCTCAAAACATGTTCAACGTAGCATGCTTCTTCATCGGTGTATTTGTTTCTAAAATAATTTTCTCTTTTTTATTATATCCTACTTCCTCCAACATTTTTTTGCTACTGATTTCTTCCATGTAGATTATTTTCAACATTTTTGGAAGCTTGCAAATGATTTCAGCTATTTCTTGTTTGGTTTAGTATTATTAAAACCTCGCCTCCATATAAACATTCCAAATATTTTTCTGCTCTTTAGATCCACTGCGTCATTGTTTAAAAAGTTTTTAGTTTGATGGGACCCATATAAAAGAATTCTTAGAGTTTTATCCCATTTCTAACTACATTTACTGTTTTTTCGAGACTTTATTCCACTGCAAACATTTTATTCCAAAGTATCAATCTTGTAATGTTGTTTTGCAATTTGTTTAAGAACTGCCTATTAAAGTAGTATTTTGTCAAAATATTGATCTTTTATTTCACCGTTTACTTATTGTTAAAGTATAGTAAAACTTTCCAACTTCATTAATTCCAGGGTCCAATTTTGCGACATGCGAAACCGGATGTAGAATGTAGGTACAATTTTGAAAAGTAGTTTTCGGACTTTTTAAAATTTCGAATAATGCAATCGATAACACGGAAAAAATACATTCATAAAAAAAAATGTAAAGGGCTTTACACGAAACTACTCATGCAAGTGGAAGTTTTGAAACTAAAAATTTTGAAAATATCAAATAAAAGAGTTTAATTTTCTTAAGGTGTTCACTTTGTGTATGTTCGGTCCAAAATATGCCTCTTTTCATCAAGGGTAAAAACCTGAGCTATGTGCAAAATATTACTTTCATTTGACTAATAATTCTTGAGTTAAAGCAAAAATAGGCAGAATTTGATTCTTTAAAGTGCTCATCCAGTATATATTTAACCGACATTTTCTCAATCTTGTGCCAGGTAGACATATCTATAATCCGCATCCAAAATATCGTCTCTCTTCAACAAGTTATACCGCCAACAGACAGACAAAAAATTTGTTTTTCGTCATCTAAGGACCCTGAAACGTGAAGACCTGAAGAAATTTCGGATAACAATACTTTCTTTCTCTTTTAGACGAGGTAAAAATATAAGAGGAAGAAAATGTATTTCTAGGAATGTATTATTTTTTCTGCAGACTAGAAATTCTAAAAATTTTTCGTATACCAAGTTTTACAAGAAGAATGCCTCAAACCTAATATCTGTATCAGTATAGCAAAATTAGAATAAAAAAAAAACTTTATAGATGAACTCGTGGGTTAACTATTTAATTACTTTCGCCCAATCTTTCGTATGTTTGCCTTTCTTAAATCCCATACTTGTAATTTTTAAAAGTTTTTGATGTATTGAGATAAACACGGCCATTTCTTACTTTTAGGAAGTAATATATAATAATTTGGAGAAAATGTGACTAGTACTCGTATGTACCGGGTGACCAGTTTCAAAACCGAACATAGCAAACGCATGATATAAAACAAAGTTACTAGAAACATTTAATTTAGTTTAAAAACAGGGTTTCACATACCAGAACTTTCAGTATGGAAGGCTAAACGTCTATAGCAATTACGTTAGACATTTTATTTGTTTACTAAAAATTAAGAACTTGCTATCTTCGGTTTGGAAATCGGGCAGCCGATATACAAAATCTATACAAAATATCAGATTTGATTTGGCAGAATATACTAATTACGTTAATCAAACAAATACGTAAATGCCAAAAAACCTCTTTATAAGCCCAAAACTGTTGGTATAAAAACGGATTTAAAAAACTGCGAACTATATTGTCAAGTATTAAATTAAGCTGGTATATTATGAATACATAAAAGCTACTGAATAAAATATTACAACTGATTCGATGACATTTATATTAAAACAAAAATCAGAGTAATAGTATTTCTGCTGTTTTCTGATAATGAAATTGTAATCTTGATTGAAGCAATATTGTTGATGTTTTAGAAAGTTCTGTAGCTAAACGGTAATAAGGAAACCTATTTTATTTATTTTAATGTTAAAAATTTATTTTAAGCATTCAAAATAGGATGTTATGATATAGAGGAAGCCAAGAAAATTGACCAAAGTCTACTCCATGTATATCCGGAAAAAAAGACGTTACCGTTGTATTGCAATTTTTTGAATCAAATATATGTCTCTGTATGTAAGTACAAATTTCGGACTAATTAATCAATCGTATGTCTACTTGTACTGTCAGTTCAAGTATTGTACAGCTACTCTGGGGTACTACAGGGATCGTTTCTGTGACCTTTACGGTTTCTAATTTTTATCACCCACTCAGAATAAGCCTGTAGGAGAAGATAAGAAAATGCCATGACCGTGGATGTCACCGAAGCTATCACCTGTACTTTTAGTGAAAACTATGGCGATGGTGCCACTACTCTGAGGCCGGCAGGTATTAACACATCTACGAGGTGAAAATAAGTGAAAATATAATTATGAAATAATACAAGTATACAGTTATTGAAGAGATTATGGAATATGGTTTAATTAGATACAAGTAAGAAGAATATAATAACATTTAAATGGAATTGGATGATTTAATACATACAAGGAATAATTTATATTAATTACTGAATTTGGTGATTGTATGGAGGACGAGTCGATCATTTGACGGAAGTTGATGATGCGACTGATTGATTTGGATTGTTCTGTTTGGTCGATTCTTACAAAGTAGGAGCTGGGGAAAATAGAAGATTAGTTTGGGTACCATCTGTTAGTGGGAACTTACCAGGAAGCTGTTAGGTTGACAGTAGCATACAAGAGTGTAAGGAACAAGACCATATCTGCAAGCAGCCAGGGTTTTAACAGGTTGGAGTTTATTGGACGGTTGGAGGAGCATCGAGGTTGGTCTGTCTATAACTTGAGCTGTGAACGTCAGGAGCAGTAGTGTTTTGAGGTGACTACGAGTGAAAATAAGAGAAATTCAGGTTGGTTTTAATTCGTTCTGTAGAAGAATATTGAATTAAAAAAACAATTAAATGAGTGAAATAAATATAACACATACTTTCGTGAATTGAGTCATTGATTTGTGAGTAGAAAGAATATTTGTCATTTTTGGTTTGATTATTGTTTGATAGTTGTTTAAATTCAAACTGACATTTAGTAGCAGTCAATAATTAAGTCATTATAAAATTAGAATATCAAAGAACAGACAACTAGATTAACGAACCACCCCTTTTAAGAGTCTCAAATGCATTACATTTATTAAACAGAATAATATATAAAATTTCAAATTAAATCAGTTAATTTGAAAGAAAATAGTAGAGGTAATATTACTTAATTAAATAAAATGCGTCTCAACGTTATTAGCTTTTACAAAATTATGAAGCAACTAACTGCGGGGCTTATAAAAATACAATAATCCAAGTCACCATTCCATATTTATGGTCGCCCATTCCGCGACGACACAAGCCGATTACCTGCATCGTGGTTACCAACGTTACTACAAGCAACGGCCGGCCATTCTCTACGAACACCAGCCATCCGTTCTAGCAGTACAGCTCCCTCGATGCTAGTTGCCACAGAAATTGATAAACAACCCATTCAGTCAGCTGTACATCAAGTTGACAGTCCGTCGTGTTGCCGCATAACTAGAAGCCAAACCAGGACTATAAGGACTTGAAAATGACGAATGTGATTTCGTCGAAACGTCGTCCAACCCCAAACGCCCTTCAAGATGTTCTTCAACCAGTTGAAGAAATCTTCAAATTTATTAAGCGGTATGACACCCTGAAATGTTTACCTTTAATACATATCAGCCGCGAAAACCTTCGTAATATTATTATACGTCTCTACGGGGAGAATATATTCCATCAAACCAGAAGTTTTGAAAAACTGCGGTCCAAGAAATGTAAAAATCTATGCAATTTGACATTCCTGCAACGCTGCAGAGATCAGAACATCATCCCGACCTGTGCTAGATTGTCATTCCATCGAAAAACGTATCGGACCACGAACATTCTGAACAAGGCGAGTGCTGCTCTTCTTCGAGATTCCATCAAAGAGACGAGACACATTTTGGCCAAAATAAATAAAGAACTTCTTGATTTGCATCTTCACCTCAGCGGGATCATCCACCCTATGATCTGGAACATCATCGACCAATTAGCAGACTTTCGAGCGGAAACTGACAGAAACCTCTACACGATAAAGCAAAGGAAGAAATTCGACCATCTTTATTCAACACAAAAAGGGTATCGTACTACTAATCTGGATATGTCTAAAGTTGTCCGTAATATTTCTGATATTACTTTGAATGAATCTGCGATATCTGCACTTGCTAAAGGTTTCAACTACGCCATAGCTCCAAAACGTATTCCAGTGGAATCTATCATCTGCGGAGTAGAAACTGCGATTTCGAGACTGGATAAAATACCGCCGATCTCATCCGACAAGATACCTCTCGAATCTTACGATTGGCTAAACCACCCAAATCGAATCTATCCCGTGATGAATCTTTGGCACTCAAGAATCTTCGTCAGAACAACAACATCATTATTCTTCCTGCAGACAAAGGAAATGTCACCGTTATTATGAACAACGATGACTACCACTCTAAAATGATGTCTTTACTGCAGGACAGTGCTTACAAATGTATCTCCACAGATCCAACAACGTATTTGGAGAAGACCACCAAGTCGAAGATAAAGGAGAGTAACATCGAAACTGAAGTGCAAAATCAACTTATACCTAGAGAAAAGTCGTCTAAATGTCCCAAGATATACGGTCTCCCAAAAATTCATAAGGATGGAACACCGCTTAGGCCTATCGTTAGTTCCATAGGATCACCTATCCAACGACTTGCAGCGTTCGTAGCTAAACATCTGCAGCCGCATGTGGCAGATGCGGCTTCATACGTTATGAATTCTACCCACTTCATCGAGATGCTGCAAAAGGAGAAAATTACACCGACCGATATCCTCGTGAGCTTTGACGTCGTCTCTCTGTTTACTAAAGTGCCAGTTGCCGAAGCTTTAAACGTCATTAAACAGAAGTATGATCCACCTCAACACATCATCAAACTTGCCGATCATTGTCTCCAGAATACATATTTCATCTATAATGGTCAACGCTACAAGCAAGTAGAAGGAGCGCCGATGGGTTCACCTTTGTCTCCCGTCATTGCGAATCTCTTCATGGAGGACTTCGAATCGAAAGCACTGGACAGCACCATTTACAAACCGAAACTTTGGCTTCGGTATGTCGATGACGTCTTTGCCATATGGGGTCATGGTAAGGATCGACTTGCTGATTTCCTTACCCATCTCAATAGCATCCATAATAAGATCCAGTTTACGATGGAATTGGAGAAGAACAACCACCTTCCATTCCTAGACGTTCTCATCACCAAGAAGAATGGAAAATTGGGGCACACGGTTTATAGGAAGACCACGCACACCAATCGCTACCTAAATGCTAATTCACACCACCACCCTGCTCAACTACAATCAGTCCTGACAACACTGGTTTGTAGATCAAGAAGGATAGCCGACAAGGAGAATACAAGACAAGAATTAGCAACCCTTGCTCGAGTATTCGAACAAAATGGTTATGGCAGAGCAGCGATTAGGAAAGCGTTCCGACCACCGAAGACCAAAACGCAAGACGCAGAAGAGGAGAGACCTTGTGGCACGGCGTACCTGCCTTACATCCGAGGCACGACAGAGAAAATCGGAAGAATCCTTAGAAAATGTAACATCAGGACAACCTTTACCACGGATAGAATAATCCAGTCCATACTGAGGAATCCTAAAGAGTACATCCCTTTGGAAAACCAAGGAGTCTACGAGATACCGTGTCGGGATTGCGATAGCAGCTACATAGGCCACACCAACCGGAGAATAAAGGCACGCAAGGAGGAACATCAGAATTATGTTAAGAAGATGGAACACACTTCATCGCTAGTGCATCATATATGGGATACTTCGCACAAGATTGATTTCGACAACACCAAGAGCATTGCCAGCGTCGAACACAAAGACGCATGCATCATACGAGAAGCCATCGAAATCGTGAAACGTCCGAATTGTATGAACACCCGCGACGACACAAGCCGATTACCTGCATCGTGGTTACCAACGTTACTACAAGCAACGGCCGGCCATTCTCTACGAACACCAGCCATCCGTTCTAGCAGTACAGCTCCCTCGATGCTAGTTGCCACAGTAATTGATAAACAACCCATTCAGTCAGCTGTACATCAAGTTGACAGTCCGTCGTGTTGCCGCATAACTAGAAGCCAAACCAGGACTATAAGGACTTGAAAATGACGAATGTGATTTCGTCGAAACGTCGTCCAACCCCAAACGCCCTTCAAGATGTTCTTCAACCAGTTGAAGAAATCTTCAAATTTATTAAGCGGTATGACACCCTGAAATGTTTACCTTTAATATATATATATATATATATATATATATATAAAAAAATTTGTTTATTTTTGATTTAACTTAGCAATAAATATAAGTAATAATTTGTACATAGCGCAGGCTTTAGTCTTACCAAAAATGGGCGCCAATAGATACAGAATAAATGTTTTACAATACAAAAAAGAGGCACAATTTAACGCGTTACTTAATACAGCTGCAACGCAGGAATTCGAAAGGTCGGTGCTCCGTAGCTCATGTAGAAATAACCCGTTCTCTTGCAATATTCCACAAAACGTTGGGACTGTTATGCCTGCCGTTCGAATTCAACCACCGGTAACTTTTTTTTTAATTTGAAAATTATTTATTAGAAACGTGAAGATATTTTTACTCCTGATTTAATTTGATTTTTAAAATTATTTAGTGTCACAATATCGAAGAGGGAAGTTTTGGTTAAAGCCTTTTACATATTTTTATATCATTATTACTGTGAAAAGTAATTTTTTTCTAAGTAAAGTACAATACCTTATGCGAGGGAAATTTCGCGTAAACCCCTTTACGCTTTGTGCAACCCGTGTAGGAAAGCAACGAGCCGTCAAATATTTTTCTCATAGAAGCTAAAAAATCAAATATTAACATTTCTACGTTTTACCTGCAACAACAACTGCACACTTAAACTATAAAATAAGCATTAGATCGAGTAAAGCGTTGACTATCTATGCGCAATAGACTTTGTACAGGGTGGCGCACGGCGACTGACGAATTTTGATGTTAAATAACTTTCGCCAAGAAAAACATGAACAACAATTTATTAAACCAAATTAAAGCTTAATCATGGCAATTTTATTTCTTAAATATTACATTAGCCAGATGACCTCCTTTTTGATTCACACAATGTCTTAAGCGCGCTCGAAAATTCCTGAAAACTCTTCTCAAAAGTTCATCTATCGCTGCTACTTCGTTACGGATTGCTTGTTTTAAATCTTCAATGGTACGAGGACGATTTGCATATACGCTCACAAAAGAGAATCAGCAACTGTAAGATCGGGGGAACGCGCTAGCCGAGGAAGATCACCAAAACGAGTTGGTTTCATGAGAAAAAACGCACGGTTTTAGAATGGTGTTCTATTGACCAAGTATTCATTGTTTGACGGGATTTTTGTTATACCTGTTAGAAACTGCAATAAATAAACTAACAATCAAATAAATGACGGCTTACATATTCCCATTCGTTTTGCGGTGCAACCCAGATGAAATGTGTCAATCGGTCGTGCGTCACCCAGTATATTGTGCACTAAAGTACTAAACAAAATATTTAGCTAATGAAACTATTTATAAATATTTCATGTTGATAACAAACGTAAAACTAATTCATTGTCCTATCTAGGTGAACATAAAAGGCATTGAAAAAACAATAAGAGTAAAGTATAAATAATATTCATTGCGACACTGCGATCTTTTTCTATTACATATGTAATGCTAGCTAGGGCTTTACTATGATTTCTGGTTTATATTTAATTTTGTAAATTCACCTGTAGCACTAATTATATATGCCCTTATGACTGGTAGCTCCTGGTAAAGGCCAGGATCCGGTTTACTTGTACTTTGACTAATTTAAAGAACAACTCAACAAGAAATACATTTATTCACTACTATATACATAATAAGATTTTACTTGCAAAATAAAAACATTTGTAATTGTAAATAAAAAAATAAAATCTGAACTGGATTTTGGATTCGGTCAGGCCACCCAAATGGCAAGACGGTCGTAGTTCGCAACCGTTTGGCAACTGCTGGAACTCCCTAAGATGGATTGTGGTGGTTGGCAGCACTGTGAACATACACTAATGTCAATTCCTCTGATTAATGACAGCACTAAGTTATCTAGTATTCTGTGTAATAAATTTCGTTTAATAAATGCGGCTTTAATTTCCGAATAACACCTGGATGTCCTTACGATGATTGACCATGTGTGTGACCGCTACAGGCCATATGCCGATAACTACAAAGGGGCAATGCTATCGGTTCTGATAACAGAAAAATCGCGCATGTGTCGAGGTCAAATTATAGCAGGGCTCGAAGGTATGTGAAATGCGACCTGGACGAAATGACTATGTACTAAATTTAGCTACGGTGTCGAGGGGCGGACACCACTTCCAAATATACGCGGGGCGGCTGATAAGTTACTAGGATTTGAATCATTCAAGGCGAGCTTCGACCGGCTTTGCTCTTAAATAATAAGTTTCGGGAATGAGGAGATCGCACTGTCCGATCTCAGACAGATGTGATTTCCTCCTATTAAACTAGAAAGTTTTACGGAACATAGAGCTGCTACAAGTGATGTTAACGTAATACAAATAGTAAAAACCCGATCCCAGATTTGTTCGACTTGTGCGAATTAGATATAAAACTTTAGCCAATTTCAATATAGCGCAACCTGATCGCAGGCATACCCTAGTTGGAAATTAACAAAGTACTATCCTTTCGCGAAGATGTGTTAACTATTGAGAAACCCTGCAAGACTTTTAATCGTTTTAATCGGAGTTATTTCGCCTTGGATTATTCCGAATTACGCCCCCGATCGCAGGCTGCGTTATTCGGAACAAATCAGCTGTAATACCTTGGATAATTTCAACGTAGTGCAGCCCGATCTCAGGCTGCGTTTGAAATCACCAAAGTTCCACGGTTTCAGGCAGGTGAAATGGCTATTTTTAACGAGTCTCAAATTCTCTGGGTCGGATACGTCGTTCAGAGAACAGGATTTAAATTTTCTAGCAAGTTCTAGTTTATTACTGGTATCTTACGGGAATGAATTCTGGTGCGGAGATTGGCTGAAAGCCCTGGTTAATTTTGGGTGGCCAGGCTGAAGAAGGCACAAGGCCTTCCCCAGCGGAGGCCGCGGGATATGCCTAGAGAAGCGAAGTCTGCGCCATCGGGATGATAATCTCCTCGATTTTGCTGCCCGATTCGGTTTTATATCCTGGGGTTCGGCTCGTCGTGCGTTGTCGTCCTCAGGAGGAGGGATGCGCGAAAAGACGTTTCTTCGATCCGCTGGCGCATCGCGGTGTGCTTGAGCGGGCTGAAGATTGCTAATTGCTCCAATTCGATTGTTGCGGAGTTTTAAATGCCCTAATATTGTATATTATCTAAAAAATGCATTTAAAATGAGAGCGAAACGTTACACATAGTTGTCAAGCCATTTTACATTTCTCAGTGATTTAATCAGCTACATAAACCTGTATAATAGTTTTGGTACATAATCGGCGAGTTCGCCTGTATTTCGAGTCCATTTTAGCCAGAGCTGGGCAAATTACTTTTAAAAAGTAATTAATTACTAATTACCAATTACCGCCCAATGCAGTAATTTAATTACCAGAGATTCAATTACTCACAGGAAATAGTAATTCAATTACCAATTACTTAGTAATTGTAATTGTACATCAATTAATTTTTCAATTACTTTCAATCAAAATTATTGTAATATACGTAGTTTTATTTAGTAGAACCTTTTTGTAAGTTGCAACTATCATTAGTGTTGTGTCGATTCGTAATCGTAATCTAAAAATGCTTAATTTTTATGTTTTGTTAGATATAGTAACCTACATACCCTTTCACTTTTGAAGGTTTTTAGATAATTAAATCTTGTAGCTACATGCACCGTTCACCAAAACCAAAAGTTTTTAGTTTGTTTTGAAGTAAGATGTAAGTAAATAAATAAATTCTAGGATAGCAATTATACAGGGTGTTCCAAAAAAATGCGACACCGATTTGGCATAGATTCCTTAGGTTATAATAAACCGATTAAACCTAATATACCTTAGTACAAATCTCTTCAGTAAGAAGGTATAGGGAGTTGAAAGTTCAAATGTATATATTTTTTTTATATTAGTTTCAACAGAGGTTATCACTGAAGTTGAGCTTTTTATCACGATTGCGGATTTAGTTGCCGAGGCCCGTAGGGCCAAAGCAAATAAACCACATGAGGGATAAAAAGGAACTTCCAGTGCCGAGGGGTACATTGTTTTTTAAATGCGAGAAATCGCGGAATTACAACATTTTAACCAACTTTTGTAGGTTATGTTGACGTCGGTTGACGTTTACCTATCGTATGGATTACTTCACTGCCCATTTCTCGTATTTTATTTGACGATTTCGACGTTCTTCACTGTTGATTTAAAAACAATAATTTTTTTGAATATGGAGAAATGTCGAATTTCATTTTGGCTACATTTTGTAATTATATTAGAAAAAATAGCACGCTGAATATGTTATAAAAGTAATTTTTCCATGTTCGTAATAAATTAATCCATTCGTTTTGCATCGCTCGCTCGTAAATTAAACGTTGAAAAACTCTCACTTTTCTTAACTTGAAGAACAATGTACTATTAAATACGCCTAACATGAGGCTGCATGGCGAAAATATGTAACTTACCTAAGTATTCAGGGTGGAGCATTGGATTTTTTAATTGTTTGACAGCAAATTTCTATTTAGATTTTGTAGAACACTACGTGGTGATTCAATTGGCGCAACTTGAGTATTTTTTGTTGGCTCAGTTAGAAGAGATATTTATGCATTAAGGGAGATATGAATATGTTTTTTCCCTGAGGTTGACATGTGTTACAGACTGAGGGCTCTGGCCCGAGGTCTGTAAGTCAACCGAAAGTAAAGAACATGAATATCTCCCGTGGTGCATCAATATTTTTTCTACTAGCATATTCGTAAAAATAGTATGACATTTCAAAATGTCATAATGACATTTAAAACTAGAATATGTAAGTAACATCAAGGATTGCCGCATTGTATGGTTGCTAAGACATTAATTGTAGTTGCATTGTTACCATGAGTTTAAGGGAGAAATAATTTGACAAGTCCCTTGGGAGTTATGAGTAGCTTTTCATATTTTGTTTCTATGACGAAAATGTACAATATCATGTTGCTAATAGATAAAATATTCTTTTACTTCTATATACGAAAGTAACATTTTTTTGTAGCCTGTTAGGGGTTTCTCGAAAATATACGTTTGGTTCCCTGGTCGGTTTCCAATGGCAGTGGGAGGGAATATAATACATTGACTACCGTTGCCATTACAGACGGGAGGCAATGTGATTAATCAACTAACCTTCTGGTTTTCATATTTAAATATTTTTGAATGCAGCTGAATACAAGAGATTGTCACATCAAAAAATGTAAAAGTGTTTAATGTATAACTCTGGACTAAAACGTAATTTCCGCCCTTGCATGATTACAATTGATTAGGTACTGTTCTCGCTAACGCTGAAGAATTAAATTACATCCGCGGGTGAGAATGATACATTTTACTCCCTAGTAATACAAATAGCTATAAAAAATGTATTAGGTAACTTGAAATTTTAAAACAAAATATCAATTTGGTGTTGATCAGGGACTGTTGAAAGTTGACAGGTGACTGATAAACCTAGTTGAAAACCGCTGATTGAAATAAGAATTTGTACAGCAGATACAAAAACAGCTACAAACTATGAAAACTAAGAATGTTTTATCTAACGAGATTGACATAATTGAGGATACTTATTCTTTCACAAGTCCAAACACTAACATGTGCCTATATTTTACAGATTGTTATAGTAAATGTCCCTTTGTCCTATATTTTAAACCAATGTTTCTGATGAAGCTAACAATGAATTAGCGAAACGTAAAATATATTTTTAAATGAAGATAATTTTAATTATGTGTAATGACAAAAACGACAAAATTTTTTACTTACGTTGTTAAAAAAATTTAAATTAGCTGATTTTATCTCTAAATCTGTTAAATAGATGTTTTTTGTGAGGAAAGTAGAACCCTTTTGGATAGTCTTATTTCCGATCCAGTGAACGTCTGTTTTATAATTTCACTTAAAAAAATAACCAATTACGAACAAAATTTTCAAACGAGCCGGTACTTCACACCATAAAAAAGTAAGTAAGCGTCCAAAATCCAAACCTAATCGGCGGTCAACAGGACTTTATTTGTCGACTTTGCTAAGTATTGCAAAGACTGCGGTTTAAATTCGCAGTGATTAATAATGGCCAATACGTGACATAAACATCATTCCTTCTGAAACGATGATAAGGGAATTTTCAGGCGCAAATCTGACGCATAGTATCCGCGATCAGATTACCAAGTTAAAAACAAACAATAAACCACTATTAAAGTTCGATACCTTCAACAGAATTTTGCTTAATATGTAACTTCTTTTATTTTTTTGCGTTCTGGAGATTTGGCACCCAATCGAGGTCAGGAATTCAGTAATTGAAATACCACAAAGTAATTCAATTACCTCGAGTAATTTCAATTACCACGGGTAATTCAAATACTTGTAAAGTAATTTAAATACTTTAGAGTAATTTAATTACACAAAAGTAATTGAGTAATTGAATGTAGTAATTAATTACTTTCAAAAAGTAATTTTCAAGTACTTTTTAACAAAAATGGCAATTCCCAATTACAATTCCCGCATTTTGAAAAGTAATTCAATTTCAATGCAAATACACAAAAAGGAATTTAATTAGTAATTCAATTAAAAAGTAATTAATTACTGCCCTGCTCTGATTTTAGCCATATTCCATCGCATAATACTGCAACATTTAGCATCAAGCATAGTCATTCGCAAACTTTGTACACTCCTGGTATCGCTGTTTGCGTTTGACACCTTGCGAATACAGAGTACACTCTGTGTAAAATCCAACGCTGTGTTCTAACATTTTGTGCTGCAAGACAGCTTTGTTTCTGTAAAATTAAGTACTAATGCAGAGTACACTCTGAATAAAATTTTACGTGGTGTTCTAACACTCAGGGCTGTAAGATAACTGTGTTTTGTAAATTAGCCTTTCAAGGCTGCTTTTGACGTATAATTAATGTAGAGTACACTCAAGTACAACATTTCACGTTCGTGTTCCAGCATTCAGTGCTGCAAGGCAGCTTGGTTTTGTAAATTTACCCATTTTTAAGTTTGCGCTTGACGCTTAAATAACGCACAATACACTCTGGCACAAATATAGCGATTGCTATTTTCAAATGTTTCACTGTAGGTCAGGGCGTTCTGGTGACTCGAACTCAAGTTCAGGTTTGACACTCGCGCGTCACGCCTGTTGAGGCCTAAGCCGAAATTATAACCTAATTCGGCCTGGATTTGTTGTTCGGCTCAGCTATGCGGCGCAACCTTTAGTTAAAGCACTTCCCAGCTGGGCGTACCCGTTAAGCCATTCTTACAAGCCGGCATACGTGCCGAATATACTTGTATTTTTGTATGATGTTTGGTAGGTCACTTGGAGTGGAGATGTATTAACCCTACCGTCTTATTCTTTTTCTTCTTGAGTCTTGTGCATGTTTGTTTACAAGGTGACTGTGTCGCTGTGTTACGACCATTGTAAGGTAAAGCCCGGACGTGGCAGATGAGCATTCCAAGTAGGTCGTTATGTCTGTCGCTGCACTGTGGCTTTCACAAATAGTAATTTAAGTATTTTTCGCCCCGTTTGACGCTCAAGGTCCTGTTGAACGTGGGTACCCGGATTTGGATCTTGTGGCGCCCATTGCTTTAGCAACACCCTATATACTTATCGACACGCTTGCCCTGTGGTGTACCGATTTGGACTACCCCCATCTCCCTGAGCGTATTTGAGTCGAGGCCTTTAGCCTGTCCTTGACGTTTCTCAGGGTGAGCGTGCTCATTTCTCGGATTTTTTTAGCATTCGATACTCGCTCATCCGCGAGTGTAGTAAGATCAATTTAATACCATAACATAGTGTTATTGTAAAACAAAAAATTTATCAAAAATATTATATAAAATCTTATTTTAGACAAAAAAAATCAGAAAAGTAAATATCAAGTTGAGAATGCCACATAAATTCTGACTTTTGTAATTTAGTTGATGCCAGTGAATTTATACTTTCTAAAGGCCAGTTTATCGTTGATCTGTTTGTTGTTGGTGCTGTTATTGTTCTTTTTGTGTTTACTTCCTTTGTCTAAAAGATGAAAGAAGTATTGTAGACGTAAAAAAGTCACCGTCCGAGATGTCTTCAGATCTTCACGTTTCAGGGTCCTTAAATGACGAAAAACAGGTTTTCTCAATTCCGCCTGTCTGTCTCTCTGTTCATATGTTTTTCCGTCTATCTGTCTGTCCGTTTGTCGGGAGTATATAGTTCCGGTCAAATATATACAAGAGATGTACCTCACAAACTAAAATGTTATCTATTTTTACTTTCGAGAACTTTCAGCTAAATAAAAGTAATATTTTGCACATAGAACCGGTTTTCAGCCTTGACGAAAATACGCATAGTTTGGATACAACATATTCAAAATTTTTAGTTTCAAAACTTCCACTTGCGAGGGAAGTTCTGAGTAAAGCCTTTTTTGTTGGGCTTGTACAATAAGTTGTTGCCCCTTGCATAGTACTTCTGGTTCAAGGTGCTTGATCTAGTATCAATGGGTCTTATTTCAACTAAAGGCTTTGAAAAAGTCATATCGAAGCGATTAAAAATAATAATAACGGAAAGAAAATGTATTCCTAGCCATCGGTTCGGTTTTCGTGGTAGTCATGGAACAAAAAACAAATACATCGAATATAGTTAAGAAAATCAACCATGATCTTGAAAGGAAATTACATTGCTCTGCTGTATTTATTGATATCAGTCAAGCATTCAACAAAGTCTAGGCCAAGAGCCTACTTTACAAGCTTAAAACAGTTTACTTTATGACTACTACGAGTTACTAATCTTATCTAACTGAAATGCATTTTATAATCCAATAATAGGAGGTTCCAACTAATATGAAGGAAATCAACTTTTGAATATCGCAGGGAAGTATCTTGTTGTCGATATTATATTTACTGTTTACACATGACCTACCAAAATCTAGATGATGACAATGGCGACCGTTTCCGACAATACAGTAATTCTTGTGTCTCATCGAAACCCTGCAAGAGCCACGAGAAATTTGTGCCAACTATTGTAACCTTAGAAGGCTCACACATCTCCGACTAGCTCAATCCTCGGCTGCGATAAAGGTATGATAAGTGTGGGATTTTAGTTTACTTCACTTTCGCGTTAAACAAGAAGTACTGGGCGCCATCAATTTTATTTTAAATTGTTAATTTTTTCTTTTATATATAATTTTACATTCAATCTTATAATTCAAGGATCATATACCATCAAATGGGAGCTTAATATGATAAATGGTTAACCAGTATGGCAATTTTTACTGACTACTTTTTTAAAGAAATATCGAATTAAAGTTACCAATATTTCGAGTTCATTGATTAAACAAGTTATATTTTCATAGAAGGTTTGCTGTATTTTGCTAATATTTAACCACTTTCAGGTAAGATAAATCTAAAGGGCTCTTTATACCCTCTTAACCTATTTATAGTTTTAATTAATGTTGTTAATAGGTTTCACGATTAACTCAATTCACATTTCCAAATTATGAGAAATGCCCATTATTTGATAGATGCCTGCTTTATAACATTAAACCCCTTATGATTTGACGTTTATAAAATTATAACCTGACTTGTTTAGCCTGGCCCTAAGAAGATAATTAATTGTCGTATTACGTTATTATGCAGTCATTAACTGTTAATACTATGGTCTATGCCCTTATCTGGTAGTAACCTGACATATTTTATGTTATGAATTAATTGAACATCATTTAAATATTCGTAAAGCTTTTAGGACTAACCTATGGTTAAAACAAATAATCCATGGTGCCGGCTATCGCTGCCTTTCCCATCGAGTTGAATTTCATGTAACTGGAACAGCCCCCCATCGCCAAACCAATGAAGTGGCTCTCTTTGGTGAGGTTTAATTTATTAATAACGAACAAGATACTAATATGGTACTCCGTTTCCGGTTATTCCTTTCCATAAGGTCTCGTAACAACCCTGGAGGATACCGTTCCACCCTATCAAAAAGCTAAACCAAAGGTACTTCCAATTAAGATTTGTATGAATTATCTTACTTCCTACCTACCAGTTAATTAATAACCGCTTTTCTAGTGAGAAACTGCCCAATGGATTAATCCTATTTGCCTGAAAAATCATTATTTCTTAGTATACTGTAAAATGTACTAATTAAAACCTTACAAGTTTATCCTTTTAAGCTAGGATTTTATTATTAGCTTGGCTTTTTCTGCTGACGCCACAAAGCCTCTATCTGTTTTTTATTCAATACAGGAAGTGGTTTCTCTTTTATTATTAATCTCAAAAATATTTACAATATCCACCTAAATAATTCAAAGAGGTCTATTGGAAGAGTATGCAACCTGCCTTTCGCTTAAGTGCTTTAAGTTGCCTACCTATCAGGTTTTGTGATTATTCAAATGTATTCTTTATAGTAGCTAAGCTCTGTACTGCTACAAATTTGCAAATTAATATAGGCAAAAGTGAAAAAATGGTTAAAGAAGTGGCATCTAAAATTAAACGAAGACAAATCTGTACATACCACGTTCACTATGGAAAAAGGTAAGTGCCCACGGATATGATTGAATGGAAAGCAATTGAGATATTCTATATATTCTATGCGAGTTGGGTTGGGTTGACCGTACCCCTTCAATCTTTTAATTCCTATTGTCTGAATAGTGTCGATATCAACTCGCATTTCATTTCTAATATATATGTTTCGCACATGGTCAATTATTGCATATCCGCAACACTTGCAATCTAACGCCAGTAAACCATTTCTGCTGATAAAAGTCGATAGATTACCTGAGTTTATTTCACATAGTTCAACACCGTACTTAGCTATAGTTGAAAATATGCACTTCAAATCTGATCTTCGTATTATTTGCAATTTCACGACTCCACAGTCAACTATTTAGTTGTCTCGTTGATCTTGCTTGACCCATTCTACATTTTATTTCTTCTTTGCTATCTGTGATTTCCGTTAGTTTAATTTCTAGATGTCTACTTCTAAGATCTTGTGTTATGAATAACATTGTTTTCAAGAATCAAGTTTTCTCTGGCTCTTTTTGAAGTATTAATTGACAACCCCTACTTCAAATGGTCTTCATTTAGCTTTCTCAGCATAGAGTCAACTTGTCAACTTCATCCCTGTTCTCAGCTACTGTCGCCCTGTCGTCGGCGAATTCTAAAGTAAACAATCTAGTATCTCCTACAGGTATGCCTAAAGTCCATTTCCGTCTCCAAAGTTCGAGCGTTCGATTCAAGCAGATCTGGAAAAGGATTAGAGCAATACAACGCCCTTGTCTGAAGTCTTTTCTAATTTTAAAATCTTTCGAACTTCTTGGCCTATTTTAACGAAGATCGTCATTACTATAAAGATTCCTGACTGCAGTTATATATACTCTGTTAATGCCTTGGTCTTTTCTAACTTGCCTTAATTTAACCAGTGGGACATTCGCATCTGGGAATACTAAGTGCGTTTCCATATTACAAGCAAGCCGTTTCTCAATTATTTGTTTCAAACAACATATACTATCAGTGTAGGATATTCCAATTCGGAATCCATTCTGCTTTTCAATATCCTGTACTTCTTGTTATATTTTATATTTTAGTATCTTTCCATATACTCTTCCCAGAGAATTAGTAATGCTCAAACCTATGTAGTTGGAACATTTAGTGCGATCACCTTTTTATACAAATTAGTAACATATGCTGTTTTCCATTCTTGTGGTGTTTTCCGCAAGAAGTGGTTGAATATATAGGTTAACATCTCGAATAGAACTTCGAGTCCATGTTTAATAAGTTCGACTGGTACTGTGGTACTCCACCAGGTTCGGGAGACTTTCCATTTTTCAAACTTCGAACTGCGTGCTTAATTTTCTCTATGTTTTCTTCCTCCTTAGTAAGTAAAATATTTTCGTAATTTGTTTATGGAGCTCCTTTACGTCGACAAACTCGCAGTTCCAAGCGTGGAAACACGGAATCCCAGCTCCTTCTGTGTGGTATCCTTAAGGTGCTACCTTTCAAGATGCCTTGTAGATGCTCCTGTGTTTATGGATTGCCTTTGCGTGACCACTGTGCGTCGGACGCTTTTCTTATGTATCACGAAGATTATAGTTTCTGAATTGATTTACCATTTTTGACATTTATTTAGTTGCAGACCTTCTGCCACCCATATATTTATTCAATAAAACGACCAATTAACACTTTTACTGGCAAAATTGTATTTATTTTCGCCAATATGGGAACTACAAGCGTTTTGATTTCTTTCTGGGAACACAACTATATTTTATTTAAAAATCCTAAAGCAACCAACTCGATTATATCATATATAAACATGATAAATCACATTACCTAATTTACATACTTGATTAGTATTATACATACAATTCACTTTATTTTTAAGATTTAAATACTTGATTTATGTAATTCACATTAAATTACAATCAATATGTACCAGCTGGTTATTATACATGTTTAATTAATATATTTGTAGGTAATAATTTAGTATCATTACAAAATTATGATTTTATCTTGCTAATTGCAAGAAAAATTGTGAGAATTTGATTGAGTAATGGGCATCTGCGCCAATAAACCAAAAACACCTAAAATTCTTTTGAGTTTTAGAATGTCCTATCGGGTAAAGAATTTAATCCCTTTTAGATGTTTAAAAGAAACAATAGGTACATATGTAGTAAGTTCGTTTCTACAAACAATAGTCTTAGCAAGCTGTTCAGCTGCACACGGATTTTATTAGTAGTGGTTTTGAAGCATTCATTTGAGAAGCTAAAATAGTTATAAAATTATTTTTTCAAGGCAAATGGAAAAGTTGAATTGAAAATGTTAGTTCTTCGATGCTTAATCTCATACGAATTCAAGAACCCGTTTCTATAGCGCTTCAACTGGTAATTTTAGAAATTAGAATGGAGGCAGAAGTTGCGGACTCGAGGAATTTGCCTCGGAGTGTACCTCTCATCATAGAATAGTTAGTTTTGTGTTTTGGGCACAGGAAACAAGACACTATCTTGATGTCTGCGCTCATAAAGCACGTCTACGTGTACCAACTTGAGTTATTTATACGTTGGTACGATGCTTCTTTCATTCACTTTTCCAAAATATGAATCGAGCATAGTGCGTGACTTGCATAGCGAACGGTGCACTCCGTGAATACAGATGGATTTTGTGGCCGAATAACAGCGGTATAATAATGATGTATCTATTATGGAAGTCCGTATGTCAACGCAATGCCCCTAAAGCAGGCTGCGGCGTTTTCCCGGGAAACGCTGCCGAGGAGCGCCGCTAACCTTCTCTTGAAAATGATACGCCGTCTGGCAGCCTGCTTAAACTTTTATGATCGCTTTATCTGTCGAACAGAAGCATGCCACTCACTATAAACGGATCGGATGCACATGATATTTATGTTAGTATAGTTACGTGTGAAAAACACATAATGACGTGTAAATTCCCGAAATGACGAAACGTCGAGGTTATTTCGTCATAAAATGTCAAATGTTATAAAACGTTAGTGTTACGAACAAAGCTACTTTTTGAGCGTGCTGACATTACCCATCTGAAATATACTTCCTTATAAAGCAATATCAAGGCTCTAATGTCTAATCTGCTACCCTTTTCTCTAAAGTCTCATCTAAATCATACACCAACTGCGAAAGCTATTAAATACTTGGGTAAAATAATGAGATAGACGCTCAAATACTAAGGTTGCTGGTTAAACTCAGATTTAAGTTCAAATATAAATAATATTAATAAATAAATAAATAAATAAACAATAAAAAGTAATAACTCTTGGACTGAAACTAATCTTTAAAACGTTAAAATTATAAAAGAAAAAGATGTCTACATAGTTTTTATAGATACAAGGAGCGATTCTCTTGCTCTACTTCTGACCAACTTACACTGAAGGAAACAAAAAAACTTTAATACTATTATTCAACATAGTCTTTATTAACGATAACGCATTTGTCGCAACGATGCTCGACGATTTCCATAGCTTGCCGGTAGAATGTATCGTTCTGCTCTTCAAACCACTGATTCACAACGTCAATCACTTCGTTATCACAAATTTATTTCCACGTGTCATTTGAGTTTTGGAAATAGTCTGTAATTACTGGAAGCCAGATCTGGAGAATAAGTAGGGTGATCGATTAATCCGAAGCTTGCATCGCAACATTGGACTTATGACTTGACGCATCGTCTTTGCTAATTTTCCCCAGCGTTTAGCTGTGATAGCTTCTCGAAGTTTTTAAATCAAATTTGGGTAATAGTTTCCTGTTATGGTGGTTCCATATTGCAAATAATCTATATGTAGTATTTCTTTTGCTTCCCAAAAAACCGATATCATTATCTTGCCAGCAGAGGGCTGCACCTTGAATTTGCGAAATGGCGCACTCCATGCTTTGTCTTTGTCTAGATCGTAATGGTGAACCCAAGACTCGTCCATAGTTACATATATGTCGATAAATGCATTTGAATTGTGTTTATAAATTGTTAAATTACGTTCAGATCTGACGACTCGAGTGCGTTTCTGCTCCTGGGTAAACATTCTGGGCACTTATCTTGCAGATACTTTATTCACCCAGAACGTTCTTGAATCTTGTATCATACGATACGACGAACCCTCTTTCTCCGCTATTTGCCTGATGGTCTATTTTGTATCTGCGAGTACATATCGTGGATTTTATTCCCATTTTCTTGTGTGGTGGCCGTAACAGTTTAACCACCGCTACGTTCATCTTTGAAAGATGGTCGTCCATATCTAAACTCCCGGTACCAACGTTTGACTATATCATAAGATAGAGCAGAATTCTCCAAAAGTAATCTTTATATCATCGTTGATTTGAGTGGGGTACATGTCCTTCTTTTCCAAGTACTTAATCACTGATCTTTGCTCAAATCGATCCATTTTTACACTAAACCTCTCGCACCCTCAAACTTTTTAAGAGAAAAATCAAACCAACTATACTATTGACGTGAAACTTTGCACGAACTGTCAAAAGAAAGCAATAAACGATTATTTTTCACGGAAGAACCTGCTTCTGATTACTTATGCGCCAGGGGTGGAAGAAGAGGCTTAGCCCTCGTATAGGAACCATGGAATGAAATAAACGTTTCGATATAATCAATAGAAGGGGTATAAAATGTAAGAACTTCTGTTTCTTCTGCATGTCTGTTAATGGGTGTTACTACTACATTCTCTATTTCTCGCGGGTTCATTGCTGTTTGTATCAAATCTTCTATAATACATAATAATCATTACTGTTAAATATTACGCCACGTTCCTCTTTTACCTTCAAACTTCTTCGATAGTTAGTTGCAGTAGTTGAGATATAAGAACAGATATATATTACATCATTTGTGTATTAGGCAAATTGCAATCATTATATGCGAACAAAATTAGAGGGAACCAAATGTAAAAAAGGAGTACGCGAAGAATGTTTCTTGTCACCAATTTTATTCGATTTTTTTACACCTAAGATATAAAAGGAGACTGAACTACTAATGAAATCGTGATAATATTTGATATGTTGGTACATGCCGATTGCGTAGCTGTTCTAGCTCACACTAAAAATGAATTTTAAACTATATTACACGCCATGGAAGGTACTCTCGAAAGCATTTGTGTAATGAAAATAAATAACCATGAAAGCTATACACTGCTAAACTGTATAAATATTGATTTTAATCACAGTACGGAAAATAAATGTTCGAATATAAGATTTATAAGCGAAAATAAACACGTTCAACTTTGGTATTCTTAACAAATACAGAAATAATAAACAGGTGTAACATACCACCTTTAACACAAAGCTTAGTTCTTAGATTTTCTTCACTGAAGTTTTATCTAATACTTTTTCGTAGTACTTCAGGTCTGCTGCTGGCATTCATTTAAACATCAATTTCAAGGCATCTATCTTACTTTGTGGAAATGAAGTTTTGGAAGCGTTTTTCTTGATCATGTTTGGTATCTCGTTGTCGCATATTAACCACTGTATAGCTAGATTCTAAGAATGATGTCTTGTAGTTAATTTCGTAGAAACCTTCGGAGAATTCCAACGATACAACCTTTGATAAGAGAACTGTGTTATAATTCACCTTTAATGAATAAAAGTTAACATTTAAGAAGTCCTTTTCCTACATTTGCAATATCTAATACGGCTTTCGTGTATTTACTTTTAGTAAAAGTGTCAAGAATGAGCCTGGCGAGAAATATTCTGTCTATGGCGTTATGAACGGAATCAACGGAGTGTTCTGACACAGAAAATGTCGTGGTTATCTTTTTAAGGTTTGAATACTTTTGAAGAATATGTGCAATGGTACATCTCATCAAACTGTTTCTAATTTGGGATACGTAGCTGTCACTCCATAGAATAAGTTCTTCAATTTCGGGATAATTCTGCATTACTGCAGTCGATATTTTGTATACTGCGCTGACAATGTCATTACCAGCTCTTCCACGCAAGACCTCAGACTAAACGGCGCAATACACATCTTTAGATAAGTGTGCAGTCATGTTATAAACATTTATTTTACTCTTACAGAAAAATTACTAATTTCAGCTTTCGAACAACTTAACATTTTCAAGATTAAAGCATAAAGTAGGATTGCCACTTTCTTTGTCATTCTTCTTTTTTTCTCTCATATACTGCTTCTTATTGAGGTGATTTTCATATCCGTTGGCAATTTTTGTCAGTCAGATTATCTTCTATTTTTCTCATATTTATCTTTTCACATAGATCGTATCTGTCTTTACCTGGTTTAAAAAGGAAACATTTGAATTCCGTGCAACAAATTGGTTGGGAAATAAAAAATATTACAGGATTAGTATGCTCTTTTTGTTGAGTAAACTCAACATTGAGATCGTACATTTTTTACTTCCTTTTACTATAAAGGAAGTATTGGATTCACCCCAAAAATTCGAAATTGAGTTTTCAACGGATCTTCACGTTTTAGAGTCCCCTGATCCCAAAAAACATATTTTTTTTTTTCATTGGTCTGTCTGTCTGTCTCTGTGTGTGTGTGTCTGTGAACAGAATATCTCAAAAACCAAAAGAGGTATGGCGTTGCAACTTCATATATAAGTTCTGTGTACTATGTAGATGAGACAGCAAGCTTTTCAAGAAAATCGCATAACCGGAAGTAGGTGTTTACTCTTGTGATTTTTCAGTTTTTTTCGATTTTTTCAAAAACGGCTCTAACGATTTTTTTTAAACTTTACATTTTTATTACATTTTTAATGTGTATTGATGTGAGATAGGTGATTTTCCAGTTGAATACTTCTAAAGTGGGTTTCTTTTGTTTTTTTTTTCTATTTTTTTATTAACTCCTATTTTAAATAAAACACCCGGTATATTATTACATTTTCGAATTCATCTTAAAATTCTAGAGAAAATTTGTCCCTTCGACTAACGCTCTATTTTGTACCGTTTTTGTAGAATTTGTAATTTTTGAAAATTTTTGAAAATTTTTTAAAAATTAAAAATAAAATTTTTGACTAATTATAAGATCACTGTAAAAGGAAGTTGTGTGAGCGTATCACACCAGATTTTTTTACTTCCTTTTACTATAAAGGAAGTATTGGATTCACCCCAAAAATTCGAAATTGAGTTTTCAACAGATCTTCACGTTTTAGAGTCCCCTGATCCCAAAAAACATATTTTTTTTTCATTGGTCTGTCTGTCTGTGTGTGTGTCTGTGAACAGAATATCTCAAAAACCAAAAGAGGTATGGCGTTGCAACTTCATATATAAGTTTTGTGTACTATGTAGATGCGACAGCAAGCTTTTGAAGAAAATCGCATAACCGGAAGTAGGTGTTTACTCTTGTGATTTTTCAGTTTTTTAGAATAACTGGTATATTATTACATTTTTGAATTCAGCTTAAAATTTTAGAGAATATTTGTCTCTTCAACTAACGCTCTATTTTGTACCGTTTTTGTAGAATTTGCAATTTTTGACGAATGCTTAGAAATTAAAAATGAAATTTTTGGCTAATTATAAGATCACTGTAAAAGGAAGTTGTGTGAGTGTATCACACCAGATTTTTAAAAAAAGATTTAGACTTGTTTCCCTACAAAGTACAACTTCATCAGGAATTGCTGACACCAGATTATAATAAACGAGATGCATACTGTACCGGATTTCGAGACAATCTGGATGATAATGCTTTGGATTTGACGTTCTTCTCAGATGAATCATGGTTTTGTTTGTCTGGATACGTCAATTCGCAAGTGATGAGAATGTGGAGTACCAACAATCCCAATCTAATGAGAGGAACTCCCTTGCATTGCCCTAAAATCGGTATTTGGGTAGCTCTTTCGCGAAGGAGGTTGATCGGTCCCATATTTTTTGAAGAGACTATCACTGCTGAAAGATAGCAGAGCAACATTCTGCAATCATTTATGAATCAGTTGGATTAAGAGGAACTGCAACAGGGTTGCGACAATTTTACGACAATTGATATCACATGATCGCTATCTACCAAGATCGTGTGATCTTAGTCCTCTCGATTACCTATTTCCTGTTTTCCTTCTTAAAAAATACCATTTTTAATATGCCAGTGCATACTGCGGAAGATTACGACAAAGTATCGCAAAAGAATGTAATACAACTACGAATTACACCTCATCTCTTACAAAAAGTGTTTGATAACCTGAACAGACGTATTACGCTGTGTATTGAAGAAGGTAGATATTTCCAACATCTTCTGTAGTTTAATAACTATGTTTCGTAAGTAAATAAACGGCTTAGCATAATTTTTATTTTTAGGTTAGATTTAAGATGAAGTGTCTATTCGACCGGCGCAGACTTATTTGTTGGACAACTACATTACTTTTACTTGCAATTTCGATTATTTCAATTTAATATAGTAATAAGATGGATAAAAAGAATATTTAATAATAAAATTTGACAGTTTGAACTAAATAGAAATATATAAGCCAATTTTAAAGGCGTTGGTTTGCACTTCCACAGCCATACTAGATGGAATTAATTTTTGATCATGCTATATTTTGTTCTTGAATTTCCTTTTCTCCTTCTTTATGGATTGCTCATTTCAGTTGTATTTAACATATACATCCTTTTTCTTGTGCATTTAGCGCGTAATAATAATAAAACGTATTTCTTTTCTTTGTTCACTTATTTTTCTTCCGCATTTGTATATACGTTTTTCAATACAGTCCCTTTTTGTCCGTATGTTTCTAATAGGTACTTGTATTTTTTGAACTGAAATATACTTTTCTAATATAGCAAGTCCACTTTTGTGAATTTCTTTGTCTTATTCGCGACAATTTTTTAAAATGTTATTTTCCTTGTTGCTGCCTTTGTGTGGTAAATTAGCATTTTCTATCTGAACTTGAGTTACATTTGTCCCATTTTCTAATTCACGAGATTCATACTTGTTTTTTTTTATTTTCCTGTTGAACGGAACTTGCTTCCTAATTTGCTTAATTTTCTTCGTCGCTGCCACTCTCTTCTTGTCTCTCTAATTCTACATAAATTCTTTAATTTTTTCGACACCCTTGTTTCACAGGCTTCCTCACTTTCAGCACACGTACCTTTTACGTAAAAAGTAAATGGGTTACTTGTCCCACGATTGTTTATCGAAGTTTCACAATCGCATAAAGTACTTCATTAAAACATATAGAACGTATCTCAATTACTTTTCCACGAATTTTAATCCTGAAACAATAAAAATTCGTTTTGAAAAACATCGAATCTAAACTTGAAATGTAATCTAAACATAATCTAACAATTAATAATCATACCTTATTCGTGCTCTGGACGATTTCTTTACATATTCTTTATCTTTTTCGGAATCGTACCCATCATAGGGACCGTCAATATAATCACTTTTTTACTCCATTTGCACGAAGACACCCAATGTTTATATAGCTACTTTTAACGCTGTCGCAGATTGTAATTGTGTTGTTGTCAACGTAAAACCTAACCTCTTATTTGACCAAATAGCAACCTATTACAATGGTGCATGTTATAGCATACAACTTTGTTATTTCAAAATATTTGTAGGCTCAGTACTACAAAGTTCTATGTTTCACATACACCCTTGCTATACATATCAAACGGGCTATTTCAGAACATATACCTTTGAAATACTAACTTTTGAAACGAATTTGTTACCTTAACATTGGTCTGTCAAAGTTGAATGTGAAGTTTAGGTCACATACAACCATGTAATGACATACATTCTAATTTTTGTAACATACACCCTTGTAATGTTGGGGGACCGGTATGTCTTCTTTGAGACCTCTTGTACGATAGCCTGGCCTGCGTCATAACTATCCGCTCCTTTCTTTCAACCTGACGCCATTCCAGTATTTTTGTGTGCCATCTACTTTCGTCTCCATACTGTTAGTGTCTGAAAATTATATTAATTGTCTTTTGTTACTTCTTGTGTGGTGTTTGTTTTCATACTCATGCTTTCCTTATGGTCTCGTTGCTTATTCCGTTCATACGCAATGTTCTGCAGCGTCTCCTAAAACATTTCAGTAGTTTGTAGTTGACTTTTATTTTTCTTATTTAGATCCCATATTTTTTATCCGTAGGTAGTTAGTTATACTTTGTGTAATGCACACTTGTAGACCTTTTTCTTGATTTATTTTCTGATACTGCAGTTTAGAGACCGTATTGTACTCCTTCTTTTATTAATTTTCTAAGTAATTTCCTGGTCACTATTATCTGACTATAATAATAGAAAGAAGCACAAAAGAAATAAGTATATGGAAGAGAAATTAATACATCCATATATCCATATACATTCCAAATTATGGAAGATGTAAAATGTTTCAGTTATATAAAATTAAAAATAATTGCTGACCGAGAGAGAGATGGAGCATTGCAACAAACCAGGCTTAGGACCCGCAGAAGATAAATTAAAATACAAAAATAGAATAAAAGTAGTGAGACAGGAATTTGTGGAAGTGAAAGCACTTTTGACTAATAAAAGCAAATAGTACTATAAATATAGTACTCTTTGGTTATATATTGCGAATTTCTAAGGAAATAAGCGGCATTTCCCGGATGATTACATTTGATACTAAACAACGAATATGTAAACATGGAAAGGCAATATGAGGCGAACTGCACTTTTCACTACCAATCCGTTGAAATGAACGCTTGGTTGAAATAATATTCCAAATCTTAAAGCTAAACCTATACTGGCAAAACCAGTCATTCACAAATGATTGGGATTAACATTTTCTGCTTCTTTGCTTATAGCTCTTCATGTCTCTCAGTCGGCACTCCTTATTTTTAATTTTTAACTCCATCATATGTCTTCCATTATTTCGTGTACTTTTTGAGGTTTTGGCTGCGCCTTCACGGTTTTTCTTCTATGTTTTTCCTATTATTATGACCACCAAGTGTTCTTTCTTAGTAAATATCCTGTGAGAGTGCCCCGTCTCTCTGCGTTTATTTCCACAATTAATGGTAATCACTTCTCAACAATTCATTTTTTTCATTCTACACATTCAATTGTCGACATCCTGCGTTAACACCAGAGTTCAAAGGCATTTATTCTTTTCTTATCTGCTGCCATTTGTCAAGATTGAAAGAACTTATTTTTTGGGTGAGGCTAAAAGATCATTTTTTCAGTATAAAATAATTTTCCTTGTGTTGTTCGAATGTAAGCTTTTCCATATTCCATGTAGTCAAGGATCTTCTCTAAATTCACGCAAGGAAACTCTTTTACTTGTTGAGTTGTTATCTAAAAAATATCAAAATCAAAATTGATATGGATGCTATCGGCGGATTAAAAATACTAGATGCTTATTATAATAATTAGACAATATGGAGACGTTTACATATAAATACTCAGCATTTCTAGAAGATATTTCAGATTTCAGATATTGCGCTTAGAAATATAATTTGAAAAATTTGAATTTCAATAACGTGCACGCTCTATGATTATTTCATAAATCTGCTAACAAGAATTCCGCATTGGACTCAAAAATCGTGTCAAAACATTTTCCAGCTGCGGCCACGGTGTCAATTCAATTTGTGTATCCACATTAAGTCGCGCAACACCAAAGACATACCGGCGAGAAACACAAGTAAAAAAACGATATTGAGAAAGAATCTAATCGCAAGCGAGGTGAGATAACTACCTGTGCGTTGTAATAGCAGCTTCGCTGTCTATAGGACCGTACTGGGTGGTATTTTGGTTGGGGTACCCACTCATTATTCTTTATTAACCCACTCTCCGCATAACAATGGGTAAAAATGTCCGATTGTTTCGCTGAATATAATTTTCATGCAATAGTTATAAATCAAACAAACAAAAGATATAATATCATTAGCTGGATTAACTTCATTAGAATATGATTTTGTGCAAGGAGAAATCAAACTCAGCAATATGAATGTGTCATTGGAAATATATTAAGCCTATTTGCTACAACTCATATAAATAGAATCCTCTAAAACAATTAATCTAGTTGTTTAAGTTATTTAGATATATTAAACATTTTAACAAGTAATATAACACACTTTTTAAAATGTATGCGGTAAGTCACACTTGATTATGTGTAAACCTTCTAGACCAGTGTTTCTTAAACAAACAGTCGCAACGTAACATGGATGAGTCACGTTATAGTTTTAGAAATTCATTTTATTTATTAAATACGGATTTCTAAAAAATATATTAAATATGTTTGAATAAGTTATAGCTGCAATAAAAATTCTATGTACTACATCGCTTGCTATGTAGCTACTAAAATCTACAAACTTTTTAAATTACTGACACCACATTTTGTAAATGCTCCTAATATTTTATGTCCATTAGCCCATTCATGGCCAAGCACCAAAATAATTAAAATGTTGTTAAAAAATTTATATGTATGCTTTATTTATGATGAAATTAAAAGAAAAATATAAAATAATAATAAAAATACTGGTTCGTTAATGATACTTTGGCAGAATGTATGAACTAAAACTAAAACTTAGGTGTACAACTTGACTCCACAAAAATTATTTAAAAAAGTAGTATTATTCACTTTTGTTATGAAATACACTAAAACAAGTAAGTTGTAAGTGAATTTGACTTTTATCACACAAATGTAAAGTGTAAAGTAAAGTAAAGTTCGGGCACTTCATTCCATGTAGGAACATGGTCTGAGACAAGACGCGTCAGGATCGCCGAAATATCTCTTTACGAAACCCAGTCATCTGGCACACCGTTAACGGCGTACTGGGTGATGTGATTAGCATCACGCATTCGACGACTGCCTTACTTTCCCTACTTCCACAACTGTGGTTTCAGTACCCAATTTTTAAAGCGACTGGGTCGTGATTGAACCCCGTATCGTGGCACTTCAGCCTGACGCCCTAACCGCTCGGCCACGCTGGCGACCAAATATAAAGTGTTCTTTTTGCAAACCCTGCAATGACGCCTTTTGCCTTTTTCCTCTCTAATTACAATATGACCAGCGTTATCAAATCTTATTGCACATGGTAAACTTCCTCGAGAAGGACGACCCCAAGATGTAGACGGTGCTGCGGGTAGCAGTTTCTCCGATTTCTCTTCTATGGGCTCTGAGGGTGTAGATCTGCTATCGCTCTTTATCGAGGACAAAACCCCAAATGACCGAAATTGTAATTGGGACAGATGAAAATCGATGGCAATGTTATATATTATTTTCCATGCGTGTACTATTGTGCAATCTATTACTAGTCTGACACTCTTACCACTAGGCCGCGCTGGTGGCCTAGTGGTAAGAGTGACAAACTAGTAATCACAGTGATTAGTGATCTCGGGTTCAAACCCCGGGTATGCACTACTGTACGTGATAAAAAACGTACAAAAAATCAGTCCTTCTCAGGACTAACCAAGAGTTCATTCGCCTGAGGAGGGGAGTAGATCAGAAACTCCCGAAATGTGTAAGACATACTCGAGACAGTGGAAAAAGTACAATAAAAACAGATCATAATAGACCACTGTCAAAAAAATCATTCCATCTTGCAACTGTTACCTGGTCCGATTCATCAAAACAGTTACGGGTTAGTCGCTATTATTTTTATAATAAAGTATAATAAAATATTTGTTCCCTTCACACTTTACCATTACTATATAGTGTGTTGTCGATTCAAAAGTTTCACTAGAAATGATATCCATCTAGGCACAAATCTTTAGAACGTTATGCGCATGCACTTTTGTTTGCCTACATTGCATCTGGCCAAAGTATGATAAACGAACCATTAACTTTAATTAGTTGTAAAATTATTGCATAAATACTTTTGTCAGGTTTGTTTACATTTTCCGTTCATTTGATCTCTATAGACGACAGTTTTTATAAACTCAAGTTTTCATAATTTCTTTTATTATATATTATTGTTTTTTATACAAAGTGCTCCACACACTGTTGAAATGACCGTTATTTAAAAACTAATAAAACTGTTATTATTTATATAAATTGAGTACAAACACATGTATGAGCAACTTGGGAGCTTTCTCAGTGGCAATTGATAAGATAAGATAATATTTAAAAAATTGCTTATTAATGGTTCGTTTCTGATACTTTGGCCATTAATGGGTTAGTAGAGACATCAAATAGTGACATAATCTTTGACTACCTTTAAGATATATATTTTAAAAAAACAGTGTTATTTTACCGACAATCGATGGAAACTGCACGAGTGCGTGCACGACCATACACATAACACGAATAGCCCGTCCCAGACTACTCGCGAATGTTGGCGATTGCCTGCATTCGCGAACGTTTGCGAGTAGTCTGGAACCGGCACCGGCTTTCAGTGTTGCCAACTTGGTGGAATTTCCACTAAATCTGGTGGATTGAGAGCACCATCTAGTGGCGAATTTTGGTAGTTAGTGGTATAGTGGAAAATCTGGTGGAATGAGGTTTTTAATTTCAAGTATAAATATACGTATGCAGGACAAATTTAAAAATGGGTATATTTTAATTATAAGCAGATTTATTTGAAAAGTTTTGACAAATTAAAAAAAACATATCGATAGGCCCTCCATTATCTAGTGGCAGAACTATATGTGCTGTATTTTATGTTAGGATGATTGCCGGTAGGCGCTTAAATTCGAGCTGAATTTTTCTCAAATTGTTTATTAAAAAAATCTGGTGTGATACACTCACACAACTTCCTCTTACAGTGATCTTATAATTAGTCAAAAATTTCATTTTGAATTTTTAAGCATTTGTCAAAAATTACAAATTCTACAAAAGCAGTACAAAATAGAGCATTAGTTAAAGAGACAAATTTTCTCTAGAATTTTAGGCTGAATTAAAAAATGTAATAATATACCGGGTGTGCTATTTAAAATAGGAGTTAATAAAAAAATAGAAAAAAAAACTCATTTTAGAAGTATTCAACTGGAAAACCACCTATCTCACCTCAATACATATTAAAAATGTGAAGTTTGAAAAAGATCGTTAAAAGCCGTTTTTGAAAAAAAAATTTAAAAAACTGAAAAATCACAAGAGTAAACACCTACTTCCGGTTATGCGATTTTCTTCAAAACCTAGCTGTCGCATCTACATAGTACACAAAACTTATATATGAAGTCTCAACGCCATACCTCTTCGATTTTGAGATATTCTGTTCACAGACACCCACACAGACCAATGAACAAACATGTTTTTTGGGTTCAGGGTACTCTAAAACGTGAAGATCCGTTGAAAACTCAATTTCGAATTTTTGGGGTGAATCCAATACATACTTCCTTTATCGTAAAAGGAAGTAAAAAATCGGGAGGGGGAAAAAGTTAGTGGAATTCTGGTGGATTTTGTTCTCTCATTTAGTGGAATGGAATTACCCAGTGTTGGCAACACTGCCGGCTTTACGCTTTAGTACATATGAGAACTCTAGCTTGATCGCACTGAGAGCGCTCCCTTTATTCTGAAATCCGACACAGGGATTGTAAACCTGGATAACCTTGTCATCGACAAAGATTTCATTCATAAAATGCATGCTTGTGGGAAACTATGCTGTGGAAATTAGGTAAACGTAGCATTGGATCTCTATTATACTCCACTGGGGGACACCGTAGTAGATCCAGTCCATAGGCATGATGAATCATATTTTCTCGCGAAATGTTCATTGTTGGCTAAATTTTCAAAAATATCGAGTGAAATAGCAGTAAATATGGCTTAGCAATAAAGGTGGTTCAGATGCAAGAGCCTCTGGTTCTGGGCCAGAAAATCTGTCTTCAAACCCCACTAACTCGAACGACCATAACAATCTTGCGATTCTCCAATCCGGCAACCGTGGAATTGTAATGTTTAAACCTCCTCAAAGTCGAGAGGCCGATGCCTCTACAGTGAGGGTTTAAACAACAAGGTTGACAAAAATAGCCAACAAGACTGTAAACTTGTGGTCATCCAAAATATATTGTCACTACCTATGATTTATAAAAGAATGAATTCTCTCTAGTTAACTTGTTTTTGGCAAAACTATTGAAACTATTGCATAACGTATTTTTATATTAGCAAATATACGTTTTTATAGCAGCACAGTTTTATTATTATATGTGCTCGTAATTTGTTCTCCTTGTCGTTATAATAAACGGAAAATATACAGATGATGTAGTCTGCTATAATGAAAATAAGTGAAGACTTTAAACTATTTTGTTTAGAAATAAGGTTCACTGAAGATTTAACCCATATAAGAAATTGTCTGTTACTTTAAAAAATACTCGTTTATATGCTTTGGGACAGGGCTTCTTAAACAATACAAACAAATCACTTTCATATTTTGATGACGCAATAACTTCCTTGACCTCTGGCTGCGTCTCCCGTCACCTGAACTCGGCTAAAATTAAGTATGACTGTTTTCCGACGAGGCCTTTTCAACAACACCACTCCTGTCTCGGTATACCGAATGGGATAAAAAGCTTATTTTCCAGTTGCGATCTTTATCAGGATAAGTTAAAATTTCTATAATGTTGTAGTGAATTTATCTTAGGTGCTCTTATTCCAAAATACGCGCTTATCAATATGTACATATATTTGCTAATGACTTCTTGAGAGGCCGTCTAAAGTAGGTTTCTTTTTGTTAACAGGTGACATGGGAAAAAGAGGAAATTCGATGAAAATTACTTAAAACTGTTCTTCACTTTCATTGCAAAGTAAGGTGTTCAACTACCACAATGTGCAATATGCTCAAAAGTTCTCAGTAACGATTCTATGAGACCGACTCGCCTGTAGCGTCAGTTACATACACACCATCCATCACGTCCTGGAAAAACGAAGGAGTTCTTCACCACCAAACTTGAATCACTGAAATGTATGAGGCTGGATTCTACAATAGCACTTCAACAAAATTGTTCGAACACTGTCAAAGCTTTGTACGAGGCAGCTCTCTTGATAGTTAAACAGAAAAAACCTCACACGATTGGAGAAAATTTGATCAAACCTGCCTTGCTCAGTGCTACCAGAATCGTTCTCGGAGAAGCTTCAGAAGAGAAAGTGAAACAGATTTCTCTTTCTAACGATACGGTACAACGTCGCATTGAAGATATATCTCAGGATATCAAATTCCAAATCATATCCAAAGTATCATCCAAGTATTCCTTGATATCAATTGTGATGAATTTACAGACGCGACGTTAGTAATAGTGGTGCCCAACTCATCGTGTATGTTCGGTACGCAAATGACGACAACATGGAAGAAGAACTGTTGTACTCCGAAGCTTTGGCAGCAACTAAAACGCAGATGATATATTCGAGTCTGTTTCGAACTTTTTTTAGAAAAACGGATTGGAGAGGAGCAAAGTTGTTAGAATTTGTACGGATGGCGCTCCTGCAATGTTGAGCTCTCGGACTGGCTTCATAAGAAAAATAAAGGAGAAGAACCCGACAGTTGTCGGCGCCCACTGTATTGTTAATCAGCAGGTACTGGCTTAAACTCTACAGAAAAATCTACAAGACAGTCTAAACATCGCTATAAAAATTGTCAACTATGTGAACAGTGGTGCTCTAAATTCCCGACTGTTCATTTTGCTTTGTGAAAAACTAGATTCGCAGCACAAGGTTTTGCTCTTGCACAGCGACGTCCGCTGGTTATCAAAGGGTAATATGCTATCACGCCTATGAATTAAAAGAGGAAGTATCACTACTTCTGAACTGTTAAAATAAAAATGAACTGTTGGAAAAGTTCAACTACAAACAATTTCAGCTAAGTCTGGCTTACCTAGCTGATATATTTGAATTCTTAAACAATTTGGATATTAAACTTCAGGGCAGAAATACTACCATACTAGCAAACTATTACCATATTCAAGGTTTCATATCCAAACTGGACATCTCAAGTCTCATCTGGAAACATGGCGTAAATTACGCGGCTAGATAAAGTACTAAAGGACGCAAGAAACCATACTCTGAAAGACGATGTCCTGTAGCACCTTCGGTCCTTGGAAGAAGAATTAGCTAGACTAAAGAAGTGTAGCACAATAAAGAAACATCAGTTGATATGAGAAACAAACGAGTGTTGATTTTCATTATACAAAATAATGGAAAGATTTATTCGAAAATAAATATTTTTTTCTAAGCCTTACCAGGTCGTCATAAAATCAAAGAAACCTTAGAGAATACATTGATGGTTGTAATGGCAATAACATGCGTTTATGATCTGAAAATATAAACATCAATCAGACACACATTAACTCTAAATAAAGTATTTGAAGGACGAGCAAAGAATGTTTAATCCATCACAACAAAGTATGAAGTCCTTCCAAGCAGTGTGAGAAAGGGATTCATGGTTTGCTATTTTCCGGACTATGTCTTCTTCTTTTTATATATACCGGGTGCTGACTTGCGCGTCGCACCATAGGAATTTGCATAGTAAATTCTTTATGTTCAATTATTTGCTCCCCTAATTATTTTAGAGCTAAAGTGTAAATAAATTTTTTGCAGAGAAAAAATACTGCATTACACTCCTATTACATTCCTAGCCTTTTGAATTCTATTGCGTATTTCCAGGCTTTCAATTCCATCTCCATCTATTGTTTCCCCTAAGTATTTAAATGTATCCACCTGTTTAATTTCTACATTGTCATCTATAAAGATTTCAAATTTCGCATCAGTATTCACCGCAAGATACTCCGTCTTTTCTAAACTAACTCCCATTTCGTATACTCTTTGTATAATCGTATTAACACAAACTCCATCCTTCTTTCTTTTCTTCCATCCATTATTCTTGCGCTGTAAGATGTTGGACGTTGGACTCAATATTTAGAGGGATTTTTCTATTCATTGGGTTTTACATTTCCGATAATTATAATAATTTGGTGTTGATCTGCTTTACTCACATGGTCGCTCCATTCCTTTTGTCGTGATCTTGTAAATTTAATTATATCCGTTATATTGTATAATCTTCTAGCGTATTACGAAAGTATCTTCTAAGCGCTTTTTATATCTAAAATCACGATAATTTAATTAATTAATGGGAAGTTATTTCATAACTTTTATTGTACACCATAATACTACTTAATTTTTCTACTTTTAATAAAATGCATTGATTTTACACAAACTACTTATCTATACTAAGTAGTAAAGTGAAACGATTTGATATTTAAAATTCAGTATTGCGAGCTTCAAACTCAACCAACAGCAATTCATTAATGTTTTCTACACATATCTAAATTTGATAATGAACAGTGCATGTTGAATGGTGTAATTGGAATAACAAAGTACAACTTCCTGCCAAATGGTGTAAGAAGAAGATTGATGGTTTGCTATTGCCCGGATTATGTTCTTATTTATCGTCGTTTACGATTATTCTTAGGTTTTTTGTCTGTACGAATTCCTTCGAAACAACATTACAAGAGGATTACTGGATTACTGCTTTACTGCTTACTCTGTACTTTATAGTTGTTTTTTCCTTCGACATAATTAGGCTGTTCACCTATTATCTGTACACTTTAATGTGTATCTATAAATAAAGACGTCCTACGAAGCAATGTTTAGGAGTGTGTCCTGGATTTTTCCACTGGGCTTTAGCTCTCGTAGAGTTTACCTAATTACGTTTTCGTTTGTGATTGATCCGTCGTAATATATGGTCTTCATTTCTCATTCCGTCTCATCAATAGCTCCACCCACTACTACCCATGAAGTTGTCATTTCTAATGTTATGAAGTAACGTTGTTTTGTTTTGCTGTTCTCTGTGCGAGTTTTGATTGGACGTTTTTAACTTTACCCAATTGATAGATTTCGAATTTTCTAAATAAATCTGCTTCTTACACTATTTTACATCTCCATGAAAGACATTAAAACACAACCTTCGTCATAACATTTCTTTGTTGGTCAAGATCTAAAGAACTTTCGAATCGAACTACAATTTAACATATGTGGGAAGTACTGGAAATAAACCCCAAAGACTTGGGTCATATCTTGTTAAAATGAAGTTCAAGAAAAGGAATCGGATAATATTGGTTCTCTTCCGTCTCTTCTGAACAACACTGGGCTGCAATACCAAAAGCTATTTGATGGTTTTAGAACTTCACGATTTTAAAGCAGCATAGGGTATAAAGTAGTGAAATGTGGCTAAGAACCTCCGCTTTTAGAGTAATAATTCTGGATTCGAGCCCCAGAGACCTCACCGGTTACTAAAATTTATTGTGAGTACCACTACTGGAAACCATGGGGTCTTAATGACTAAACCTGCTTCAAGAGGAGAGGCCTATGCCTCAGTTAGGGGGAGATATATTGTACTAAGGTCCCGGGTGGTGCACCTTGAACAAGCGTCCACGTTCTATCAGTAGAGTTAAGCAACGCTCTTTCTGGTCAGAAATTGGATGGGAGTTCCACGGCTGCTTCGCTCGGCGCCTCGTGGTACGGCTGTCATGAAAATAGTTGGTCCCGGATGTTATAATAACATGACAGTCGTTAGTGGGGTTGGAAGTCCCCATAAAATGTACAGCGACGCCTATAATTGGCCTAACGGCTGTTGGCTGAGTACTAAATAAATAAATAAACAATAATGTCATTGTGAGGAATCTGTGGTAGTCACGGTGGAAAATCACCTTGTTTTAAAAACATATAAAACGCAAGAAAAATTTCATTTTAGTTATTGTTATAGTATAGCTATAAGCTCTTACAAATGAAAGTTCTCTCCTAGCCTTTTTTGTTTTCTGTAGTATCTACCATCATAGTGATTACGTGTTAAAACCATTCTGTAGTAGTGAGAAGGTCACAAGTCCAAACCTTAACGCAACTTCTATAGTGTTTTTAGAAAATTCGACATTGCAATATTAGAACATTTCCTCGGATACCAAACAAGTTATAGAAATGAGGAAAGCGAATTCTATTCTCTGTTGTTTAGATATCTTAACTTAACCAAGTTTATTCGAATTATATAGATGAGCATTGTAGCTATATTATATTTAAGTAAAATAATGTTAAATTATAACTGGAAGAAGACGACTGGAAAGAGAGAGAAAGAAATTGCGATTACAATGCTGGACGCGGCACAGGTCGAAAGACTCTTGCTAATATGGGAGCTATCACAAAAATCAAAATTTTTGTAGATTCGCTACTGAAACGTATAAATTATTGTTTAGATTAGTGATATTAATACTTAATCGCACCAAGTTTTCTAGCTAAAATCCCGTAAGGCATCGATATGATCATTCGTCCGGCCCTGTACGAGATTACACCTGGCGAAGCGGACGCTACCTTGTCATTACGAAGCCGATATTGTTACACCCACTGCGGCCACTATACATTCTTCTAATAATTGATTTTGTTGTTAGCGTGTATTATCTCACGTAATTAGACTCAGTTCTTCACGAAACTGCAATACGTTTCGTCTCTCGACTAGCGGGAATTTAACGTGATACACGTACACAAACTGCGCATGCAGATTTAAGATTTTGCATCCCTTTTTCACACCTCGAAAGCGAAATAAAACTTGTTTGTAAATGAAAAAGTGCCTAAATTTCGCATAACTATATAGACTAGGTATATGAAAAGGATCAGCGCGACACGAATTTCAGTAGTAGTAGTAGTAGTAGTAATAATAATAAATAATAATAATAATGACAGCATATATTTTTCTACGAGGGTTTCTGAATAAATTGCCGGTAAATAAAGCTGCTTGGTGGATGTCAACTCATCCATATTTATCTAATATATTCTATAAATTGAAATACAGGACATAGCAACATTTTTACTCAGCATTTTCTGTTTGCCAGTCCTTGTGAGAGAAAGAAGCATTTTACTTCATTATGGAAATCTTCAATCTACTCTCAGGAAATTTAAGTGATTTGCTTTCATATTTCTGCTTTGCAATTTCTTGCTGTACTGGAGGTCTTTCTCTGTGCTTTCAAAAATCAGCATATTGTCAGCATACCAATGACGTAGCTACGGGAGAGGCTCAAGCAGCTGAAGCCTCTGCCTAAATCTAAAAAAATGTTATAAAATTAGTCCTTACTTGTCTAGAATGAAAACTGACAAGTCAACTCTTTGTACACTACAGTTACAACAGTGTAAATTCGTACACTTCTCGTTGCAAGATTGTAAATTTATTCCAATGAGTTTTGTTATTTGGAGGTATTTTGAAACCTGCCAGGGCGCTGGTCATGGCAGGCAATGAAGACTAAATCTTTTGTAAAACTAAAATATACCGTTACTAATGTTTATGATTATTATATAGGTACACTTTGTATCGATAAATTTCTGATTTGAAAAATACAACAATAATAAAATTAATTTCGCTTCCTTATAATAAGTTGGGGGCTAGGACACAACGTCCACTGGTCACAAACCCCAACTCAGAATTTGGTCATAACGCCCAACTTCGATTCTGGTCACAACGCCCAACTTGGTCACAACGCCCACCGACGCCTGTTATAGGAGAGAGCTATCGACGCCACTTAAACCACCGTTTTGGCCACAACGCCCAATTTCGATTTTGGTCAGAATGCCCAACTTGGTCACAATGCCCAATTTCAATTTTGGTCAGAAAGCCCAACTTGCTCAGAACGCCCAACTTGGTCACAACGCCCAACTTGGTCACAACGCCCAACTTTGATTCTGGTCACAACGCCCACTTTTTATTCTGGCCACAACGCCCAACCTGGTCATAACGCCCAAGTTTGATTTTGGTCAGAACGCCCAATTTGGTCACAACGTCCAATTTCGATTTTGGTCACAACGCCCAATTTTGATTCTGGTCACAACGCCTAACTTGGTCACAACGCCCACTTTTGATTCTGGCCACAACGCCCAATCTGGTCGTAACGCCCAAGTTTGATTTTGATCACAACGCCCAACTTCGACTTTGATCATAACGTCCAACTTTTTTTGAAGCACATTTGCATAGAAATTTCGGGCTAAATTGAAGTTCATAGCTTAAGACGTGCAGGCACCCAAGTAAATGTGCAAACCTTATACTTCCATATATGTATGTGGTAATTGAATACTATTGAATTTTAATTATCTTTATTGCAGCATGATTGACGTGGTCGGGTTACAAGTCAATAAAAAAATTAGGCAAACATACATTTTGCAAAATATATTGTAGTCGAAAGTGTTGAAATTGTTGGAAATATTTAAAGTCGCGGCTTTTTTGGAGCGTTTGTCCAGCAAAAGTCTTGTAAGCTCGGTCGGCAGCGGAGTGGTGCCTAGTTTTTTTAGATACACTTACGTTTTTGTTATCTGTTTCCATATATTTTCTCAGGAGAAGTTGGCTACAGTAGTGAAGTAATTTTCTTTTTCCAATGCCTATTTATAAAGCTGTATTGTATCTGAGCGAATCTTCATGGTAAGCAACATTTTAATGATGAGGATGGACAAAGAGAGACTTTATTCACTAGTGAATAAAGTAGTTAATAATCCATAGCAACTTACAAAATGCAAACATGTTACCGTGGAAACTAGTACACTACCAAGTAAATGATATGATTACATATTTAAAATTATTTATTCAATTTTAAAACTTATTTATACAATTAATTGTAGGTATTGGAAAAAGTTTTATATGCTACACGTGAATAAAGAAATTTTATCTACTCCTATTGTATAATGGCCGTGAATTATGATTCATAATTCACAGTTTGCAGCCAATCATAAAATTCTATTTTCATAATTCACCAGATTTGCAGCCAATCATAAAATTATATTTTCATTATTCAATAGGTTGTAGCCAATCACAAAATTCATTCTTATAATCAAATGACTTTTGCAGTTGATAGTTGACACAAATGTCATAATTCAAAAATATAAATACCAAACTCCTATTGCATAGGAGTAGATAAAGTATCGTATTACATTCGCGATTATGGCCTTTATTCCCTCAGATGACTTGTGCCACTCGCCTTCGGCTCGTGGCTCAAATGTCATCTTCCTGAATAATGGCTGTCATGATCTCTCATATAATAATATCTTATAACATAAAATCGATGCTCTCTTTGTATATTTGCGTGTATGTTTGTTCGCTATCTCCTCCGAAGATACTGGCCCGATTAAGTTGTATGATGGCTTAAAATTTTTGCTAATTTGTCGACTTAGATCGTAGGCGGGTTTTTATTTTCAAAATAAGTTCGAAAAAGTTTTAAATCGCGTTCATTCGCTGTTCATTCAACCAAGCATAATTGGTCTGGTGGTAGAATGCCCGCCTACCACGCGGGCGGCCCGGGTTCGATTCCCGGCCGAAGCATCCTTTTTTCTTAAATTTATATTTAATTTAGCGAACCGAAACGTAGTTCGGGTGACTCACTAGTACTAAATATTATTCATTCGGGGAAATTATCTCACTCGGCTGTCTCGTAGCTAAAGTTTTGCCCTTATGGATAAAATACCTCTTTATTCACTTGTAGCATATATAACTACTTTCCAACACTTACTATAAAGTTGTAAGTGCTTTTTCCATTAAAGCCACGTCGCTAGTTGCTATAGTAACACTTTAATCATAATAGTGGATAAAGTTTACTGTATCTACGACAGTGGAAAATTGACTTTTAGTTGGCAGTTTTAAGTTTGTAACACGACTGTTTAATAACATGTTTTCATTAGTTTACGTCGTCAGTAGCAACGTGTTTAAAAGATTTCATTCGGCACGTCGTCAGTAGCAACGGTTTTAACATTTTTAACCACGCAAAATTACGACCGTTTGCAATTTAAATTTAAATATTTTTCTTACATTTACCGTATTTTGTAGATTCTATCGTAGATAAAATATTGTACTATACACATGCGTAAAGCATCTTTAGTTACTTGCGGGGCTTAATACGCTCGCTCACTCGGGTTTTAGCTCTGCCCCACTCTTAACTCAAGACTAGCTTTACGCACTTGTATCGTAAATTACTATTAATCACTAGCGAATAAATTGTGGTTTTTGTAAATAAAAAAAAACATAGGAAATAACACAGTGTACTTTGCTAACTAACGATATCATTGTGTCAAACTGTCAAGTGTCAGGTTTTTAAGTGCGCGAAATTAACGATTTTAGAACGTGAGAATATTATTTCTTTTGACGAGGCGATAACCAAGTCAAAAAAGTCATTCGAACGCTCTAAAACATTTCGCGCTCGTAATACAAACAATATTTTTTGTACAACCGTCAATATTAATATTGTTTCGCGACGTAGTGCGCGAAAATTTTTGGCTCTCTAGTGCGCAAAATGCCTTTTTTCACGTCGACAATGGTAACGTAAATAAATATCCCACTTTTTTAACACGTTCAAAAATGGCAAACTTCGCGCATTGATAGACCCCCACCTTTCTGAGAAATCTAAGAATTCCCATAATTTAAGTTATGGGACTTTGAGGAAATAGTATGTAGGTACCTCCCTGAGTTTATTTTTACTGTATAGAACGGTTTAAAGGATGTTCAAAACATGTATAGATAAACTTTATAAGGTGATCTTTAAAAAAAGTATACACAGCTTTTAAAAGGTATACCAACAAAGTTTACAAGTTGCCCCTCTAGGAAAAAATAAGTAATGAAGTTAACATAACAATGAACAGTTTGCGAGTTACAGTATCTAAAAAGGGAAACATAAAAATTTCATCTTTAATTCTTAATAACCTCTGAGATTAGTTAATTAAAGTTGATATTTTACTTAATATTAATGAACTACACTATTTTGTAGTATTCAATTAAAACCCACCAGTGTGGGGATAGTTTAGCAATTTCTTAGCTTTACATTTTCAAGGAAACTCGATGTAAACGTTCTTATTTCGAAAATTATTGGCATTAGAACAAAATTGAATCGAAAACGGTTTCTACTGTTTAAGAATTAAAATAAAAGAAGTTTACATCATTCCAACTCTTACCTATGAATATATAAGGTAGTTTTCAGAAATCTGCAGATGCAACTTTTAGGGGTCACAAGGAGAAAAGTACAAGGGCCAGAGGCAAAAAGTTTTGGGAAATATATTTCTTATAGTGTTCTAACAACTGGCTTAAATTCAGCTTTCCCCTAATTTTTCCCGACACTACATGAATTTTTTGCAGTTCCAATGTGGCCCACAATCTTTTATAATTTAAGGGTGTTCCCCATAATAACCCTTTTGGCGATTCTTGGGGACCTTAAGAAAATGTTCCCGCAGGAATTTGCTTTATAACAATAAATTAGTTCCGCCTGCAGCCGAATTTTGTCATAACTTGACTATATTACAAGTTAGCAAGATGCGCGTTGTTCGTACGAACTACAAATGTTTGTTTTTTCTTCTAAATCTTAAATCAATTCTGGAGTGCCCCCCTTCTCCCTCACTCAATACGCTAAACTAACAAAGTCTGTAAAAAAATATTGTATGTAAAAAGGAAACAATATTCTTCCGAAAAAAGTTCTCCTTAACTCTTTGATGCGTCACGTACCCCCTGGAAATGTGTATGTAATTGTCGTCCCCCTTGTATAGATTGATAAAACATATAGTTTTAGTATAACAATGAGATAAAATCAAAAATATATGTACTTATTAATTGTTGTATTCGTAAATTATAGCAGGATACCCGTTTCTACCACTTGGGGTTGGAATTTCAGAAATCCTCCTGTATTCTAAGAGATATTGAGAAATGCATGAAAACACAGCTTACCTATTTTCACCCCTTAGGGGTGAAATTTCGAAAAATTCTTTTAGTCCGTTTTATCCTGAAATGAACCCAGAGCGAAAAAATTTAGTAATAAGTAACAAATTAGTATAGGAAGCATTTTGCAAACCTTTACGTTTTGCGAAGTGCACTAGGTCAGACTGCAATAAACATATATGATTACATTACAATAAGTGCATGCTGTCGTGTTTTTAGTTTACGTTAATAGTAGGTCATAAAAGTTCCATCTGCTGTTAAGGACCAACCTGGTCCTACAATAATATAAAATTTCTAAGTTCCATAGTGGACTTAGCTAATTTTACACTACCCCTTTTCAGTTTTCCCTTTTTACCGCTTTAGGGGTGAAATTTAAAAACAACCTCTGAAACCCCTTTTCAAAGATTTGAAAAACACATATATATGCCAAAAAAGAATGCTCTAATTCAACAAACACAGGAGATACAAGGGGTTCTACAATTCACCCCGAATACAGATTTGCACCTTTAAGGATTGATTAGGGCAAATCCTGAAACGGGTTGTTAGACATTTGAATTGGATACTTATGCAAGCAAACAACAAGTCCATATCTTACCGGGTCTAAGAGATATTGAGGAATTCGTGAAAACACAGTTTGCCTCTTTTGACCCCCTTAGAGGTAAATTTTTCAAAATTCACCCCGAACACATATTTGCACCTTTAGGGGTTGATTAGGGCAAAATCCTGAAGTAAGTTTCTAAGCATTTGCATTGAAAACCTGTGCAAGTAAACACCGGATGTAAGAGACATTAAAGAATTCGTGAAAACCCATTTTACCCTTTTTCACCCTCTTAGGGGTTGAATTTCAAAAAAATATTCTTCTTAGCACTACCTTGCGTAACAAATTGAACTTTCCACCCAAATTTAAAGTTCCTAACGCATAAAAAGCCCATAAACTGTATTCTAACTCATTTTCCGTCACCAATCTGTATACAGATAACTAGCAATTTAACCTATTCTGTCATTTCAACCCAACGTACCTTCTGCGATAGAAAATTAGAGGTATTAAAATTCCGACGGAAAACTCAATCGGTGGAAATTCAGAATACGTGATACACATTACAAGACGTAGCAAATTCTTAACACTCCGATACCTTCAATACCTAATTATCGTTTTTTTTTACTGAGTGGGCTCAAATTTATTTTCGTGAACAAGCGCGGTCGCTGTCGCAGAGTGTACAGGTTGGGGCAATTTCGATGTTTTCATAGGGAATCTCGATAACTATAGGAGATATGGAAAAATGGACCCCATCCTCGATCTCTTTTTTCGAGAAAAACTTAATGGTGAAACTCAAAATGGCCTACGGTCTTTTGTTTTCGAGTTATAAACAAAAATAAAATTTTTGGATTTTTCGTTTTGTGGCCATATCTTGCTTATTTATAAAAATAGATATAAGTAATTTGACGTTCTTCTGGCACTTTTTCGATACGAATGCATGGGTAATCAGTTATTCAATAAAAGTTTTGAAATTCGAATTATACCATAAAATTGTATTTTTGTATATGAAACCCATAGTTGTATATGGTATCATGAGTAAGAGGATTTTTTTCCCATTCCAGTGACATATATCATAATATACAGATTTGGTGGCAGAAAATGTGAACATAAGTAATCGAATGTGCTAGAATACAGTTTATGGACTTTGTATGTGTTAGGCATAAACAGCCCTATATGCGATTAACATCTAGTATCCGCAGAATCAAAAGGTTTTGTTTTTAGAAAACATTGAATTCTAGGATACTAGATTGTAAATCATATATGTCTACTTCTGTCTAACGCATACAAAGCCCATAAACTGTATTCTCAATAGACTGCCTATGTTCACATTATCCACCACTAATCTGTATATAACATGTACTGTTCCTCATAAATTTGTAGTACGTAGATTTGTTTATCATCCATTTATCAGAAAGTTTTATTCCTGATACAAGTTTCTACATCTTCTCAAACTAAAGATGCACTTGCCAAAATGTAAATATATTCTTTCATATACGGGGTAGGTGTCAAATATAGTCACAGTTACTTGCTCCGAAAACAATTTTTTCTGGTTTTTCCTATTTTTTTCTTACCACCCTGTTTATTACCAAATGAAATATCTCAAAGTTAACTTATCAACGGATACGATAAACGTGTACTGTCAAACCTGAGTTTCCCCTCACTTAGCAACCAGGATATTACGCGGTTCGAAATTAGTGCTAACAAATTTCATTTCTGTGCCAAATTTTTAAATAATTTAATAACAAACAGACCAAATAACAATTTAAAATCAATTATAATACAAATACTTCCAATTACCATTTTTGTGTAAAATAAGGGTACTTTATTCTTCAATCATTTTCATATTTTCGAACCTCCTTCGTATACGAAGAAGGATATTTACATTTTTGCAAATGCATTTTTAATTTGAGAAGCTGCAGAGGTTTTAATGGGCAATAAAATGTTCTGATAAATGGCTGTAGTTAAAATGAATAAATCGATCCCAGACGACTTAAACAGTCTGTTCAACAAAAAAGGCCCCGCCTTCTAGCTACTTTATTATTTATTTTAGACCCAATAAACGGTATATCAAATCAAATGGCACATAAAAACCTACATTTCAACACTATCAAATTTTTTTTATCTTCAATTGTTTCAGAGTGGTGACGTCACATGCAATTTTTTTAAATGACACTGTATATATTTTTTTACATTTTCTGGTAGAGGATTTTTTTTTCTTTTCAACAATATAAATATTTTATGCCCTTACATAAGCAAATTTTCAAGAAAAATTAAAAAACTTTTTTATCGGTGGGAGGCCACGATACAAAACTATAAACACTTTAGATTATTCTGAAATCTGATAGTTAAAGCGTTTGGCTACTATTTTTTTGTTTTGTTTTTCTGAGTTACACTTTTGTTTACAGTTTTGTATCATGGCCTCCCACTGTGAAAAAGTTTGTAATTTTTCACGAAAATTTTTTTATGCAAGTGCATGAAATATTTATATTGTTAAAAAGAGAAAAAAAACCTCTACCAGAAAATGTAAAAAAATATATACAGTGTCATTTAAAAAAATTGCATGTGACGTCACCACTCTGAAACAATTGAAGATAAACATTTTTTGATTGTGTTAAAATATAGGTTTTTATGTGCCATTTGATTTGATATAAGGTTTATTGGGTCTAAAATAAATAATAAAGTAGCTAGAAGGCGGGGCCTTTTTTGTTGAACAGAATGTATGTCACTGAAATAAGAAAAAAGTCCTCTTTCTTATAATGCCACAGCTAACTATGAGTTCCATATAAAAAATACAACTTTATGTTATCATCCGAATTTAAATACGTTTTTGGACAACGCACTACGCCACTGAATTATTATCAAAAATAAATATTAATAATACTTACGGGAACTTGAAAATTTTCCTACCCATTACCTCACCTCACAAGTTTAATTTATTATTATTCATTTTAGATACACATTTTTTTTTACTTTCTGTGCCGCCTGGGCGATATGACCAAAATCAAAGTTGGGCGTTGTGACCAAGTTGGGCGTTGTGACCAAATTCGAAATTGGGCGTTGTGACCAAGTTGGGCGTTGTGACTAAAATCGAAATTGGATGTTGTGACCAAGTTGGGCGTTCTGACCAAAATCAAAATTGGGAGATGTGACCAAGTTGGGCGTTCTGACCAAAATCGAAATTGGGCGTTGTGACCAAAATCGAAGTTGGACGTTATAACCAAAAAGGTGGTTTCAGTGGCGGCGATAGCTCTCTCCTACAACAGGCGTCGGTGGGAGTTGTGACCTATATCGTTTTTGGGCATTATGACCAAATTGGGCGTTGTGACCAAAATCAAAATTGGGCGTTGTGACCAAGTTGGGCGTTCTGAGCAAGTTGGGCTTTCTGACCAAAATCGAAATTGGGCGTTGTGACCAAAATCGAAGTTGGACGTTATAACCAAAAAGGTGGTTTCAGTGGCGGCGATAGCTCTCTCCTACAACAGGCGTCGGTGGGAGTTGTGACCTATATCGTTTTTGGGCATTATGACCAAATTGGGCGTTGTGACCAAAATCAAAATTGGGCGTTGTGACCAAGTTGGGCGTTCTGAGCAAGTTGGGCTTTCTGACCAAAATTGAAATTGGGCGTTGCGACCAAAATCGAAGTTGGCCGCTATGACCAAAAAGGTGGTTTCAGTGGCGTCGATAACTCTCTCCTTTAACAGGCGTCGGTGGGCGTTGTGACCAATATCGTTTTTGGGTGTTATGACCAAGTTGGGCGTTGTGACCAAAATCAAAAATGGGCGTTGTGACCAAGTTGGGCGTTGTGATCAGAATCAAAGTTGGGCGTTGTAACCAAGTTGGGTGTTGTGACCAAAATCGAAATTGGGCTTTGTGACCAGAATCTTAGTGGACGTTGTGACCAAGTTGGGCGTTGTAACCAAAATCGAAGTTGGGCGTTGTGACCAAGTTGGGCGTTCTAACCAAATCGAAATTGGACGTTGCGACCAAGTTGAGCGTTCTGACCAAAATCAAAATTGGGCGTTGTGACCAAGTTGGGCGTTCTGACCAAAATCTAAGTTGGGCGTTGTGACCAAGTTGGGTGTTCTGACCAAAACCGAAATTGGGCGTTGTAACCAAGTTGGGCGTTCTGACCAAAATCGAAATTGGGCGTTGTGACCAAGTTGGGCGTTGTGACCAAAATCGAAGTTGGCCATTATGACCAAAAAGGTGGTTTCAGAGGCGTCGATAGCTCTCTCCTATAACAGGCGTCGGTGGGCGTTGTGACCAATATCGTTTTTGGGCGTTATGACCAAGTTGGGCGTTGTGGCCAAAATCAAAATTGGGAGTTGTGACCAAGTTGGGCGTTGTGGCCTGAATCAAAAGTGGGCGTTGTGATCAAAATCGAAATTGGGCGTTGTGACCAAGTTGCGCGTTGTGACCAGAATCGAAGTTTGGCGTTATGGCCAACTTCAGAGTTGGGGTTTGTGACCAGTGGACGTTGTGTCCAGGCCCCATAAGTTGTACTAAACCCCAGAAATCTTTCACAGCGCCTCTCCCGCTTTTAGTCTTTGGCCGCTGGTGAACAAAATTCGAGAGATGAGATGATTCTTTTTTCTTCTAAGGTTTTTCAGTATTTTATAGCAGAGCTTTCTCTTTTCTTTGTAGGTCGCCTTTATCTTATGTCCAAAAGTCTCCCGTGTTTTTTTGCTTTGCTTTTTTCTTCTGCTTGTGCTGGTTCTCCCTTCATATTGTTTTTCCTTACTTTTCTGGTCTTTCAGCGACTCTCTTCTTGCTTTGTTTTTTTTTTACTTTTTTTTTCCTTCGAATGTCCATCACACAGTCCCCTTGATCTCCCAACCGAAAATACTTGTCACTCCGCGTTCTTGTGCTTTTTGTCACACACGCTATTTGAAATCTGCCCACATTATTTTCACAGCCCTACACAACAAGCACTATAGAGCGTTCATTTAGCACCCTTCGTCAAATTAAAACATTGCTAAGAAACACCCTTGATGCAAATAGTGGGTTAGCCATGCTAAGTATTCATCGTAAATGGGTTTTCGCAAACAAGGAGCAATTAGTGGCAACTGTAATTAAAAAAATTGCAACTAATCCTCGCAAATTATAGTTCCATTTTTTTTTAGAATAAATTGTGTTCACTGTTCTTCCTTTTTGGCGCACCCTCCCATGACCCCCCTTTGAATTCAGAAAGCTGCCCCCTTCCATTTTGAGCTGGATACGCCCCAGAATGCGGCTAGCTTTCTTACAAGACTACATAAGTTTCTATTCAGTAAGCAGTATGGTTCCACACAATTGTAATCCCTAACCTCGTTTTTGTTTGCGTAGTGATTTCTTTTCTCTTTTGGCAATGAAGTGTGCTTACTCCTTCACTGAACCGCCTTTGGTTTGGTAGAACGATCCCAGCAATATATCCCAGTCTCAATAAGAGTCTTTTCTAAACATTCACATTTTCTCGTGAAGTTTCTTTTCTATCCAGCTTTTGATCTGGTTTTCTAGGTCTTTCAATGTTTCTTTTTCCGATTGGTGACTTATCTCTTGCAGTTTTACTATTCTATCTTCTGTCATTCTCGTAACGTGTTCATTTCATTCATGTTTTCGTTTATTCACCCAATCGTTAATGTTTTCTACATTGCACTGTCGTCTGATAGCCTCGCTTCTCCCCCTATCTAATAATGTTTTACGAGAAATTCTACGGAATATATTCATTTCAGATGTCTCAAGTAATAATAATAATAAACGGCTTTATTTTCTCGGATACAGAAAAAAGACGAAGTTCAACTAATGTTGTTCTTCCACTTAAGCTAACATAATGCCAATGTAGAAACGTTAATGTAATGTTCCTCCATCAGATATACTACCTCAGTTGAAGTTACTTGAAATTTCGTGTCTACAAGCATAGTAAAACACTGAATTATTTCATTATAATTAAAATTATTCACATACAATTGCACTACTGTCATTAGAATTTTGACATATTATAAGTTAATAATCGTTTTGTTTTGAACATCTCTGGTCTAGCTTCGACCGTATACGTTATAATTGGTATGACCGTCGCTTTGTAGATTTTCACGTTGGTGTCCTTTCTAATATACTTATTCCGCCAAATGGTATCGTTCAAGCAGCCCTATCTTGTTTGCTTTCACTACTTGTTGCCATACTACTTTTTCAACATTGCCATAGCTTGTGCTCTCTAAGCCAAGGTATTCGCATTTCATAACCTTCTGAATTATTTTCACGTCAATCTCTAATTTATACCTTCGGGGTTCCCTTGACGTTGTCATGCATTTATTTTTTTCTGTAAAGCTAACCATATTCAGTTTCTTAGCTGTTATGTTGAATGTTTGTAAAAGTCTCTGCATATCATCTTCGTTCTCCGGTATCAGAATAGCCTCATCCGCATAACCAAGCCTTTTAATTTCTCAGTTTTCCATCTCATATAGCCTCTTCCAGTTTTTACTTTATTAATTATTTCGTCCATTTGAATAGTACACCTTGCCTAATTCCGTTGCTAACTTCAATTGGATCTGTAAGTTTACCTCTTACTTCAGCTTGAATTTTGTTTCGTGAATATCTGTTTTAAATAGTTCTGGTGAAATTTTTCGGTATTCCTGTGTTATATAGCAGGTGAATTATATCTTTAAGCAGGATACAGCCAAAGGCTTTCTGTAGATCAATAAAACAGAATTAGGCTGGCTTATTATATTCAATTGACTTCTCTACTATTTGTCTTAGGGTAAAAACTGCATCGGTGCATGATCTTCTTTATCTGAATTCTTGTTGTTCGTCTGGTAATCAACTGAGTTGATCTTATTAGTGATTATTTTAGTTGCTAGCTTTCATGTCGTGTCAATCAGGTGTATTTCTCTGTAACTCGATAGCTGTTTCGTATCACCTCTTTTAAACATCAAGATCATTGAGCTTGTTCCCCATTTGTCAGGTATTCTATTTTGAGTTATGATTTTTTTATTAGTTTTGTGAGTCCCTCTGTCAAGCGTTTTCCTCCATATTTCGATATATCATTAGGTATTTCATCTTGACCTGGCGACTTTTTATTTTTTATGTGATTTAATTTTAATGTTTCTTCTACATCGGCATAGTTTATTGTTAGGTCATCGTCAACTACAATATCTGGTGTGTGCACTTCCATGATGTTGTTGTCTCCTTTAAGTAGCTCTTGTAAGTATTCTCTCCATGTTTTTTCTTCTATCTGGCTTACGTCAATTAGCTGATTCAATTCTTTTCTTAGCTCTCTCATCATTCTCCATATTTGCTTTTGTAATCCGTATAATAATCGCTTTTCATACGTCTGCAGAGTATTTTTCCCAATGTTCTTCTTTGACACTTTTTACTAGTGATTTTTTAAATTTCTTATTAGTGGTAGGTCCTTCCAGGTTATGCCATGGTCGTCGATTTGAACTTAGTTTGGACAACGGCCGTGAAAGCCTGCATTCGACTAATTTTTTATTGTTTTATATTCTTCAAGGAATTCTGGTGTTCTGAGAGATCTATATCGCAGATAGGCTTTTATCTTTTCTTTGATCTTCCCTTTAATTTATTTTCGAAACCATGTGTTTTTTTTACATTTTTTGCTGCTCTAGCTAACCTTTCCCCAACTCTGTTCTAGATCTTCTTCCTCTGTTATTGAGTTTAGATCAAGTTTTTAATAATCCTCCTTTGTACAGTTTTGTGGTAGACTCATTCCATAGTGATTCGATTTTAAGCTATGTTTCTTTTATTTCTTCCTTTGAGTTTTTCTTACACATCATTTTATTCTTATCTCCACTAACAGTAAACTATGATCACTACCCACCTCTGCCGAATTCAGCGTCCTCATATCTAATACTTGTAGTGGGTGGATACTTTTATTAGTTACAATGCAATGCTTCCTGGTGTATTTATTCAATAGTAGCATTAATTAATATCGCCCAAATAATTGGTAGCTCTAACATTGGGCCCGGTTCGACTTAATTTTACCTTGACTGATTTAAGAAATACAGATTAACTGAAATTACGTTTATTCACCACTATATACAGTTCATGTCTTAAGGATAACACGAAATATGCATTTAATTCGTTTATAATCATGTATTAAATAAACGCGAATTATATTCCCCTTGCGGATGTGCAACTAAGCCACCCAAATGGTCGGAGTGGCTACGGTGTCTTCCACTGGTTGATACTCACTGGAATGTCCAGGGTAATTGGCAGATGTTGGTAGTACTGCGAAGTTAAAAGATGGTTAGTTAAAATGTCAAAACAAGTGCAACGAATACACGGTGTTATCGGTTACTTTATTTAATGAAAGCAAATAAATGTTTATATACCACCTTGGGTTACTTTCTCTTGAAGGCGAAGTGTCCCCACGTGTTCAGCTGAGGAATTCGGATTGCTGATAGCAGCGGACCATGAAAGGTTATCTTTTGTTGATAACTGGGGACGCGCTTGCCGAGGGCGAATATTTCTACTCAAGGTACGTTATTTTTAGACCTGGGGAAGTCGCCTATTGTGCCGGGAAATTCAGGCCTCGTTTCGGCCAAAATAATTTGGCGTGGCCGGGCTTTTCATTTGCAGCCGGGCCTCTATTCTTGACAATGAAACGTAATCGGATCTCTGGAAAGTTTTAACGCTATACACCTACGGCGCCGACTTCCAGGCATACGCTAGTGACGGCTAAGAACTTATGGGGGCTTTGTGACTAGGAATTTGCCAAAAACACAACGGGCTTAAGTCCCAGATATTGGTTGGTTTAAACTAAGAAATTATTGGAAATTTTGGAACTCTTAATTAGCTGGAACACCACATGCCCCGATTCTCGGGTATACGTTGGTTTAAACTAAGAATTTATGGAGGTTTTGTGGTTATTAATTTGCTAGAACGCAACGTGCCCCGATTCTCAGGTACACGTTGGTTCAAACTAAGAATTTATTGGGAATTTGGTTATTATTTACCTAAAGACAATTATCCATAGGACGGATAATTTTTAGACAACGGAACGGGTTAACTAATCTTTTTTCTTCGGGGATCTGGGTCGAGATTTTCTCGAATAATTCTGGTAGGCCCAGCTGGGTCTGGAGCAGAGCTCCCACAGCTGAAAGCCGCGGGTCAGGTCAGGGAACGAGAGTTCGCTTTCTCGGAATAAAATCTCCTCGATTCAGACGAAATAATTCGATTTTATACCTTGTTGTCGAGTTCCCTCTCTGGCATCAAGGCGGGAGTGGAAGTGAGCGATGAACACTTCCTGGTTGCGTTCGCGCATAACGGCGAATTTTACAGTTCCGGGCAGACTTTGAAAAGTTGAAATGCGAAATTTTAAAAGCACATAATATGGCATTATGATTAATTCGCATTTAAGATAGGAGCAAATCATTACAACAATATAATCAATCATGGATTTTTGTTCTCTCGTGTTTTAAAATATATATTTACATTGAAATTTCTTATTGAAAAAGGTGTTATTGATTCTGTTAATTTTGTTCGCAGAAATTAAACATGAGTTCTCCATTATCATTTGGGATTTCTTTGTGAAAGCGTTGTTTAATACTTGGGACGGATTCATTTCCGATTCGAGCATTGAAATCTCCCATTACTACCATTAGTTATTCATTATGTATTGGATCTATAGTATTCTGTAACATTTCGTAGAAGGTCTCTCTTTTTATTTTGGTTTTACAGTTTTCTAGACTGTATACAGATATAATGTGTAATTTACGATGATCTATTTTAATTTGTATTGCTATATTCTTTCTGATGTATATCTGCATTCGTCTATTTGGTATTTGTATTTTTTATAAATTATTATAACTACACCTGCCTTGGCTCTAGTTTCTTTATTCACTACGCTATATATTAGCAGATAGTAATTGTATTCTTTCTGGCCTTTTTTTTCTTTTTTGTTTCTTGGATGGTACACATTTCTTTTCTTTTCTCTGATTTATTCTACAATTTCTTGGTTTATATTATTAAACCCTTTTATATTCCAAGTGGCTATACGCAAGGTGTTTTTTCTTTTTCAATTCGTTTTTCTTTTTCGCGCATTGGTCATCATTTTTTGTATCCGTCCATTATCTGAGGCTATTCTACCGGTTCTATGGGCATATATTATTGTTACATCTGCAGGTAGGTTGATAGCCTGATTTGCAGATGTCTCCTCTTCCTTTATCCGGGCTTAAGACCGGCAAGAGAGCCTAACTGTCTAACTGTTTGTTAATTATATTCACTTAAACACGATTGCAGATTGACAAAGAACTACAAAATATATTCGTTTCGATCCCATTTGCGTATATTTTATTTAGATTACTATCATTATTGGAGTCTATCCTGTATTTCCAAAATTTCACATGACGAGGACAATGACCAGCAGAATACAACATTTTCATTTAGAATTTTAACAAGTGCCTACACACACTTCAACGGCAGTCTTGGGATTTTGAATGTCATTATTATTTTAGTCATATTCTGACATAAAAATTTTAAATACGCGTCACGTCCATAATTTGCATTGAATATGGACGGTTTCGGTAGTTTCAACGTACGGAGGAGCTTTTCCTTGCACTTCGTTCCGTCGAAAATGCTTAACTAAAAGCCGCCGATTTAAGTATTTACTTAATCAATTTCTCATTTAATAAAGATGGCCTCCACATAAACCTCCACTTTGGCTGTTACGAGTTAACCTAATGAACGCTTAAAAATATTTAGAAGCATCCTGACACCTATGAGGAATGCATATGTATGTTTTAACTAATTAGATAAGAGTTCGGCTGAGGGCACCTACTGAGAAGACAAAGTGTTGCAGTCGGGCTCGTAGACAAGAATTTTTACATGGTGGGCTAAGTCGATTCAGATAAATATGCTTAACCTCTCCTAGACATTAAAACATATCAGACAACTACTACTGCCAAGAAGTAGTAGTTGATCTGGAAATAAATAACACTCCGGCTTCAGCTTTGCCGTCATTTGCGTACGTATGTGATATCAGCCATATTTGGGTGAGACGTCAGAATTAACGGCAGTTGTTAATTCTCGAATGTTATTTTCCTAGAAACATGTGTTCGTAATTATTTAATTAATTCGTTCAGATTGTCGGTAAAATTTAATTTCGGCAGCGTCATGAGCATTTTCACACGGGATTAAATATAACGAGGATAAATCTGGAAATATGCAGGACGTAGAAAGTGTAGAACAGTATAGCTAATTTAATTATAGTCACACATAATTGAAGATATCTAATGCAAACAAAGTGTCTACTGCATTCCTTTATACAAAGATGTAATAATAATAATTAAACCACAGTCGCTGATCACTCGGTTTCTTACAATTCAAGAATTTACTTTGGACTTTCTCATACTTTTACATTTTATATTATTGTCAAAAATAATTCTATAACTATTTAACTTGCTCAACTATTTTCATTGCTTATTACTACGTGTTAATACGCAAGTAACTCATAAAATCTAACAAATTCCTTTCAAAAACGTAATTATCTTTCTTTCTATTCCCGGTCCCCTTATTACAGTTCTTTAACCCTAATGAAATATATATTTTTTTAAATCATAAACAATCTTGTAGCAACGACTCAGCGACGTCATAATTCTGCGAATAAAATTTCAACATTCCGAGCTGTTCCATTGCAGAATTTCAGAGAAATAATTCAATAGAGGAATGATGAGCACCGTATAAACTTCATCGACAGCCACGTCCGCATTTACTGAGTGTCCATTCAGTATTTTAGTACCTGGGAAACTAAAACCTAAAACATAATATGTATATATAAATCTAAAGGTGGACAAAGACAAACAATATAGCTAATCAGAATAAGCTCAACGTAATTCAAACTTTATCTAAAGGCTCAGTTGATATGATAGCAGGCACAATTTCGCTTAAAAGAAAAACATTCAACCAGTGTATCCTTCTTCCGTCTTCACATGTGGTTCAGAAATTTGAAGCCCAACTAAAGGAAATGCAGAAGATTAAGAATAACAAAGAAAACTCAATAAATCTACTTCACAAAGAAAATAGATGGATAAACGACAAACCAAAATCGAGGTTGATATACGGACGAAATAGTGGTGATCAAAAAGTGTAAAAAGAACTAGCGATGAACCACATCGATTGTAGATTGAAGGCAAAATCAATTGATGGACCCAGCAAGAATTGTTATACAAACATGCGTGATATAGGAAAGCATTCGTCCAGCAGCAGATCATAACCTTTTAGGTTTTAGTTATTTTTTCCCAAACAACTATTTTACGCAGTCACCTTAGATGGTTTATACGTAGTAGGTTATCAAACAATTTCAAACCTTCTCTTTTCTATCTTTTCAACTACATCTTTCCTGTGCACCCATTCTGTTCCCGATTTCTGTATCTGTAATATGGTTCAAATGAAACACTTCTTTTGAGAAATACCTGTTGCATTAAGTTTTTTCTTACTTTCAATATTCATTGTCCATGCTAACTCGTAGCACAATATCCACTCACTATACGTCTATTACTTTTAGGTACCTAAAATTCTAGTCGTCATCTTCATTGTCTCTAGTCCATGTGTATTTACAACAGCTCTCAAGCCAGAAAAATCAACTTTCGACGCCAGTGGTCGAAAAAATGTAAAAAAAGTGTTTTTAAAAATTTTAAAAGTCTAGGATTTTCACAAGTTTGGGAAGAACTAACCAGAAATTTTAAATATTTTTATGCAAACAGACTTACTCAATGACTACATTATAACAATACAAAGATCCTAAATGAAATTCCAAGACTGCAGGGTGAAAATAAGCATGGATCAGAACATCACCTGCTTATATTAAAATTTGTATTTCCATTTAAGAAAAATACTAATAAAGGAAAAAGAATGATACAACACGAGCATTGCAATATAGAATAAAGACGAGTATCTCTGTTGCAACAACCAAGTATTAAACATCTATATGAAAGTTGGCTTAAACAATGCAGTAACGGTTTATGAAAATATGACAACTTTGAAAAAGCATTATACGAAACCACGAAAGCAATAGGAGTAATAGAAAATAATAAACCTAAACAGACAGCATTATGGTTTAACAGAAGTTCAGCAGTTAATACAAAATATATAGTCCAAGCTTGATTAGTAAAACTAGAAAGGAAGAAGGATGCGGATTATATAAAGCGAAGAACAGAGAAGTAAGAAAGAAGAAAAAAGGTAAAATAAGTCAAGAAGCAATACTGGGAACAGAAATATCTTCAGATGTAAATCCTGTTTGGCAGATACCAATCAACTGAAGTATGGAAGACAAGTAAAAGTACAGAATCTAACTCAAGTAACCTAATGGACCAAGTAAAATTGTTCACAGGTACAAAAATAGTAGTCCTGGTCCTCATTTTATTTTATTGAATATTAAAGCGCTTCCACATCAAGACCATTAGCCCCTGCTTATCGGTTATTTATACAATGTGTTGTGAGCTTACAGTTTAGTGTTAATTAATTAATTAATTAATTATTTTGGTATGGTTTTCGGGACTAAGAGCTTCCTGAATGTATGCCTAGCTTGTTGCGGACCTCGGTATATATCGGCATTCAGTGATGATGTGCTTCACGGTTATCGCTGTTTGACAGGAGTTGCATTGTTCTGGTGGTGTCCACGTCCACGGGTGTCGGAGGGTCATTAATGTATTTCCGATCGATGTTTACATGCCTATATAATGTAAAATACCAAGTTATGCATATTTAATATTTCACTATGCTATACTCCTTAAAATAATGAATCCATTGATACCAATATCTATTTTTTTGTATTTTGCCCAAATGCCGAGTTTTGCATCTAGTGGGCTCATATATTTGGAGTGTGTGCTTTTCTGAATATATTTAAGACTTTGGAGAATAGCAAACAGTTCACCACTATATGAGCTTATCATGTCGGGGAGATTGTACGTTGCTGTAGTTTGTTCACTTATGAACGCTGTACCAGTACCGTATTCCGTGTTTGAGGTGTATATTTTGCTGTAGTCTCGATTTTTATCGCAAATTTCATTGAACAGTTGTTTAAATTGGATTGGGCTGGTGGTTTCTTTTGGGAATTTTGTTAAGTGGAGAAACCAGTCAGATCGGGGGTTTTCTCAAGGAGTGCTTGTGTTTATTGTACTCATATGTGAAATACAGAGTGGCCAAGATAAAAGAGGTCCCGTGTCCTGTACCATACGGAAAGTGATATTGAGCGCTCGTGCGGAGTCACGTGATGTCCAGCGGCCATTTTGTGTTAACTGCGTATTGCTCAGTGTTGCGTTGTCACTTGTTAATAACGGTTGTGAGTACAGTTCTGCAGATTTTAAATAAAAATAAAATATTAATTTACCTTTCTGTATTCACACGGGACCTCTTTTATCTTGGCCATTCTGTACTATTATATTGCTAGCGGCTATGAGTGGGGAGATCACAACTTAAGTGAGACAGACAACCAACTCTTCGATGTATTTGGTGAGCTGTGCGCAAGCGCATCTTCCGCGCGGGGGGAAGTGAACCTCACAATCAAGTTTAAAATTCGGAGTTCGAATTCTCAGGCATGCGCACGAGACGCGTAGTACGTGAAACTATGTCGGATCCGTAATGTTTTCGCTCGTTCCCAAACCCTACTAGCCATATAGTACTTTAAATATATGATTGTACTGTGTTTTATGATTCTGGGTTCTGGGAAGGGTTACGTTTAACTCGGCGGATATGTTTTAGACTCTGCAATTAATGGAGAGGTTGCTGTAGTTTCTGTTGGGTCTAGTTTTTGATTTTGGAAAAATGTATTTGAAGGTTGGGTGGTTAGGCTTTGCTGCTGCTGCATTATAGTTAGTTCTTTTCCTCCATATGCGGAGGTTCACCAGCTATGCAGAGTATACTGTCTATAGGGTTGGTGTCCTAGTCCTGATCAGATACATTTCCAAATGGTAAAGCACTTACCTCAGTCTGCAAAAATGTAGATACTAAATTTCTATAAGCATTTTTGGAATACCTAGCTAAACTAGAAAACGATATAAGGCATGCTTTCCTTACTGAGCATCATCTGATAGCCATCTTCTGCGATATAGACAAAGTATACTGTAAGGTGTGGAAACACCAAATCATAAAAACATTGATCAATTGGGGGTTTAAAAGTCGCATGTTATATTTTATGAGGAATTTTCTAACACATTGAACATTCTCGTTCAAAATCAATCAGGTTATCTCAGGTTCGAAGTCAAAACAATAATTCCACAAAGATCGGTTTTAAGTGTAACCCTTTTCTTAATAGCCATTAACAGGCATAATATTAGACAAAAGATTGACATGGATTCCTCACATAAACTATATAAAGAATGCGTGTCAAAAATCCATTGACCTATTAAAAGTAATTCCGCACCAAGAATGGGGAGGAAATCAAAGCGTGTTACTCTCAATCTTTAAAGTAAGTATAGAATCTAAACTAATAATGGAAGTTTTTTGTACTCAAATGCAGCGACAACTATACTGAAAAGTCGCGAAAAGATGTGGTTTACAATAATGGATTGAAACTAGTCGCTGGAGCTCCCAGAACCAGCCCACTGCTGAGTTTATACAGTACCTATTACAGAAGAATTGCCACCATCTTATAAACAAATCTACAACTATTAAATTACATAGTAGCAGTTAAAAGTAACCCACAGCACATAAATCATAATGATGTTCTACATCCACATTACCAAAACCTATACAGTCTTAACGCCCAACAAACTCGTCCTATACGAGCTAAACTTTACTTGGGCCATTTAAATCCCATCAACTACCGTCTCTTGCTTTGGAAATTGTCTATAGCTCCTTAACTTACCTATCTTGTCCTACTAAATTGCCACCTAACAGAATACCCAAAAGATAGTACGCCTACTACATCTACAAAGCAACATTACATTCTATCTTAAGTGAGTTTCCCGATTATCTTCAGATATAAACTGACGGTTCAAAAACAGGCAGTGGTACAAGATGTGAGTTTATGTGCAATCACTACAGTGAAAGTTATCGTCTAAACGACAAAGTTTCAGTGTTTGGAGCTGAATTACTTGCTCTTAATAAATCATTGGACGGGATCCAACAAAATGAACATTTTAATGAATATATTATTATGAGTGATTCTTTAGGTGCTTTATCTGCCATAACAGATTTCTACAATAGTACATACATAAATGGAAACATTGTGCATGCCATGAGGGTATCAGCTCATGTAGGAAAATAGGAATACGAAGGGGCCCCAATACGGATTGGTAAACCGGAAACCCAAGCTGGCCACTCAGGAAATGAACATTGATTACGAGTATTTAACAGTAAAAGACATTAAAAACTACAAAAAAGAACTGATACGGGGTGAATGGCAACAACAATGGGATCATGCAACAACGAATAAACTAAAAAAAAATAAATAACACCGGGCCCAGATGAACCAATACAGTTATAAAAACTAGACGGGAAGAAGTGCTGTTAAATAGACTTAAAATTGGACACATGAACGCAACTCATAATTGCCTTTTAAATAAAGGAGATCCGCCCATACGTAACCACTGCGAACAGTCCCTTACTGTGTAGTATCTTATTACGCAATTTGAACAATACCTCAACCAAAGACAAAACCACCAAATCGACAGGGAAATGAAAATCGAAAACAACAGAATAACAGATATCAAAAAACCTATTATTATACCTAAAGGACGTAAAACTTATTAAATATATATAATATTTGCATAGTGTCAAAAACCAATGTAGTTGAGACACTATAATACTGTTAATACAAAAATAGGTATTCATAATAAAGGGTTCCACTTACCACAGCTGAAATAGCACATGGTACAAGTGAGGTTAACATTTAAAGATAAACATATACAAGTCAACAAGGATGTAAAGTACCATCAAAGGGGAGAAGTGAAATAATTAAGCAGTAAACTACATTATAAAAATCGTTATCCTGATTAAAACAAAATTATTGAAGGAACATGTTAAAGAGCGATTGGCATTGAAGATGACATAGAATGCAGTAAATTCGATATATATCTAAACCTAAAAATTTAAATTTAAGTAATTAGAATTAGTGACACAGAAACATTTTAGATAAGGACTTCCAAATTAACCTGGTTTGCAATATCAACCAAAATTGTTCCAACGATTTAGCCATTCACTCAGAAAAATTCAGGAATTGACAACGCTGATCTTGTCAGGGCTGAAATCAGCATAACGATTTCTAATTTTAAAAAAAACCTTCCCCAATCTCAATCATTCTCACACTTTAGAGAAACATACCTACTCTCTTTCAAAAAAATAAATAAATAAATAGTCGAAATTATTTTGCACTTAAGCCGACGAAGGTGATTGCCCAATCATTTTATATAAAGAGCGACAAGGTTTATAATTTCCTTGATTCTCCTGATATTGAAATTAAAAAAAGACACTTTACATAGTTTCACTTCAGCAGTTAGATAGGCTGTTAGAGACCATTTCGACAATACTAAATCCTTAAATATGAATCCCCTTTCCTTAGTTATAATGAACACATCAATTCCTAAGCTATATGGCCTACCAACAATCCACAAACTCAATATCCCCAATATTCCATTTCGAACACCCCGTGTCTGTCATTACATATTGGCTCGACAAATGAATTCGCAATTTCACTAATTTTAAACCTACATTTGCTAAAATTTCATAGACTTAACCAAAACTTTATCCAAATTAAATTTACCTGAAAATGTTACCTACCCTCTGTTTCTTCGACGTATCTAACCTTTTTTCCAGTATTCCTCTAACACCTGTTTTCAATTATTAAAGGAAATGCTTGCTGATTCTGATCTTAACAATAACCAAATTGAAACCTTACTGGCTTGTTTAAATCTAGCTGTCTCTTTTTTTTTCAACAAAAAAAGATTTAGCCATGGGATCTAACTCATCACCTCTGTTAGTAGAGATTTTAATAAATAACTTGGAAACAAACTTTTTTATGAAGCTCCTTTTATCCATAATATTATTTACTGGCATAGATATATTGATTATATCCTGATAATTATCAATTCTTAACACCCCAAACGTAAATGATCACATTAATTGGCTTAACTCAATACATCAAAATATTAAATTCACTTTTGAAATTGAACATAATAACTCTTTACCCATTTTAGATAATTTGATCACAAAAAACACTAACTATAATATTAAATCCCTTAGTTTTAGCATTCACAGGTAGGCCAGTTGTCCTAACCATACCATCCTTTAATCGCCCCTTCATGCTTTATCCCACAGTCTTGCTAATTTTAAATTTTTATTCAGACGTTTACGTTCCATTCCAATCTCAGACGAAGATTTTAACATAGAATTCAACATAATTAAATTTATTACTATTAAAACGGTTATCCTCTTAAACTAATTCTACCTATTTATTATAAACTCGGAATTAAAGTTTCCAGGAACTTAAACTCCGATTAATAATTCGGAAAATAAAATCATTCCTTCAATTCCTTATTAGGGTACAATTTCTTTGCCTACAAAAAATATTTTAAGCAAATATAACTTTCAAATTTTGTTTTCCACTACTAATTTCCTTCAGAAGTTATTAGTTTTAATAAAGATTCTACCCCTTTAATAGAAAGATCAGCTGTCTACCGTCTCAACGTCGTACGATTGTTTCTATATTGGTAAAACCGGACGTACTTAAAAAAAGAATTTTAAAAATAGTTGTATCAGAAATAACAACTTTATTATTAATCAACCTAATAAATTACTTTTCCTAATCACATTTTACAGTTTAACTACAACTTCGACCCTAACAAAGACTATAAAATTTTACTGCTAATATAGGCATTCTTTAGAATTTACTTGAGATATTTGAAATTATGTCCAACACTAATGAATTCAGATTCAATGAAATCACAGATTTTGACGCTAATATTATTTAGTTTTTTTTAAACGTTACTTATGATCAAGGACAAAATTACATAATAAAATCAAATTTATTTCAATAATTGAATTGTAGATTTTCTTGTTTTCGTTTAATTCTCTATTCAAGCCACGTGTTGTTTGGGCAGCTGAATGCCGTAACCGAGTCATGAAAAGGTTAATCGTTTACGTTTAATGTCCAATTCACAAAATAATTAAATGTAGTTCAAAACCTACTAACTTTTTGCAAATATTTTAAAATAATATTTAAAGGCTGTAGTGATCTGTAAAAATTATTTTATTCACATTTATAAAACTGTAGACAAAATTGTGTGGCTGCTTTTCGATAGAAATTTTAAAAATTAATTGATCGTATATTTGTATAGTGTGTAATCCATTACAAACTGTTTTAGTTTCAAAGCGAGCACTACCAAAATTGAAATAGCTGCAATTGAAAAAAAAAGGAAATTGATTTGTTATTAAATGTCTGGGAGGATAGAATTCGCACACTAACCGCTGACCTGGATGCCTCAAATAGGAAACGTTTTTAAGTAGCTGCAGACACAAAACTACCAATTACGCATGCTAAACAGGCAAATAGTAATGTATCCGGAATCATTTATTTAGATATAAATGGAGGAAGGTGATTGAACTTCAATAGTGTTAGAAAAGTCTCCAATCTATTAATTTTAGAAAATTGGGAATACGGTGGAAATAAGAAGTTAACGTACCACGGACTAAATTTAAATAAATTATTAAATATTAAATTTATTAATGAAATTAAATTGCAAACGTTAAGCACACATTTTTAACAATACAGTTTCTTCTGTTTAGTTACACAGAGCGATCAAAGATAAAATTGAAGGCCGAATTTGATGTTATCCACAGTTTGCTAGTTATTGGCAGTGTTGGGTAAGATACTTTTCATTTGTATCTAGATACAGATACAGATAAATCTCAAAATTGGATCTAGGTACAGATGTAAGATACGTGTTCTAAGATGTTTCTAGATACAGATACATAATTTTACAATGAATATGGATACCTTCTAAAATGTTTGCTAAAACAACAAATAATCGAAGACCCACAATTTAGCCACTAAGGCTTCAGTTACACTAGGATGACGGACGTTGAAATAAATAAATATATGTATAACTAAACAAATAAATACTTAAAAAGTAAAAAGTGTATTTTATCCATCACATAATCGTATAAACTGGTATTATTTTATTCTAATGCTAAATGTTATTTCCTTTCAAAATTAACATTGATTCAAACAATTTATCTTCTAATCTATTTCAGCATGGAGTCATAATTTGACCCCTCCATTAAACAATTTTTTATAGCTGCAAACGACGATTACACAGTTACATTAAAAAAAATTTGTTGTTGTTTATTTAAACAAAGGTAATCAGCGTTTTCCTGTTCAAAATATACAGTGATGGACAAAACCATGAAAAACACCTATATTTTTTATTTTTATTTTATTTTATTTTGTACTCGGCCAACAGCCGTTAGGCCAATTATAGTCGTCGCTGTACATTTTACGGGGACTTCCAACCCCACTAACGACTGCCATGATGTTATTCTGACATCCGGGACCAACTATTTCCGTGGCAGCCGTACCACGAGGCGCCGAGAGAAACAGCCGTGAAACTCCCATCCAAGTTCTGACCAGAAAGAGCGTTGCTTAACTCTACTGATCGTACGTGGACGTTTGTTCAAGTTACACCAATAATCTTGAATTGATACCTATTTATAATATTAATTATAAAATATATAATAAATATACAGTGTTCGTTATTCTAAGTACAATGGAACTATCCCTATTGCAATGTTACTTCCGGCTTAACCAAAATTATCAATATATGTACTGATAGAAAAGTTCAATAAATGTACAAAACTGGATATGTTTTTATTCAAAATCAAATATTCTATTGGAATAATGCTATTTGTCGCAAAAACGTTAAAACCGATATTAAGAGAGGTCTGTGGAATTTCAGTCCACTGTGGGATACTTGATATTTTATAATTTTCCGTTCAAAAATTAATAATGTAAAAGCAGTAACACTGATACTTTTAGAAAAAAACGTTATAACCGCTCTTAAGAGAGGGCTCTGGAAGTTCAGTTCCACTGTTAATTAACAATGCGAAACAATTGCTGCAGACAAGCATAATCTAGGCATACGTGTTTCTGTCAGTTGCTGTCCAGTAGTTTTCTTTATAGAAGCCGTACACTTGTGATAGTAATTTAATTTTAATTATGAATATTTAATCGGAATTTGTTGCTGTCTTTTAAATAAATCAAGAAGTTTTTAATATTTTTTTAAAAATATGTAGTAGCCGCAGATTTTGTTTATCAACATCAATTGTTTCGTATTGCCAGTTCACAACGGAACTGAAATTCCACAGCACTGTCTTAATAACTGCTTTGAAAGTTTTTTTGAAAAATATCGTTATGCAACGGTATAATAATTTAACATTGTTAACTAGAGAAAAAATTATCTACAAGATACGCTAAATTAAAATGTATCATAGTATTTGAAAAACAGAAGTTGATGTAATTTCCTGTAAAACCGGAAGTGCAACTGACATACTGATAACTGGTGCAGATAGCTACCTTAGTTTGAATGAACTTTGCTCATCATATTGTTTCCATATCTTCTCAAATAATAGAGGTATTTGCTTGGCACACCTTAGCTGTTACGTTATACCCTGTATGTAATCTATAGAAATTGGCCACATTTTCTGACAAACTTTTGCAAATGAGTGAAATGTTTATTAGCATTTTTGAACACAACTGATTGTATTGTGTAGAATAACTACAATAATTTTGTTTTATATACTAAGTCAGTAAATATGCAGGGCTTAATTGGTCGAAAAAAGTGCGTTGTTCTTCTTCAAATGGCTAATAAAAAGTTCTCATCAAAATTGTTCGGTAGGATCCTGCCTCTCAGTTATTCTTATTCCTAGTTACTTTCTTTTACTTCATAAAATAAAGTAGAGTAATCATGATTTTTTTCGAACTCGAGATTTTTGGGGAAATATTCGTTTTCGTGTCTTTTCGAAGTGATGTCTGTCTGTGAGTCTGTAAGTCTGTTAGCCTTTCTGTGTCCTTTATACAACCCCGATCGTTTAATCAACTGGCTTCAAAATTTATATCTTCGTTTTTAATATAAATTCGGAGATCCTAGTACCTTTTTGTTAAAATCAAGTAACCCGTTTTACTTATACAGTGCGTAAATTAAGTATGGAAACGGTGTTATTATTTGAATACGGCCATAGATAGAATTCTGAAATTTGGTATAGAAGTAAAACATACGGTTTTCTACTAATATTCGTGGTTCCAATTTTTTATCGATCGTTACGACTGCAGCACGGCCAACTTGATAATTTTTTTAAATTGAAATGAGGGTCGAAAGTACCAACATTAGAAAGCTGCTTGTGTGTAGAATCCAACGATGTAGCACTTGATATGGCAGTTTTGAAATCTTCACTATACCAAATTAAACTTTGAGAATATTATTTTCAACGGCTTGCTAGATATTCTAAAAATTTAGTTGGCGGTGAATGCTTTGTTTTGTTTTTCAACTTTAAACAGTACATTTATGAAGAATACCCATTCAACCATTGTATAAGAATTTACATACTTCCGCATAACTACGTCTTCTATCACCATATCCTATCATTATAAGAATCTCTATTCTCTCCTTTTCTGTATGATTTTCTACGGTACTTTCTGAGTAACTACGCAAATTCAAACAACACTTATAATTTTTGACGTTCAATATTTGTTAAACAACAGTGGCATTGTTTTGTTTTCAGCGCTTACTATCGGTTTCAGTTATCTAATAATTTTTTATCTACAACCTTTAATTTGGTATAGTGAAGTTATTTTTCAAAACTGCCATATCAAGTGCTACATCGTTGCATTCTACATAAAAACAGCTTTCTAATGATGGTACTTTCGACCTCCATTTCAATTTAAAAAAATTATGATTAAATATATAATAAAAACTTCATTATTCAGCTTAAATATTTATAACATGCTGCTTTATACAATTGTAGTGTTTATATACGTTTATGAAACTAAACTTTGTTGAAAAATATGAATGCGTTTCAGTCATGATTTTCGTGTTACTTTTTAAGTTTTTAAGCGTTATAAAAGTTTGTAGACTATGTAATTATTTTTTGTTGATTTTTTTATTGTTACTGCCACTATTATTGCTACAGTTTTATTTGCTGTACTAGGACTACAATAATAAACATACATAGAAAATATCCTGGATCGAATGTGTACGATACGATACCATTGCACCGGTACTTTTCGGTGTATCGAACATCCCTACTCTCTAAATTACGATGCAATAAACCTATTAAGAAATATAACTAAATTAAACAAGTTTCCAAGAGACATATGAAATTAAGTGTACCAAGTCTGTACATGGATGAACACTAATGAACAAAACCCTTCACTTCACTCCGGATTCCAATATGAGTTGATTTTGTTTTTGAACACACTTAACAACGATGCAGTCACTATATCATTACTAACATCATTCCATAGCTGAAAAGTTCTATTCGAGATGAAATGTTGGCGGTGATATGTCCTGAGAGATTCTTTTTGTTGGAAACTGTGGCCACGTAAGCAGAGATCTAAAGATAATTGTACCATATTTTCAGCAAAAGGAAACGGAAACAGATGTGGGTAAATCTATATAACTGAATTAAGTTACTCCGCTTTCTTCTGGTCTCAAGCGTTGTGAGATGCAGTGAGTTAAGCCTAGCCTCGTAGGACAAGCGTCTGAGCTGTCTGGACCAACGAGTTGCTGCCCTTTGCATTCTCTCTAGGACTTGCACGTCTCGACGGATCCACGAGGACCATACAGGCGATGCAAACTCGATCAACGGTCGAACATAAGTTATATATTTAAATTTGTTTTACAGCTGTTTGTGTAATTTATGAATTTGTAAGGTAGATAAGCAATTACTGGATCTATAATGTTTACCCTGATGGGTTTACATATTCACCAGAAACCAGAAACTTCTTCCACATTACAATCCGAGAGATAATATCAGCTAGGTTAAATGTTTAACTACGTGAAAACAATTACGTTTTTATCAAGACACATTAAAATTTATTATTAAAAATTGATAAAAAGACGTTACGTTTCGCTAAATCACAAAGTTAGCTTCTTCAGACAAATATTTTTTTCATAAATTAGGACACTTTATATAACAGGATCACATTCTGAAAATATTAATTACATGTTAGTTTTAGTTAGGTGAAAGGATAAATTTCCTCAATATTTTAAATTACCTGTTTTAAATTCATCTTAATTTTTTTGGTAGTTCTTAAAAGTTTTGTTGTAAAGTCAAAATAAAACTTATCTTGTAAAATCAGTTATATTCTTTTACTAGAAAATAAGAAACGTTAAAATTTTTTAATCTATAATAATATTTTAGCATTTTTACTTACAAATGAACTTTTCTTAGTTTTGGATTGTGTTGGTTTGAATCCTTGTTGCTTGAATTACTTGTTTTGAAGTTTCGTATTGTCTAAACATCGTTTTCCTTGTTGATATTTTTTATTTTTTATTTAATTTGATAACATCCTCTTTAGTTTGAGAAGGTATTTAATTATTAAGTATTTGCTCTTCTTTTACCTTTTTTGTCGGCAAAATACTTGTGGTTTTTTATTGTTCTTTTTTAAAATAAAATGTGTATATTATAAACAACAATGGACCAAGTACTGAACCCTGTGGTACACCTTTAGTAATTGACAAAGAATTGGATTTAGATTCCTTAAGTATAACGGTCTGAGAGCGATTAGTTAAATAACTTTTAATAATTTTAATGCCGTCAGACCCCAAACCAATAAATTTGAGTATTACAAACAAGAAGTAATAAATTATTTTTGTCAATAGCAGAAAAAATATTATCTGTAATGTTTAGTAGAGTCTTGGTGCAACTTTAACCCGGTCTAAAGCCTGATTGTATATTCGGAAGACCATCATGCTCAACCAAATGTTGACGAATTTGATATGCCATCATTTTTACAGGACCGTTGCGTTGACAGTGTAGGCAGTATACTAGTCCGACGCAAATTATTGAATTCCTTAGGTAGCTTGATTTTAGGTAAAGGAATAAGGTCAGCAGTTTTCCATGCATTAGGAAAAGAGTTGTTTAAAAGACATGCATTAATTGTATGCTTAATAAAGGGAATTAAGTACAAAGGGACAACATTCCACATTTTAATATTAATCCCACCGGAACCAAGAGAATTATATTTTATATTTAGACACAAATTCAGAATTTCATTTTCACTAACTGCTTTCAATTTAAATTTAGATTTAAAATTCGTAAATGTATTACCGTTATACAAATCAAGTAGCTCTTTATCTTCAAGAATATTGGAGTTGCTGAAGTTAACAAAAGCATTATTAATTCCATTCATCCATCCATTAAGTCTTCAGCCTGTAGGCTGGTTTGTCACAGCTAACCATTCTTGGCGGTTCATTGCCTTTCTTTTAAGCCCTTCATAAGTGTTACACTTCGCATCTTCCATAATTTGTTTGATATACTGGAGACGCGGCCTTCCTCGAGCATTTCTTCCTTCTATTTCCCCTTCTATTATGGTCTTCATTAATCCATCTCGTCTAAGTATGTGCCCTATCAGCTGATCTCGCCTCTTCTTTATGTGTTTCCACAGCCGTGCTTTTTCTTCAGCCCTTCGAAAAACTTCGTCGTTTGTTGTTTTATCGATCCAGCTAATTCTCATCATTTTTCTATAGCACCATACTTCGAATGCTTCTAATCGTCTCTTTTCAGCTTTTCCCACGGTCCATGCTTCACATCCATATAGTGCCACTCTCCAGATATATGTTTTTCTGAATTGTTTTTTGCTTGTTATTGATATGCTGTTCGATGTTAGTAAGTTCTTCTTGTCAAAGAAGACTTTTTTTGCTTGTTGTATTCTACATTTTATGTCTTGTATGCTTCGCCCATTGCGGGTTATTGTACTGCCTAGGTAATTCCATTAGCGTCACATAAATTGGGGGGAATTTCGGTATAATGCGACCTATTAAAAATATCTGTTTTTTTTAATTCTTTTCAAACTGAATTCATATCGTTGCTAATATTACGTACTTTAAATTCAACGTAAGCGTTTTTCTCGTTTCTAACTACGAAAGTTGTAAAAATTCTACATAATTTCTAATATCCCCAATGGGCAGGACTTTTACATCTTTTAAACCTATTCAAAGCTTTATCGCTCTAAGTGACATCATAAGTTTAATATTTGCGTCAACTAAGGCGCCCGGGGTTTCGAAATTTTGATGGTTTTACAAGTTGAGTTTAGCCCTATATAAATATATAACGTGTATTAAAAAAGAAAAACTTATTTAGGGTAGGCCTTGGAAAGAAAGATAGAAAATCTAGTCATGTCTTAACTTAAGTCTGTAGGTGAATGTCAGATTGCAATTTGTTTATGAAAACATCTGTTACTGTGACAGGTAAAAGTTTACACTCCACTCGTAATTGTATCAATCAAAAAGGAAAATAAGATGGCATGTACACATCAACAACGAGTGTAATAATCATATCGGTCAATAAAAATTGTTTAGGAAAATAAATTCAAGGTGAAGATGTAATTTAGTTCTCTCTGACTTGGTAGTTCATTTGCATCAATGGTTATATCTCAAGTAACGGCAAACTTCAATTTGATCATGGCATGCGGCGAATGAGTTTTTTTCGAACACACGATACAATGGGTTTCACTTTTAATGGGGACATCTAAATAACTTTTTGATTTTAAAAGAAATGAATATAAAACTTTTATCAGTTGTATAGGCCACGACAATATATCTTTTTATATGAATAGAGCTTTCATAAAGTCCAGATCTAGCCAACTATGACTAAACTAAAAAACAGTGTTTCATGTAAAGTCATAGTAGCGATTAAGATAGAGCAAAAAAATATTAAGAAAAGTTGTTATAAATCACTCAAAAACACCAAATACCAGATTTCGCTGACAAATTTTCATTTTTAAATTTGTTATTGCAATAATAAGAGTGCCATAAAACAAGAAAGAAATTCGTAAGTTATTTGAAGCGCATAAACGTCAGTTCACTAAACAGTTTACTTTAGTTGCAACTGTTGATCTTTGCTGAGCATAGACATTTAAGTATTGCTGAAAAAGTAGAAATTATTCGACTAGTTGGTGACAATGTACTTCGTTCTACCCAAGAAACTGCTAGAGAGTTTAACACGAACGTAAACGTCCACCCATCCGTCATCGAACTGTTGCATACTTGAATAACATTTTCAACACTACAGGAAATGTTGCTAAACCACGTCCACAAGAATTGAACAATCAAGAACAACATTTAGATGCAGTAATATTAGCAGCGTATCATAATAATCCTCACGGAAGTTTACGAGATATGGCTAGAAATTTAAATATTTCTTACTCTACTTCTTAAAGAAGTCTCTGTCGTCCCATCAGAAAAATTCTGTACAAAGTGATCCCATTAGTTAAAAAACAGTGTAGGAACGATTTCATTTAATAAAAATCAGAACAATTTATAAAAAAGCTAGTATATTATCAAACAATTTTACATATAAAAATAATAAATTGGCAGAATATAACAACTCAAGCCTTTGAGATTAGAATCAGTTAATTACCACAATAATCAATTACAATATTACATTAGCCCATAGGGAGTATCACAATAATATACAGGGTGCTATGGAAATGAGTGCAAATATTTTAAACCCGTAATAGAACTCGCTAAACTGAACAACTTCTCCATTTATCATTTTTTCGAAAACGCCCTCAAGACTGAGTTAAAATTCAAAACAATTTTACTCTAGAAATGCATACCCGCCTATGGAATAATATTAATGGCGCAAAACACAAAAACATTTATTTGAAATGCAAACAACAAGAACTGCATAGGTACTGATAAAACCTTTAGTTCACATCTGGTCACCGACGTGCTTTATCAATTGAAGTAGGTAAGTTATTGACCGCATGTTTTTTTGTGCAAGAACTTTGCAGTTTTAATATACTTGTGTCGTTCACCTTTAACTTAGATTTACTTACCAAGCGGCTCGTCAAATTTAGGGAATATAAATGATTGAAAATAATACGATTAAATGAAAAACGATAAATAGAAAAGTTGTACGTTTTGGTGAGCTCCATCACTGGTTAAAATATTTGCACTCATTTCCATAACACCCTGTATGTCATATATTATATTTGCTTTGTTGTGAATTGTAAACCTACCTTCTTCTAATATTCAGTTTAAAATACCTACGCTGACAGCGAGATTTCATTTTATTAAACGTATTCGTAAAAGGGCTTCAAATTTAAAAATTAAGATGCTTCTTTCCTTGTGGTTTTCATTACATCTTAGTATGAAAGCGTAAGAAAATAAGCAATTGAGTCTACAAAATGTGACCGAAGTAAAAAGTTTCGGAACAAAACACATTCCATCAGAAAAAACAAAGGATACCGTTGCAGAACAAATAAAATTCCAATAATGTAATAGTCTAGTGGATATGAAATAAATCTGAAAGTTCGACAATTAGAAAAAGGGTACCTGAATATATGTATATATATATTTTCTAGTATCATGGCATTATGCAAACAACAAACTGGCCGAATGAACAACGGAATTAAGTGCACTAACACCATAATTTCATGGGTTCCTGATAGTGTAGGACAAAAATGGCTTCGTCGAAGCCAAGCACGGTGAGAGTGAGAATGAAAAAGGTAAGTTACAATTGCAATACCATTATCTGCAGGTAATGCAATTTTCTATTTAAAAGTAGACTTCAATGAACACTAAGATTCAAATAAACTTTCCGCATAAAGAGGTAAACTGACCAACTAATCAATCTGTTAATATAGCGCAAACAGAATTGTCCTTTTCAACCAAGCAAATATCAAATCGCTTTAATAAAAATACCAAAAATGTATTACTTTAGCAAAAAAGGTTTAAAGTGAGAAAAATGATGCAAATCGAACCATTAGAGGACTACTATGTATAGAAAACCTATGAGAAACCACGATAGAAAGATCCTAAAATATTTATCACCCTCTGCTTTCACCTCTTTATCCCTCAAAAAATGCCTGTACTGAACCATTTTCTTCTTATTTTTAAGCAATAAGTGACGCTAAATCAGATCATAAGATGGGTATCTAAATTCAAGAAATCGAAGTTTCTAAACATCTTACCTTAAATTGTGCGTCTTGTGAACTTGTCAATTGGATCTTATGTGCAATATTAGGATTTATTATTGTTTGACAGCGAGGATTCCTTATGCATTCACTGCATGAACCCTTCCTTTATAGAACAATAGTACATCCTACTCTTCTAATCTTCTAAAACACTATCTACATTCTCTAGCTAAAATTCATTTTCGACAATTATTTTTGTCTGTACACGATCTAAAAAATCAACAAACAGATAAGAACCGTTCTAGCTTGCCCCTAGCTGTATTTAAGTATAAATATAAAGACAGAATGTCTGAATGTCATTGCAACACTCTGTTACACGGCTTAAATGCGGCGTAAGTTGCTTCTCGAAAGTGAAACGTGACTTATACTGAAACTTTAGCTGAGTAACAGACTGATTCAATAGTATTCCGCCCTTGTTGCCACTTTGTTGAGAGAGGGGTTAGCTAGAGTGGTATGGTATTTGGATGTAAATCCCACTGCAAAATGCATTTCTTTTAGAACAATACAGACTTTCAATCAGCTCGCTGATCTATTGATCTATGTATCTTTTAATCAATTTCATACCTATTATACTTAAAAATCTGATTCACCAAAAAACACGGAACACAGTCACAGTCACAGTGCGTATTACAACTACTTATCGATAATAAATAAGTTAATAGCTGATTTTATGGATATCTAGATCTAGATAGACTAAATACTTATAAATATGTTCTCGTACAATATTACTTCCATCGTTTGTCGACAGAAGTTTTGAATTCTGTACATTTGATCAATCATTTATTAACGGTTTAAAATAAACACTGAATATATGCTTCAATATCATAGTCTTCAAAATATAAAAGCTATTGTAACACATAAAAATAAATCAAGGGTAGTTAGTTATCTCAGAAAAGTCATAGAATCACGACTTCTTTTTTTAATTGCAATACCTAACATTGACCGAAACCTCAGCAATTTCTGAATTGCTGTTGATATCTCTAAGTAGTAAGTATTCCGACCTACGATTTTTTATGAACGGCGAATTAGGATTAGAAAATGTAATTACCATCTCCTCAATTTTTAACAATGATCAATCATCGATTCAACTAATTAGAGCTACTAAGAATACAATTCTGCACACTATGTAACACTAATTTTGTTCGTCAAATCCTAACAACATGTGAGAGTAGCAATTATTGAAAATTGGCGAAAATAAAGCAATATACTTCATTTTCTAGCGTATCCAAGTTACTAAACATCTCTATTAATTTTTGCATTGTGAGATTAATCCCAAAACTTAATTAATCTACTTTATATCAAAAAATTCCCGCACACTTTCACAGATAAAGATATACATTACGTGCAGTATTCGAAATTGCTGCTATCAGGACAACAGCGCGCGAAAAAGGAAAGGCAGCTTGTTTAAATGCTCATAGCCGAAATAATATAGTGGACAGTTCAAGACCGGTCGTTTACAATCGTTTAGTTGAAATATATAACAGAAATAGTTTTGTTGTCAATGACGGTCAAAAGTCAAAAACGGAGTACTTTCATTAAAGACCATATTTCTTACAAACTGGCAGATGCAAATTGGTTGAATATGGCAAATAGACGTAGCTTGCAAGCAGGCTGCTTGTATTACAAAATTATCAACAAGAAGGTCCCTACTTATCTTTTGAACGTTTAAGCTTTCGTACTGACGTGCACAATTTGAATTTAAGGTACAGGGGTTTATTGACTCCTCCAATGCATAAGACTGTACCTCTTGAGAGATCCTTTTCTTATAATATAGTTTCTGAGTTTAATAGTAGGCTCCACAGCATTGAAGCAACTTCTTTACAAGTCTTTAAAAATAAGTTAAGGCATCTGTTGCAGTCAGAGCAGTAAATACACTGTATTTTGTTATTACCTGTGTCTGGCATGTGCAAAATTGCTACATTGTTTTTTTTTCATATTATCCGCTGGAATACTGGTTCGCGAGGAAGAGCAGAAGGCACTTAGTGTCTTTCTGAATGCGCGCCATTTAGTCCTTATAATTTAATCTTGTGGTGTAGATCTAGTAGTTTACCATTATGCATATGTTTTTTAATGTAAATGTAATGTGATATGAATGTAATATTATCAGGACTAATAAGCCCTTTATTATTATTATTATTATTATTTTTCGACTGCAATAACATCAGTGACTTAAAATATATTCTGGATAAGCTAAAAACTCGAGTGGAATAGAAATGTGGCAGTTATGTTTGACTATATCAATAATCTCCGAATATGAAATCAGCAAAGGCAGAGCAATACATCACCATGGTGGAAGAAGGCAAAAACTAGAATCCTATACAGTTAGCAATATTAATTAAGTGTATTCGAATGTGAATATTTGACAAATTAGGACTCCAATAATTGTTGAATTTTTTATATTCATTACGGCGCGGCGGCCTATTTTAAATTGTTAAGTAGAACATAACTGATTATATGACTTCATCATCGGCATCTTTCAAATACGAAACCTATAACATGAATATGTTTTACAATGTACAAATTACAAATATAATCAGCTGTATCCAAACGACAGATTTTAAACGATATCGTTTTTATTGTTTCTTGCTCTGCAGTGTCAATCATGTGAACGAAATTGCTGCAACACTTGATCTTTCCGACTTTGTACTTGTATATTGCTGGCCAATGTTTTGAGTAAGTTAGAGTAATTGCAATTCATATCTATCATAATCTGAGATCGATTAGACACACCAACTTAATTAAAAATATATAGGAAAAGCATAAATGCATGTAAACATGCAAGTAAATGCCAACACCATAAAAATTTAAAAAGAATAAGGCAAGAAGACACCATTTCGCCAAAACTTTTCATAACGGCATCTTGAAAAAATTGGATTGGTATAAAAAGGCATAAATGTTGGATAATATTTGAACCATTTGACATTTTTCAATGATACCGTATTCATAAGCAGCAACACCAAAGTGTTACAATTCAATGTGTGTATCAATGATTTAAATACACAATCTAGTAGGCTTAAAAATTAATGAAACTAAAGCAAAAAAAAGTGGTGACGTGACTACCTCCCTGGACTTTCCCATACTGGAAACTGTTCATATCGTCTTTATTCAACAGTCTTACAACATAACAAAATTTCAACTCGATGACTGACGTCTTCACCGTGATAAGCGTTTACACTTTCACGTAAATTGCGGGTAAATATAAAAGAATGTGTAGTTCAAAACGTGATCACCGAGCTTCTGTAGATGGCGCCAAGTGGACAAGCCGCCACTGTGCTAGTTTATGTATTATTTTCCTCAAAACGGCTGTAGCACCGAGGTGAAATTTTTCTAAGTACCTGGAAATTATATTTTCTAGGGCATACAAAATCGATTTTTTTATTTTCGCGGAAAAAGATTCTTTGAACGCAAAAATATAACAACCGTTAGAATAAAAAAAATATTTTTCAAAAATAGAGGCGGGAGGGGGGCCGGTGCGCTTACATATATCCACGAGTGTAATATTTTTGCATATTCATATGCTCCATTATGCACTGAGCAATTCAGTGAAAACCCCAGCTACCTATCTTGTTTTGTTTATTAATTAAAGGGGTTTAAATTTTCAAACTCAAAGCTTCGTAGAGGGCGCCACAGATAATTCATGAGATTCTTTAAAAAACAGATCGATAGCCCTTTTCGGGGTCTATCAGTGTATGAAGTTTAAACAAATTCCTGTGGGCAGTTTTTGAGAAATGATTTTTAGAAAATTTCCAAAATTTTGAAAATTTGTAATTTAGGCCCCTTAATATTTTTCAAAACACTTTTTATATCACCTCATGTTAGCCTTCATATACTATTCAGAAAAAAAAATCAATTGAATTGATTCATCCGTTTTTGAGTAATAGGGCGTTAAATCAAAATTTTCAAAAAATCATAGCGCCCTTTATTTTAAACCTAGCGAGTTCGGCAAAAAACTAACAGATTTGTCTTATGACCCTCTATCGTTATCCGCGATAAAATTTTCAAAATTTTAATCACGAAAACAGTGATACCAAAAAACATGCGTAACTTCCGCTTCCGGTTTCGGATTTTTTTGAAAAGCTTATTTTGTCGATGAATTTCGATACACCCCCGCATTCCAAAGCGCATCAAAATCGGAGCAATACTTTCGGCTGTAAGAGCGTCACCCACCCACACACCCACACACAGACAGACATTTTTAAAAACCACTTTTTTTGGGTTCCTAGAGGCCCAAAACGGATATTTCTGTGAAAATCTCGATTTCCAAAATTTTCATGATTCCAAGATTTCCCTATAACCTATGGGTATGGGAAAGTAATAATGACGAACACCACTATATCCATATTATGTTGGAAAATAAAACATAGAAGTGGTCGCTAACTATTGTAATGATACATAGGGGTATTAAAATCAATTTTAGAAAGGATTAAGGGAGTATAATGGTTGAAAATAATCAAGATCTATTCAAATATGAATTGGGGATGTGAATAATTATTATGCAAGTAGAAGGTAAAAGAGAATTTGTAATTGAATGGAGTCTGGCTGAAAGGCAGATGGATTCAAAAATAATATAATATTTTAAAAATTAAGGTTTGAGGGGAAGGACAAATATTTAATTGTAATAATTATAAAAATAGTAAGTGTAAATCAATATTATGAGATAGAGTGTAAAAAGTAGAAAAATTATATCGGTTAAGCCACTTTGTTTCGATTATTAGAAATAACAGATTTAAAAAATGTATCTGAAATAATTTGGTGTAATTAAAATATTAAATAAACCCTAATTTTGTTGAGAAATGTTTGGATGATAAAAGGGTAATATACTAAATTGGCGTGGTGAAGTTAAAAAGGAAATTTAAACCGAGAAGAATAATTAAAGACATAAAAGTAAGGAAGATTACAAGTATGTGGTAAAAAACTAATGGCAAGCAGAATTAATCTACAAATGTGAATAACTGGAGTAAAATACTAAGTCAAGTTTATTGAGAATTACATTTGACATCATATATATTAATGGAATTAGATTGCGTCGCGCTGTTTGGTGCTAAGGGAGAGTTCCAAAGCAGGACCATTAGTTAAGGAGGGGACGTTCCAGGCAGTTGGCAGATGTAGTATTGGATGAAGGTAGCTGCAGATTGGGTCTGTTAGGTTGCATACTGTGGAGAAGGTTTGAATTGCTAATTCTGGACAGTTGGGATTTTTTGTCTGTCAGTGGGGACTTTCATTGCGGGAAGGTGCTTGAGAGGTTGGATCAGTAGGCGAAGAGGAGCAGGTTGGTTGACATCCAGAACATTGTTAGAACCAAGTGAAAGGTGCGTGATCTTGAGTAGTAATATAATTACTAGAAAAGGAAATAAAGACTAAAAGGTGAATGGTTATTAAAAAATTACTTACTGTTTTTAATATTGTTGTGTACTAGTAAAACGATCTGGTATTTGTCATTTAAATTTCAAATCTGTTTGACATATACTTGACATAAGTTATTTTGACTTATGGGAATGCTATTTAAAATTAGAACATCAAATTTCAGAAATAAGCAAGCTAGATAAAGGAGTCCACCCTGATTTTTCAGGAGCTAGTACAAATAATAATTTTTGGCTAATTATAAGATCACTGTAAAAGGAAGTTGTGTGAGTGTATCAACACCAGATTTTTTCTTTTAACTTCACAAAAAAGAAATTTTAGTATGAATGTCTTAATCTTTTTAGTTGTTATCATTTATATTAATGTTATATTCTTTGATGTATACTACAGTAGCTTATTATACAGTTTCAGAGCTTGATAAAGGAAACATTTTTGCCCAATTGCTTTAACAGTGCTAACAAGTACAGCATCACTCTTTTTCTAGTCATGTACGTATGCTTACTTGAATTAATTATTTCAATTGTTTTTAATTATTTCTAACCTGTATTTGTATAAGTTCGCTGCAGCACCCCATGCTATTATGCATATGGACAGTAGTGACTGCACTAATGCATAGTAGAAGGTGTAGAATTGTTTTATTGATATCATTTCTTTAAGCTTTTTGAAATATATACCTGCCTTTCTAATCTTGTTGCATAATTTATTAATGTGCGCGTCCCACCTCCGATATTGATCCAGCAATTATTCCTAGGTATTTTGTTTGGAAAGACTTAGTAATGCCAAGAAGCTGAAGGGGACCAACATTTGGATAGATGAGGAGTATACGAAGGAAACGATGGAAGAAAGGAAAAAGCTGATACCAACAAAGAAAGAGGCGAGAAAACAAGGACATAGCATACCTAAAACATAACAATCTGGTAATTTACAATGAGGGAATACGAGGCAAAGGATGAGGAAGAAGAAAAACTAGGAAGAGAAAGAGCAAGCACGCAGACGGGATACAGCAACAGTAACAAAAAAACTGATTTGTACAGACACAACAAAAAACATTAGTAATGAAGGCTCTGGCGAAGATAATGAAATCGAACTGGTAAAACAAAAAAAAAAGCAAAATAAACAGAGGTGTAAGAGATGGAAGACAGGGAACATATGACGTATAGTAGGAAAAGAACATGAACTAGATGAAGAATTTAACAAGGCAAAAATGGATATACTTGAATAACAGACACAAAAGGAAAGGGAAGGGAGAGAAAATACTACAAAGTGGAAATTTACTAATATACGCGGGAGTTGAACAAAATCAGAGAGCAAGAGAAGGGGTGGGTTGCATAGTAAAAAAAGAAATGCATAAATACTTTAAAAATTGGGTAGCTATCACAGAAAGAATACGTAAGATAGAATACAATTAGAAAAAGCAACCGCTGCTTCCCGCACCAATGGTCGACCCGCTTCTCCGAGCCTCCGGCCAGCTACCTCGTCAAGGAGCCCGACGACAGTGTCTCATACACTGGCCACTCCTGGCCCCACGTCTCGCCCCACCGAGACGTCATAAATATTATTAACAATATTAATCTTAGGATTTATTCCATTGAGTGTTTTTTTTTGTAAATATTAAACCTGTAGAATAAACATGATTGTAACTATAGGTAAATCACGGAATCAAACGGTACACAGTAACTTTAAATAATAACTAAATATTTGATGACGTGCACCGTTTATTTCCAAGGTTTTACTATACAAAAATTCGTATATTTCCTGCAGCCCCACGGCAAACCGGACAGGTGACGTTGGCACTTTCCAAGAGCCTCCTGTGCAAATTCGGCAGATACACAGATGCCTACATGGAACTACAGCCATCGTTGACCGTTCGTCTAGCTTTGGAGACCCTGCATCGGTCTTCGTGTGCTAAAGAAAAATTTTATGAAAAAAGAATATGTACAATTATAAAAGCAACAACGTTGCTATGTTACATAATCACAGATATAGTCGATTCTTCGCAATTTTAAACGTTTCTTTTGCCTAGTACAACATTTCCGTTGACACCCTGTATAATCTATAAATGAGTTACCTAAAATACCACCTTCTCAATACTCTAAAAGTGCCACGTTTAAGCTACCAGATGGAAAACCTACTTTAATACAGGTGCATAAATGTTACGAGGGAGTTTTCATCAAATTTAAACCTAAAATGGAAAATACATTTTATCTACGATAGTGTGTAAAATTGACTTTTAGTTGGCAGTTTAAAGTTTGTAAAACGACTGTTTAATAATAAGTTTTCATTAGTTCACGTCGTCAGCAGCAACGTATTTTAAAAATTTTAACCACGCAAAATGACGACCGGTTGCTACTAATCTTAATTTACATTTAAATAATTCATTATTTATCGTGTTTCTATATTCTATCGCAGATAAAATATTGTACAATGCACATGCGTAAATAATCTTTAGTCACTCGAGGGGCTTTTGAATTGACAGATTATAAATAGGAAAAACCATGGCACTATGTATTTTTTATTTCTATAATACAGGATAACATGTAAATTAACATGTAAATACCGGGCTCTGTGGCCAAGTTATTAAGCATTCTAGATACTAATCCAAAGATCGCGAGTTCGATCTCCACATGCAGTGAGGTTTTTAAATATTAAAAATGCAGAAAGAGAAACCGTATACAAAATGTATTGTAGTAATCGAACACTCTTTATCCTAATAAATAGTCATCAAGGGATAACATTTTAATTATTTCAAAATATTTGTTGACATTTTTTAAACAATTGCGTTACTTTGCTCCATCCGTAAATACTCCGTAAATACGGAACTGGCACCTTAAACACAAGTATATTAAAATTGCGATTTATTATTGAAATACAGTACACGTTTGGCAGTCGCATACTTCTTAATGACCATGATAAAGACAGAGGTTTATAACACGACTTTAATCATTTGACGTCTTGTTCAGCAATAATTATACAGGCCCTCCTAATAAATAAAATTTTAGAAACAGGAGAATCAGCAGTGATTAAACCACTGTTTAAAGGCGGTGATAAGAAACTAGCTGAGAACTATAGGCCCATCTCCCTAATTTCTAATGTGGCAAAAATTTTCGAAAAAGTCATCATAGACCGAATAGTGAGCTTTATCAATAAATATAACTTGCTATCATCTCAACAGTATGGGTTTCAAAAAGGTGTATCAACACAAGATGCTATAGCAGAACTGATTGGAAATGTTCAAATGGCTCTTGATGAAAATATACTATGCTTCTGCATCTTCGTCGATCTAGCCAAAGCATTTGACACAGTCAATCATGTGAAATTATTAGAAACGCTGGGCGATATAGGTATAAGAGGCATAGCAAATAAGATTTTCCATTCACATCTGGAAGATTTCAAATTGTAAATATCAACTAGTGGACCCGTTGCAAAATATTTTGCAAGTTAGAAAACTTCTTTGTAACGTGTGGCAGGATCCATTAGGTAAAATTTAGATTTTTAAGTTTTTAAAACTACTCACACGTGATATTGCTGCCTATACTTGACAGTGGCTAAATACTGGTTGTGGCAAATACGATATAATCCCACTTTATCCATAGTTTGTTCGTGTGATTTATTAATTGTCATCGCAAAGGATAGGCGCACTGAAAAATGTCTTTTCGGAAAGCAAAGAGGTAGTGCAATATTAGAATGTGTTAATCTATACTCGGTAATAATACTCTTCTGCCTGTAGCTTGTCCGTTTAATACCAAATCTAAGCATTTCTCAAATAGATTGCATACCATTAATCTTATCTCATCTATTAAACCAGTAGACACATTAAAAATGTTCGAGGGAATATCTATTGATCCTATTTTTAGTGTTAAGCAATGTGGACATATTCCACTGAAATTTAACGAATCTAGAAATTTAGAAAATTATAAAATGTTGTCATTATGTGATAGAATTGTATTCACACTCAATATTGTTTTTCATATTCAGGCAAGAGAGATATACTTTTTTTGTTGATTTCATCGCAATATTCGTTTTTAGGGCTAAAATTGAGAATTTTGAGGGTAGGGTAAGACCGGCTAGAAAATCGTTTAAATAAGCGACATGCGCTTCACGCGAGAGCGGACAAAACTTCAAAATAACACGTCCCAAGAATATGGGCCACGTGCACGGAATTTTTTTTATAAAAGCTTGTTTGCAACTAACTCCGCCAATTGGCGTAGGTTTAAATGTCCAAATATTTATTTCTACACCAAAACTCCTCCAAACAGCGCGGGGCACACAAAGAATGAAAAGCAGACTAACTCCCCCATGAGATTATAGAAAAACCGTGCAAGGTGCTAGCTTCGCTGTAAAAATGAAACGAAGGTCGAAGCGCAATATCCAAGCACCACCAAAAAAAGTAATAGCCCACCTAACGAATTTCGATGCGCGCAAACTGAATATCGAGACTAAAAGTGTGTTCACAGAGTGCCAACCGCTAAGAGAGTATTTACACCGTAACACCCTTTGGTGGTGAATTCCAAAAATTTCTGAAAATGGTTTGGCCTATTTGTAAGACGATCGAATATGCCAAATTTCAACTTTCTATCTGTAGTAGTTGGCTCGTTAAGGCAATCTTTAAAAAACAGATCTATTTAATTTAACGCTTTTAAGTCGATGCATTCGGCAAAACCCTGAAAATGGTTTGACCTGATTTGTAAAACGAACTAATTGGCGAATTTCGACTTCCTACCTGTATCTTCTCGTGACGATCTGTAAACACATCTACCTTATTTAAACCCTTTGAGAGGATACATTTCGAAAATCCCTGTCAATGACTTAGTTCGATGTGTAAAACGACCTACTGTGCCGAATCAACTTTCTACCTACAGCAGTTACCATATTATGGCGATCTTTAGAAAAACACATCTACCCCATTTAACCCTTTCGGGAGTTATTTTTGAAAAAGCCTGAAATTGATTCGACCTAATTTGTAAAACGATCTAATATGCCGAATTTCAATTTCCGGCCTGTAGTAGATCATTTGTGATTATTTTTAGAAAAACACTTGTGGCCTATTTTGAGAGAATGTATTTCGAAAAACCCTAAAAACGATCTAAAATGCCGAATTTCAACATACTGCCTGTAGTAGTTTTCCCGTGGATATATTTTGACAAATAGATTTGTTTCATTTAACCCCTTTCGGCGATGAATTCTCCAAAACCCGAAAAATGATTTGACCCGATTTGAAAACTGTTCTAATATGCTCAATTTCAACTTCCTATACCTACTTGTATTAGTTTCCTTGTGGCGATATTTAGAAATACAGATTTGTCCCATTTAACTCATTTCGGGGATGAAATCTGCAAAACCTTGAAATTTACTTGATCTGATTTGCAAAACGAACTAATATGTCGAATTTCAGCTTTCCACCTGTAGTAGTTTCCTCGTCGTAGATCTTTAGAGAAACAGTTGTCACACAGTTAGTTTCTTTGGAGGAATAAATTTCGAAAAGCCCTGAAAATGATTTGACCCTATTTGTAAAAAGAACTAACATGGCGAATTGCAACTTTTTACTTTCCTCAGATTCTGTTATGTAACGATCTATGAAGTAAAAGTCAATCCCGTCGAATAGAGGGTAAAAAAACTAAACTTTTTTGTAGACGATATTGTTTAGTATAGTATAGTTTTCCCTTCTCGTTTGAGTACCGATAAGTTGTTTGGAGAACTGACCCCTAAACAGTCTAGATGACCGAGAGACGAAGGGGTATTCGAGGAATGAAGACTGTCTTCCCTTCTTCAAAACTTATGAAAATTGTGGCCTCAGTGACGTTTCGATGCGAAGCTTTCACCAGAAATCGAATTTGGAAGTCTTCACGTTTCTCAGTAGTATAATGGGTGCTCTAACTTTTAAAAACAGGCGATTTGGAAGATGTCAGGGAGGGTCGAGAGTGTGGAGAAACTCAACGTGGTAGTGCACCGTGTCATCTGCCTCCACCACAGTGTTAATCGACTGGTAGATCTTTTCCTCAGAATGAAAGGCTCCGAGGTGTGTGTTGCTGATTTTTAGTGCCTTATCATTCTTCAGCGTGATAATCGCCCTTTTTCGAAGTCAGGACACAGGTTTTGCTGTTATGTTCTTAATGTCGGAATATATTATGTTAGGTTGACGACACCTGTCACGGCTTGACATAGTTTTCGTTGCAGAATTTCAAGAGAAGTTTGTACTATTCGACCTTGGAATATCCTCTCAGGTGAACCCTTATGTAAATTCAAGACAATATGTCCTTATTGTACTGATACTGCATTTTGAAAAATCCTTTATCTAATAGACGTGTCTGTCCGGGACGCTGGTCTGTCCGGGACGCAGTTTTGTCTGTCTGGGACGCTGTTTCAGCAGCCAAACCGTAAGAGATAGAGAAAAAAGTTATTAAAGTTATATGTTTGGAATGGTCATCTCAGGTCAGGAACCGAATTTCAGTCTCTAACACTAATTATTATCTTAATTATATCCTAATCCTTACTTTTTAGGTTAGATTCTAGGCAAATTTTATCAAGGCGAATGCGACTGGTAGTTTGCTACCAACAATGACGTCATATACGTACGTGTGGTGAATACGCGTTCTATTTGCAAAACGGTCTTTTTTGTTTTATTAAATGAGACATTTGTCTCGCTGGACTGCTAGTCACTGTTATAACACTTTTTTGTCTTGAGAGCAACTGCCATTTAAATATCGTCGAGCGGATAAAACCACAGTAAATCAAAAGCCATCCATTGCAACATATTTTGCAACTTATAACACTTCTTTGTTGACAATGTTTAACGTGTTGCACGATCCATTAGGTAAAATTTTAATTTTAAAGTTTTCAAAACAACGCACACGTGACATTGCTACATATAATTGACCATGGCTAAATACTGGCTGTCCTTGAATTTGTCCTTCCGATTTATTAATTGTCATCGCAAATGCTAGGCGTACAGGCAACTGTCTTCTCCGAAAGCAGAAAGGTAATGCAATATCAGGTGTTAAATCTATACGCGAAATCTATACCAGTAAACACATTTAAATTTCTCAAGAGAATAACAATGGCCGCTATTTTTAGTGTTAAGCAATGTGGAGGGTTTTTACTGAAATTTTACGAATCTAGAAATTCTGTAGAAGATCGTAAAATGTTGTCATTATCTGCAATTGTAATCACACTCAAATATTGTTTGCATAACCCGGTAAGAGAGATATAATTTTGTGGTTAATTTCATTGCAATGTTCGTTTTTTTTTGGCGCTAAAATTGAGAATTTTGAGATACTAAGGGCGTTCTCAAGAGTTGACAAACTATTACCAAATATTTCTATAATGATGTCCTCCTTGGCAATTAGTTGAGATGGTATTTTAATCCTCTTCACCTGTAATCGTGGGGTACTCTCCATTTTCAATTTGCAAGAGAATGGGCGATGTTTAGGTACATTCGATTAATAATGAACTGATGTACAGTCAAGATTCACTCACACACGCTACTTTTCAAAAGGCAAGATTGAAATTTTTTAAAAATTCGCTGCCACTTTGACGTTTCTCTAAGAATTCAGCCGGCCGTATTTAACACAAACAAAATCGAGCAGTGCAGTGGATCATTGCAAAAATCGCCAGAACATCGCGGGCCGACTTCGAGAACTTACTTGTTCCACTGCTACGCGGGGCAAAGCTACGTCACTTACACGCTACAATATTATGTGTTTTCTCTAAAAGTTATGCAGTTATTTGCAATCTAAGACTTTTGTGCACATCTACATGGTGACGGCTTTCAGTTAAAAAAAGAATTATCGAAATCGGCCCGGTGGAAGTCTCAAAATAGATGTCGAAAGAAAACGCTTCACGTTTTAAATATATAGATGGTGCCACAAGTGAAGAATCCACAGTAGAATATGGAGTCCCACAAGGTACATGGGATCCGTGCTTTTTACAATATATGTAATTGATTTACTACAACTAGAAACTAAAAGTAAAATTCTCTCGTATGCTGATGATACGGACCGCAACTGGACCAACCTCAAGCGAACAGCAGAGAAAGATATGGAAAAAATAAAACAGTGGTTCAATAGAAAACAATTAACAGTAAACTTAAAAAAATACATACCGTTTGCAAATTATAAAGTTACATAACCACCACACACGCAGTTAACTTTATCAGATTTTAAACATGTTACGGTTCATATTCAAGAAACAGACAATATAAAATATCTTGGTATAAATATAGACTGTCACCTAAGATAGAATGTACATATTGACAACTTAATTAAAAAACTAAGAAGTATGCTGTACAGGTTTAAAAAACTAAAACAATATTAATGCAAAAACATGTGAGAACGGTATACCATGCACTGGTGGGCTCTCTGCTACAATGTGGTATTATAGCATGGGGCGCAGCACCTAATACTTCTGTTAAACCACTGGAGATCATACAAAATATATTTAAAAAAATAATATACAACAAGAAATATATATATTCATCTGAGCCACTCTATACAGAAACAAATACGTTGGATATTAGACCTCTCTTTGCAAAAACTATTAGAATACACTAGTATAAAAATAAACATAAACTAGAGAACACTAACCATATACACCACACGAGAAACAAAACAAAAAACTATTTTAAAACTAACAGAATGAAGAAAAAACTGGAACAAAGATTAATACAATTTCTGGGTCCTAAATTGCTTAACGCATTTCCAAGACAATTACTAAACTGATTACTTCAAGGAAATCGCAGTGTTATATTAATAATTATAAACAATGTTACATCTTGTTCACACATCTGTATGGAAGGTCTGGACCTGATCGGGTCTAGGACACAACGCCCACTGGTCACAAACCCAACTTCGACTTTGGTCATACCGTTCAACTTTTTCTGAAGCACATTTTCATAGAAATTTCGGACTAGATTCATAACTGAAGAGGTGCAGGCACCCAAGTAAGTGTGCAGAACTTATACTTCTATATATGTATCTGGTATATGAATACTTTTGAATTTTAATTATTTTTATTGCAACGTGAATGGTCGGGCTACAAGTCAATAGAAAGATTAGGCACACATACATTTTGAAAAATGTATTGTAGTCGAAAGTGTTGAAATATTGTTGAAAATATTTAAAGTCGCGGCTTTTTTTTACCGGTTGTCCAGTAAGATTCTTTGCAGCGGAGTTGTGCATACATCTATTTATATACACTTACGTGTATATTATCAGAAACGTTAGTAAAGTGTTTTTAGGTTCCAACGAATAGAAAGTTCATTTTGGATATAACAAGATGTTCTACGGATTAAAATAAGAACCACTATTTACAACTATTTGTATTTATTTACTATATTTACTAACTACTATTTACAATTACAACTACTATTTACATTCAATCGATATACCAACAAGAATATCAGCGACAATTAAATTTAACTGAAGTAGAAATAACTAACACCAATACCAAGCTAAAAACGTAAAATCACCTGAAAAAGACGAAATTTCTAATGAACTATTAAAATATGGTGGCCAACTAGTACTAATAACCGAAAATCATAAACTTTTTCAAAAAATAGTAGAACTTAATACCAATCGACTGGCATAAATCTATAACAGTACCAGTATCCAAAAATGAACTCTACAGGTTGGTGGTGGACACTGTGAACATAGGCAATCAGATGAGCTAGTATACAGTTTATGGGCTTTGTATGCGTTAGACAGAATAGAATAATATGCTATTAACATCTAATATCCGCAGAACCCAAGTGTTTTATTTTTAAAAAACATTGAATTCTGGGATACTATAGATTTTAATTCATATATGTCTATTATTCCTGTTTAACTCATACAAATCCCACATTCTAGCTCATGTTAGCTTATGTTCACATTATCCACCACCAATCTGTATAATATAACATACACTGTCCGTCATAAATTTGTAACACATCGATTTTTTTATTATCCATTTATCAGAAAATTTTATTCCTGATACAAGTTTCTACATCTTCTCAAACTAAAAATGCACTTGCCAAAATTTAAATATCTTATTTCGTATACGGGGGAGGTTCAAAAATATGAAAATTGTTCAAGAATAAAGTACCCTTATTTTTCAAAATCGACAAAAATATTATTTGAAGAAGTTACTTAGAAATAAAGGTAGGTGTTAAATATAAAGTCACAGTGAAGAATGGCCTCTCCTGAAGCCAAATTGATATTTAGGTATTGTGTTATGATTTTCAATATGCTGAAGTAGTCGACTGTGGATTACTTTTTCGAAGAGCTTAGAAAGTGATGTCAGTAGACTAATGGGTGTGTAACTGTTTAATTTCTTTTTGTTTTACCCGGTTTTGGAATCATTACGATCTGTGCATGCTTCCAAGTTTGTGGGAAGTAGCCCAGTCTCATACAGCCGTTGAGTGTTGAGCTTAGATAGGCTAACGTCGTCTTAGTGAAGTGTTTGAGAATATTGTTGGTGATTAAGTCATGTCCGGGAAATTTTGTATCTGGGAAGTTCTGTATGATGCTAAAGAGTTCATCGGGTGAAGTTGGTTGGATACAGTCGGGTATAGGTACTCTACTTTCTATATCATTGATGACTTGCAGTTTATGGGTGGGCGTGCAAGTGATTACAGGAGTGAAATTACTTTCAAGATTACTGGAGAAAGCGGCTGCTTTTTCAAGGTCTGTGGTATAGGTTATGTTATTATTTTCGGAAGATAATGGGGGGAGTTCTGCTTTTTGGTTTAGTATTTTTCTTGTAGTTTTCCATAGGCCCCAGTCTCCCGTGCTAAAGTCAGCTATGTGCTTTTGGTATGCTGTGAATCTTAAGGTGTCTAACTCTAGTTTGATTCGGTGGGTTATGTTGTTTAGACTGTTTTTGAGTTGGGGATCTCTGGTTCTTTGCCATTCTCGTCGAAGTTGACTTTTTGTTTTACTTAGCTCAATGACGTATCTAGAGGAACTATCATCAGTCTGATAAGTTCGTCTGGGAATTGTTGTGGTGGCAAGTCTAATACTTTCCTCTATTGTTGAGGTAAGATGGCTTATGGCTACATCAATGTCTTTTTCGGTTTGAAGGCTTGTTGGACAGTGTAGTTTACTATTCATCTGATCTTCAAAGATGTTCCAATCTACTTTGCTACTGATTAGTTTTAGGGTGGGTTGTTTGATGGTTAAAGCGTTCGTGAATGATACAATAACAGGGAGGTGATTAGAATTTAGTTCAGTTATAACTCTTTGGTAGATTCGTTTATTAAAATTTTTCTGAAGAACTATGTCAAGTGTATCAGGCTGGTGGTCAGCGCGATACGGGAAATATGTGTATTCGCTAGTTGCCAGAATTTGAAAAGAGTTATTTGTGGCCAGGTTTTCAAGTTTGTTGCCTGCGGAGTTTGAAGCTCTACAACCCCACAGGGTGTTTTTGGCATTTAGGTCTCTAAGAACCAGCGTTGGTTCGGAAGTATCGAAAACTCTAATTATATCTTCTTCGATAAGTCTAATGTTGGGCTGCCTGTAAGCACTGATTATTGTGATGTTGCTATGACCATCGAGTTTGGCCTTAATTTGCAATCAACTCGATTTTTAAATTGGGGGTTTCAGGGAGTAGAGAATGCACGTATTTGTTTTTGATGAGCATCGCCACTCCAGCAGCAGCTACTCTGGAATTTCGATCTTTACTATGTATGTTATAACCTGGTATTTGGAATTTGATGGTCTGATCTAGGTGTGTTTCTGTTATGCAGGCAATTTCTACGTTGTATCTTGCTATCCAGTTATGGGTGGTTAACCTTTGTATCGTTTTCCTACGATTATGGTCCATTGGTGAGCATTGGTAGGATGTTGATAATGAAAGTTTTGATTTGACTGAGATATGGCGTAATGACATCAAGTAGAGTTTGGACAAGGTTGTTTGGTATTGAGGATGTATTTAGCGAGGTAGGAGTAGGAGTAGTGTTCGGAATTAGGTTAGGCTTGAGTGTTTCTGCAAAAGTCTGCGTGCTGTTTACATACGAATTAGTTGGTTGAGTTCGTTTACGTTGTTTTAACAGCTCAATGTGATGAGGACAGCCGCGAAAATTTGCTCTATGATCGCCTCCACAGGTAACGCATTTGGGTGGATCACTGGGTTTCTTTTGACAGTCAGTGTGTAAGTGGTTCCCTGCGCATTTTACGCATTGTGGTGTTAAACTACAGTAGTTTTTCGTATTGCCATACTGCTGGCACCTATGGCACTGGGGAATGTTTTTGGGTTTTCTTCTGGTCTCTACTGTTACAATGGAGTGGAACATTGATTTTAGCGAGTAAATCCGTTTTGCTTGTTCGTTATTGGTTAATTCTAATGCACAAACAGGCAGGGGCTTTCTATCTTTGGTGTATAGGCGCGTTACTTTAGGTATTGGTACTTGACTGATTAGCTCCTTTTTTATTTCATCATCAGTGAGGGATAATGCAACGTTTTTAATAATTACAGCTATTAGTTTATCATTCGGATTTTGGTAGGTATGATATGGAACTTGGTTTTCTGTGAAGTATTTGGTTAATGTTCGAAAGTCTTCCATTTTTGTTAGATTGATGGGTAGTGTAGTTGTGTTGTATATAGTAGAAAAGGCTCCCGTTGCTTTGCTTTTTATATCTTCAATTAGGGCTGTGTGGTTTATGGAATTTGGTAAATATATTGGTGGAATTTTTGCGTTAGGTGTTGTTGTTTCTGATTGTGTATTATCTTCTACTTCTGAGGCATTGTTGTTGGAGGATTCACCATCAGTTAGTTTCTTTTCCAGCCTTGCTGGTAGATAATATTTGTTGCTGGTTGATAAGTCTTGAGAGGACCATGAGTAGGTATGGCGGCACTTGAGCGTGGGAACTAGGTCATCTCTTATCATCGTGGGAACTGGGTCAAGGTCGTCTCTTATCATTGTCGCCTGATAAGCGTGGGAACCGGGTCAAGGTCGACTGATAAGCGTGGGAACCGGGTCAAGGTCGACTGATAAGCGTGGGAACCGGGTCAAAAGTTGCAGATAAAGGTAAAGGTGCATTTAAAAGTGCATTTACGGGGTTGAAAGTGCATTTAAAAGTGCATTTACGGGGTTCAGGTAAAAGGTAAAAAGTGCATTTACGGGGTTCAGGTAAAAGGTAAAAAGTGCATTTACGGGGTTGAAAGTGCATTTAAAAGTGCATTTACGGTGTTCAGGTGCATTTACGGGGTTGAAAGCGCATTTAAAAGTGCATTTACGGGGTTCAGGTAAAGCTAAAAAGTGCATTTAAGGGTTCAAAGTGCATTTAAGTGTTAAAAAGAGTCATCTGTAGGTGTTCGAATTGCGTGGGAAAATTTTGATAAGCGTGGGAACCGGGTCATCTTTATTATCTTATCATCGTGGGAACCGGAAGTCGACCGTGGGAGCCGGAAGTGTCGACAGATAAGCGTGGGAAAATTTTGATAAGCGTGGGAACCGGGTCATCTCTTATCCGGGGTTCAGGTGCATTTACGGGGTTGAAAGCGCATTTAAAAGTGCATTTACGGGGTTCAGGTACCTGTAAAAAAGTGCATTTAAGGGTTCAAAGTGCAGTTAAGTGTTAAAAAGAGTCATCTGTAGGTGTTCGAATTGAAATTGAAGCCAGGTAATTGTGAAATCGTTATCAGAATGAGGTCGCGCGATTAAAAAATCACAACAACTATTCCAGCCAAAACCTCAGCTGTAAACTTCCGCATATCGAAATTCTTTATCCGTTTAACCTCTGATCTTTTTAATAATGTCTGATTAGATAAAGATGTGTGTTAGTTTGTTAAAAGCAAAGTATTACAATTTTATATTAATTATTAGTAGCTCGACATACAAGATAAGATATCCGAAAAGTGCATTTAAGGAAGAAATGCGAATAAAGTGCGAGAACCTTATCTTTTGATAAGACAGCGTTCGATTCCATCCATACATGTCTATCTCTGTCTATCTCATGATACATTCCCATACAAACAATAGCTAACGCATTCTGCCCTATACTGGCCACTTCATTTCCGATGAAAGGATTGAACATTAATCAGAGATTTTCTTACATGTTCGCGTGGTCCAGTGGTTTAAGTCCGACATTCATATAGGTAAGAAAGGGGAAACAAGGTACTGGCTTACACGTACCGCTAATTAAACTCTTATCTGCGGGGCCTCCAATCTTTACCGTTAATTTAGAGTAAAACTTGTACAATCTGTCCAATTTTATGCAGGAAGACGGGGCTAAATAATAACATAGTAGTACAAAGAATATATTTATTCGCATCATTTTTACAGTCCGCATATCGAAATTCTTTATCCGTTTAACCTCTGATCACTTGTGATAAAGCGGGAGCTGTTTTTAAAATGCGTAATGAGATTACTTTTTATCGCATGCATTATGAACAGCTTCAATCAATTCGGTGTTTGAAAATTGTACTGCATCGATTTTATATATTATAGAACAGTGCTAATTATCCTGCGAAGTTTGTGCATTCACATTACCGATTTCATTGCAAAGTTTTTATGAATCATTCGACTTGAAAGCCCCGTATGCTAGATAAAGTGCGAGAACCTTATCTTTTGATAAGACAGCGTTCGATTCCATCCATACATGTCTATCTCTGTCTATCTCATGATACATTCCCATACAAACAATAGCTAACGCATTCTGCCCTATACTGGCCACTTCATTTCCGATGAAAGGATTGAAAATTAACCAGAGATTTTCTTACATGCTCGCGTGGTCCAGTGGTTTAAGTCTGACATTCATATAGGTAAGAAAGGGGAAACAAGGTACTGGCTTACACGTACCGCTAATTAAACTCTTACCTGCGGGGCCTCCAATCTTTACCGTTAATTTAGAGTAAAACTTGTACAATCTGTTCAATTTTATGCAGGAAGATGGGCTAAATAATAACATAGTAGTACAAAGAATATATTTATTCGCATCATTTTCACAGAGGGCTATGATAGAAGCGGTCCCGGGGTGGGTGATTCTGTTAGGCTAAAATTGCAGGCAATTAACATTTTAACCGATGTAAACGCTTATAACATACCTCTTTGCACATAAAGAACCCCGTCCCTTACGTTCAACCATACCCTTACAGGGTATGGTAACGCCAAGCCCGGAATAACGGGCAGCTGTATGGCCACCGCATCCTCATATAGGTACGAAAGTCGGGTCGCGTTGCTTTCAACTACCGCACTTTCAACTACTTTTCAAGGTTATAAGTCCGAAGATATCCGAGTCATGTCGAATATGTCCGAACGTTTGTCCTTTTAATCCTATTGCACAATATTTCCAGTGCTAGATCTCCACCAATCAGAAAACTTGCTTGTGACGCAACTTCTAAAATTAAAATTTGTCCACTACCTACGGATATATATAGAGGCTTAATAGCTCTAGCAGATTATTACTTCGAGGTAGTTCAACGAGTAAGCATGTCTTACTCCAAAGTGTATAGCCTTCCTCAGCTTTTTGGGAACAAAATTAAACCAACCAACGAACGTTTCGGATTGTGGTTATTGCTAGAAAACCTGGACAATCTAATTACCGATGTAGGGGACATTATCTACACGGATGGCGAGACCCTTCTACGTGGCAAAAATTTAAGTCAGCCTACACCGATTACGGACCCGTTTTGTGACAACATTATGGTAGTTAAAATATGTGACCAAGCAGACTGCGAAGAGAGTTTAGGGAAGAGGCGTTCCATACTTCTAAAAAAGGAGATGTGCGGTGCATATAACAGTTATTTACGTGGTAAATTCTCCAAGTTCGTTTCTGCAAGACATGGTGTCAAAGCAAAACTACCATTTTTTCTTAATGGGAGTAACAGTGCAAGGACACAAAAAATTTCTGATCAAATCGGAAGGGAAGGAATGGAAAAAATCGCAAGGAAATATGAAAATCCAGTTGCTATCCCGTACAAAATAGAGCTGGCGGATGTTAAAGTGGAGACCCTGTTGGATGAATTACCTCGAATATTAAAACAGCTCCAAGTTGATGACTTCTACCTTATGGATTTGGATATAACACAAGACTTTGCTGGCATTTTTAACAAGATGGATATGTGCGATTACTTAATGACTAATCACAACTTTTGCCTCCAAGGAGAGTACCAGGAAAATTGTAATGTGATTGTAGACAACGATAAAACAGTTGGGATTGACTGTCTAACATGGATGAACTCGAATTGCAGAATTAAGATATATAACAAATTTATTTGCCAAATTACAAGTCCAGGAGTTAACAAGGAAATCGGAAACCATATTATTGACTTTATCAAATGTCCAGATGCACGATTAAAAGAAACATTTACGTCTTCTTTGGCTAGAGAGCACGGAATTACACGATTGGAAGCAACAATATACAATTACAAGATAGGTAATGTGTTCGACCCTCTGGAGGACTGTTTAAGTGTACTGGACAGCAGCAAGCAGTATTTACAAGACGCACCGTTTTATTCTGTGCCAATCGCTTGTATGTGGACCAAGTTAACAGATAGACTACAAAACAGCTGTTGTGTTGTGTTTAACAATGTTTTACAATATGTGGTCTGGGGCAATAAAAATACAAGAAAGTTGACCGGGATGCAAATCAAGCTGCCAGATAAACAAGAACAGCGCGAGAAAATGATAAACTACGTCCTCTCCGCCTACAGTTTTAACTATTTACCAGTTAATTATTTAGAAATTGTAGACAGCGACGCACACGAGAATAACATAAACATAATACAAAAGTGCTATATTAAGGCTGGAGAGACATTCTTTTCCAAATCCACAACACTGTTCTCTACGATAGCACCGAATGTAAATATTACTGCCTTGGGATTGGTTGATACGAGTAACGTCATCCCGCAGGTCTTAAGAAAAAGAACTAACATAACACATAGGCTTAGTCCAAATCCAATTAAAGAAATAACTCCACTATCGTCTGTCCATGTATTAAGTGCAAGAAAGCGAAAATTGGAGCTGGACGAAATAGAAATTAAAAAAAGAAAACTAGATTATTTAGCGGAAACAAACTCTATAAAAGAAGAATACAAAAATTTGCTGTCAAAAGAACAGAAAGTAAAAGAAACGGAGGATAGACTATGCAGTTACTTTAAGCAAAACCCTTGGAGAAATCTCGAAATAACTGGGGTATACAAGATTTCCGCATTTATGGTAAATACTAAAGGAAAATTTCCGACAGTTGGCGTTCTAGCAGAAAAAGATGGAACCAAAAGTGTATTCTTCTTAAAAGGGCATTTTAAACAACATCTTATAAATATTTACGACAATAACAAAGAGAAACTTAGAGAACAGGGATACATTTGTATTCCATTTAATGGATTATATATCGTATGTTTGCCAACAGAAGAACCGTTTATAAAATTTAAAACTAATGGAGTTTCTACGTTTAAGGGGCACTCGTTCCCCAAAGTAGATGAAGTTGAATTTTACAGCGGAGAATGGCGAGATTCAGATCGATTAATATACAATCAAGAAGATATGGATCAAATTGCTAACATTAGCATGCAGCAACTAAAAGGCAGGATTAAGATTGCACAATGCCATCGTTTGGAGGAACTCCAGGAAGGAACAGAACTAGTTGTAACTGGAATTAAACACATTTATTACAGAAACAAAAATCGTTATATTTTACAATTCGAAAATATAGAAGCTTTGTATGCAACCAACTTTTGGCTCGAAAAAGAAATAGAGGAATCACATATAGACTTAAATTATAAGATAAAAATTAAGTTAGATCGTATTAAAACAACTCCAGGTAAAAATAAAGAAAGAGTTGTATTCTGTGTGTAAAGCATGTATATAAATAAATTCTCTTACCAACATGTTTTGATTTATTACTCGTTACCTACCTGCTCCAATCCTACAAACATTCGGACATATTCGACATGACTCGGATATCTTCGGATAGACAGGTAGAGAACTAGACAGGTAGACAGATAGACAGGTAGACAGCTAGACAGATAGACAAGTAGACAGCTAGACAAGTAGACAGCTAGACAAGTAGACAGGAAGACAGGTAGACACGCAGGCAGGCAGACAGACAGACAGGCTCACAGACAGGCAGACTATGTGTATCTAGGACGAAAAGCGTAACATTCCCGAACGACTGTGGATATTGTTGGACGAGCATGTATATAAATAAATTGTTTGTTTCTTACCAGAATGTTTTGATTTATTACTCGTTACCTACCTGCTCCACTCCTACAAACATTCGGACATATACGAGATGACTCGGATATCTTCGGACTTATAACCTTGAAAAGTAGTTGAAAGTGCGGTAGTTGAAAGCAACGCGACCCGACTTTCGTACCTATATGACTATGTTTAAATAAATTTTCGTAAACCGGAAATTGGCAAAAATAACAGAATATTAATCAGCGGTCGAAGCCAAGTTCATATAGGTACGAAAGTCGGGTTGAGTTGCTTTCAACTACCGCACTTTCAACTACTTTTCAAGTGGACAAATTTTAATTTTAGAAGTTGCGTCACAAGCAAGTTTTCTGATTGGTGGAAATTTAGCACTGGAAATATTGTGCAATAGGATTAAAAGGACAAACGTTCGGACATATTCGACATGACTCGGATATCTTCGGACTTATAACCTTGAAAAGTAGTTGAAAGTGCGGTAGTTGAAAGCAACGCGACCCGACTTTCGTACCTATATGAGATTACTTTTTATCGCATGCATTATGAACAGCTTCATATAGGTACGAAAGTCGGGTTGAGTTGCTTTCATATAGGTACGAAAGTCGGGTTGAGTTGCTTTCAACTACCGCACTTTCAACTACTTTTCAAGTGGACAAATTTTAATTTTAGAAGTTGCGTCACAAGCAAGTTTTCTGATTGGTGGAAATTTAGCACTGGAAATATTGTGCAATAGGATTAAAAGGACAAACGTTCGGACATATTCGACATGACTCGGATATCTTCGGACTTATAACCTTGAAAAGTAGTTGAAAGTGCGGTAGTTGAAAGCAACGCGACCCGACTTTCGTACCTATATGAACCCCGTAAATGCACTTTTAAATGCGCTTTCAACCCCGTAAATGCACCTGAACACCGTAAATGCACTTTTAAATGCACTTTCAACCCCGTAAATGCACTTTTTACCTTTTACCTGAACCCCGTAAATGCACTTTTTACCTTTTACCTGAACCCCGTAAATGCACTTTTAAATGCACCTTTACCTTTATCTGCAACTTTTGACCCGGTTCCCACGCTTATCAGTCGACCTTGACCCAGTTCCCACGCTTATCAGTCGACGATGATAACAGATGACCCGGTTCCCACGCTTATCAGGCGACAATGATAAGAGACGACCTTGACCCAGTTCCCACGATGATAAGAGATGACCTAGTTCCCACGCTCAAGTGCCGCCATACCTACTACCATGCGTAACGCTTTTGAACGTCATTAATTGGCGGTGAGAGATGATCATGATTGCGCCTAGCAAGCGCGCGATAATTCATTTTGGTTTCATTGACCGGGATGTTTATGTTAACGATAAGTAAAATAAATTTTACTTACAATATTTGTTACGGATAGCCTTAGAGGTGAAGCGTATCGCACCGATATCAGACAGGCCAAGAACATCTGCACTGTATCACTGCTCGTACTCGACTAAGTGCATTTTTAATTTGAGAAACTGCAGAGGTTTTAATGGGGAATAAAATATTCTGATGAATGGATATTGAAACAATTTTCCATATGTGTCCAAATGTATGAAGGACACTGTATAATATTATAAGCAACAATCAAACGTGGTTAATTCTGTCAATCAAACGGTGGTATTGTAACAACGCAAAAGCTTTGTTTAATCACGTACATTCTAAATGGCACAAGCCTTCAACTAGAAAACAACGAAATATTAAAAATTGTGAATTGTTGCTATAAAGTAGTAAAAATAAATAAATCGATCCCATACGATATATGTCGCTGAAATGGGACAAAATCCTCTTTTTCATAATGCCACAGCTAACTATGAGTTCCGTATAAAAAATACAACATCATGTTATAATTCGAATTTAGGAACTTTTTTTGGAAAACCCACTACGCCACTGAATTATCAAAAATAAATAATATTATTTTGCCACCTATTACCTCACCTGAAAAGTTTAATTTTTTATTATTATTCATTGAAGATACACATTTTTCTTACATTCTGTGCCGCCTGGGCAATATGACCAAAATCAAAGTTGGACGTTGTGACCAAAATCAAACTTGGGCGTTATAACTAAGTTGGGCGTTGTGACCAAATTCTAGTTGGGGTTTGTGACCAATGGGCGTTGTGTCCAGTCCCCATCTGATCGTGCATTATAAGGTGCAACTGAATTATTATAAAGTAGTTGATAATAAATACCTGCAAATTAATAGGATTAATAGGATAACAAATCAATTAAAGACTGACTATTACCTAATAATAATTTAAATATTATAAATATCATTTAGTTAGTCAATTGGCAGAATGTAAATAGATGTAGGTATAAAAGGTACAATACTTTCCCACACACAATTTGCTTCAGGGAACAGCATTTTTCACGGTTATTGAAACACTGTTTATTGATCTCACAGACCATTATGCGACTACTATAACACATATATTTACTGTCATGTATGTATGTATACTAACTAGATGCTCGATAAACCAGTATTATTCTTATTATTATTATAGTCTCGTGATGTTCTGGTTGCTACAGGTACTTACAAAATGCCAGATGTCTATTTGTATTACATTGAAAATTTTAAACCCGAAAATCGGCTTAGTAGCACCAAAAAGCATATAATGTTATATGATCTTTGGTAGTACACAGTACACTGTTGGTCACGTTTAAACTGTTGTGAATAAATAAACTTATCAAGAAACTTGAACGTACATATCTAAAAGCATTACTTTGACATTTTTGAAATCATTTTCGTACTAACAAAGGTTGCTCAGAATTACAAAAACAGTCGAAATCCATATTTTATTCGAAATGTTTGTATTGTTAATATGTAATGTCCCGAGTGGTGTAGCTTGAACAAGCGTCCACGTTCGATCAGCAGAGTTAAGCAACGCTCTCTCTGGTCAGAACTTGGATGGGAGTTCCACGGCTGCACTTCTCGGCGCCTCGTGGTACGGCTATCACGGAAAAAAGTTGGTCCCGGCGGTCATACAACATCATGACAGTCGTTAGTGGGGTTGGAAGTCCTCATAACTGCACAGCGACGCCTATAATTGGCCTAACGGCTGTTGGCTGAGTGCGAATTAAATAAATAAATAAATAAATATTATTATGTAGATAATTAACAATCCATTATTATCTTAATAAGAGGTACCCTGAAAAAAAAGGTTTATGAACGTCAGCTACGTTTACGAACTGTCAATTAAGTGTATGAATTGTTAATTTAGCATTCTGCAAATTTAAATAATGCCTAGAATACGCCTACCCACTGCTGATAAAGTAGAAATGGTATGTTTAATCGGTTGACAATAAATACACTTCTTTCGATTAAAACTAACATTTTGACTATTTTCCTAATTCTGAACAACTTTTGTAAATAACTTTTTTTTATAAAACTAAGCCTACTATAATTTCTAAGTTTTTGCAGTTATTTTTTTGTCGCAGTAGGCCACTGTTTTGCAGTAAAATTATTCAAAAACTATGAAAATAATTGCTTTAACGGATAGGTAAAGGTCGATTCTAAATCAACCAGAACTTTAAATTGATCAGAAAATAAATATGAAAGATACAGGGGTGAGAAGCTGAGACGCTAAACACGGTGCATAGCAAACAAATTCACAAACAAAACCACAATATCTTGAGTTATTTTGTGGGTAGTCCGCAATTAAACGCAGCCGCCTGTCTTATATAATATATAACGCTCTAATATTTACAGAATTTTTGGTAAAATTTGCTTACTGGCCAAATACTCCATACGCTAATCAAACAAGATCGCATTTCTTTTGAAAGAATTTAAATCTATGCGCGAGTTAAAACATAATACTGACATTTTATTACAATATAAGCAATTTACTGACGAAATATGAAGTCTTTCAGCAGCTAGTGATACCAATTGAAGACTGTGGTGCAAGAAGGGGATATGTAACATAATTTGAAAAAATGAGATAACTGCAGAAATAGGTTTTAAAATATGGTCTTTTTGTCTGGTGCAAATACGAGATATGTGCGGTTAATAGGTACCGAACTATAACAGAAAATCACTTATCCCTTGCTACAGACTGGCGCAATAATGGAATATGTTATTCGTTACTTATCCCATTCTTGCACCGCATATTCGTTGTTTTTTACACTTGGTCCAACCCCGCCCGATTTATCCCCTTCTTGCAGTCGTGCCAACTTGCATCAAGAAATCCCGCCACTTTATTAGAGTTGGTCCAGTGTTAAGCCGAGTGTGAACTTGTCGCTTGTCTGCCTTTATTGTTTTTAACGGAGTCTGAAGGGATATAAAATAACGTAATATTATATTATAATTTAATAATATGAATAGTAATAGCAGTGAAAGTGATATTAGTGAACCATATGAAAGCTCTAGCTGCGATTTTCAGCCATCGGGCGGGGAATCATCTGATTCTGAAGCCGAAGAAAACGTGGCAAATAATGTTACGAAAGTTGTCGAAAATCGTGGGTGAAAAAACGAAGAACAGCAGGGTGGAATAGAAATATACAAAAAATGAAATATGTAGATTCAGAGGTAACTGATAATAACTCTAGTGAGTCCGATTAATAAACCGTTTAAAAATTTTTATTTTCTTGTTAATAATATTTATTTGCATTTAGTTTTCCTTGTCTTGTTAAGAATATATTTTTTGTTGTCTTGTTAAGAATATTTACTTGTGTTTATGTTTTTTGTCTTGTTATAGTATATTACATAACAAGCTGCGGAAGTGGCGTATATCGTGCGAGTATATTTGAGAAACGAGGCGAGCGTAGCGGAGCCGAGTGACTTAAAATACGAGAGTACGATACACTTTCGAGCGAGTTATTTACGCTATTTTTCCCACCACCACAAAAAGTACACATTTTTTCAAATTAATGAATGACAGCTTTATTGTGACAACTGACAATGTTAGCAGATTGTCGTAATTTTTATGTCAAAATGACATATTTTCAGCAATTTTTAGGTTAAAATGACATATTGAGCCCACTGTATAACTGAATTGTACATTTTTTCATAACAAACACGTTCGTTATGATAACGACCGGGTGAATGATGTGGGCGTGGAAAAAGAATATATACTAGTGTTTATTTTTCTTTGCTTAGAATATTTACTTGCATTTAGTTTTTCTTTTATTATTACATATATTATATTTACTTTTGTTTAGACATTAATAGTAAATGCTAATAAACTCAGTGTTCTACAATAAGGTCTTGTGTTGCTTATCTCCTTCTTGCATTTGACATAACCTTTATGAAGATAGTAAAAACAAAAGTTGTGACATATCCCATTCTTGCACCATGAATGATATTTAGGCCATTGCTATCATATTTATAAGAATATTTCAGTCTAATGCAGACATAATGGTTGTACTTTAACATCTACACACCATGCTAACTCTAAATAAACTTAAAAAAATTGAAAATTATTTTGCCTCTCCTGAAAAATTTACATATTGTTACTTATCCTCTTCTTGCATCGCAGTCTTCAATTACTTCATAAAGATACTGCAGTTGCTACCAAATTACTAATATCGGAAGGATTGCAAATTCGCGGTCACTCGCGTAAGATGTGTTGCAGCAACTACTGTTCGAAACGGTTTGGAAGTAAACGCGCAGTGGTAGTCCACATCGGCGACAGTTCATGTCGGATGTAAATCCACATCGGTGGTAATCCAAGTCGGTTTGTACACTAAGTCGGTGGTACTTTAGTTCGGTGACATACCATATATTTGTTACAAAGTCGGTAGTAAACCAAGTCGGTGGTAGTTTCTGTCGCATCTAAATCCACATCGGTTGTAATCCAAGTCGGTGGTAAACCATATTGGTAGTAGTTCATGTCGGTAATCATCTAATGTCGGATCCAAATCCACATCGGTGGCAATACAGATCGGTGGTAGAACGCACTCTCCGAAATAAATATGGTACCATATTTAAAAGAAAATGGAATTTTCGAAGATGTAATGACTGCTGTTCGTCAAGTGGCAAGTCAGTCTAATAGTTTGATTTACGACGTTACCAACAATTCTGCTGAATTGTACAATGCACATGTTGCGAGGTTTGTTGGTGGTAAAAGAGTTAATTTTGCCCTACAAAGATCTTATCAAAGTCGATGTGAGGCAGCAGTTGTAGCACACAATGAAGTAGAAATGCTTCAGGAAGTGGTACAAACTACAGCCAAAACAATACCGGGCAAGTATACTCTATTGTACTGCGAAAAACAAAAACGGAAGTTGGAGCTTGGTAGGGAAAAGGGGAATTCCAAGAAAAAATCCAAAATAAAACAGTTTGCAGAATCGGATGCAGATTATGGTCCAAACGCTGCTGAATCCATTTCCGATATGGCGGAAGAAGATATGCAGAACGCGCAGTAAATCTTCTTGCAAGAGTTATCGCAAAATATAATCAACATATTAGAAAAAACTCTTGGGCAGCATAGAAGTAATCGTTGGTATGTAGAACGACGCAAAAGAGTTACGGCATCGAACTTGGGGCGTATTTGCAAGTTGCGCCGTACAACCTCATGTGCTAATACGGTAAAAAATATGCTATACCAGCTGTTTTCAGGAAGTGCTGCTACCCGCTATGGTAATGACAACGAACACAGGGCAGTTGAAGTGTTTCAAGAAACGATGCAAATGACGGTTAGTTCATGTGGCTTATTCGTCAGTGAAAATCATCCTTTTTTAGATGCCTCACCCGACGGTTTAGTAAATTATAACGCCATTATAGAAATAAAATGCCCTTACAGTACGAAGATGTTTACGACCATGGAAGGTGTTGCAAATAAAAAAATAAAATTCCGTGAAATTCGAGAAGGACAACTAAAATTAAAACAGTGTGATAATTATATGTACCAAATTCAAGGACAATTAAATATAACAAAAAAATACCTTTGCTAGTTTGTTGTTTGGACTCCCACCGGTATATCCGTGGAGGTAATACACAAAGATATCTCGTTTTGGGAAAAAATATGCTACCAAAACTAAAACAGTTTTACTTACACGCATTACTTCCAGAACTAATAGATTCACGGCATGCACGAAAATTGCCTATTCGGGAAACGTACCTACAGTAGGTTATTGTGTAAATATGTATATAAATTATAAACTGTATAAACTGAAAGTACTTACATTTTATAATTACTCTTACGTCATAAATAAATGGTTACAATTTTCAATATGCTTATTATTTGGTTCATATGTGTCATTCAAAACTTTTAGGTGGAAATTCCATAAGTTTTTTTAATGATTTATGTGCGATGTTTGGAACACGATGTTATTCGTCTGTGAATAATAAGAGTGAAACAATTATAAAAACAAAATTAAAACATTTCGCAAACCAAGCTATTACTTAAGTCATTCATCAAAGATATCTTTCAAACTACGTAGGTACTACGTACAAATTCTCAAACTTCGTGTTTGTAACAGCGTGTAACAAGAAGATTAGTATAATCCGCTTACCTTTCTACCTTGCGAATACTTTTGGGTTATGTTGCCGATTGGTGTGTTGCCTATTTTGTATGACTTTTTGCAGTTTTGCTTGAACTTTTTTATACTTTTTTTAAATTAAACCTTTCTAGGGAACGTAGAAAAGTAGGTCCATAGATGAGTGTCTTTACAGTACTACTTAATATTAGAATGCTAAAGCGAAAAAATGCTGATTTTTTTTTATGATATATTCACAAAACTCCTTCCTGCATATCAAAGGCTATAACACATACAAATGTTCAAAATATCATATTTTGGTCATTTACCATTACCATACAGCACAAAGGATTACTGCACAGGTCTATCAACAGAGATTTTTTTCAACTGCTACCGTATTTTAGTTATATCTAATATGAAATCACTTAAATTCGTACCGCAACGCATCTCAATCCTGTTAGAGGTCTTGCCATATCTCAGCGACCACAAATGCGCAGTGGAGCAAGGGAGAAAACTGTAGAGCGAGACGCCCAAATGATGTTTTCAGTACAACCTAAAAACATCAGGCTAGCTTGCAGGCGCAAAATTAAAAATAGGTTGTGTCAATATTTCGTGTTTATTTGATAAAACTGTTTTTTATAATAAACGGAAATATAAGTAGATAAAGAACGCAAAAACTAACTTATAAGCACGAAAATGCAAACGATATCAAACGCAGCAAAATCGCAATTATATTTTCAGGTTGGTCTGTAGCCTTGATTATGACGTATTTACAGAATTTCGATCACTGCGCAGGGTCGGTGAGATAGGGCAAGCACTCTACTATACACAAGTCTTAAGCAATCGCTGTCTTTAAAACAGAAGCTTGGCCTGGACTGCTCTTCGTTAAACACTCTCTACTGCTAAGCTATTGGGTGAATGGTCTTCAAAACTCCATTCTTGATATTGGTCACGCCCTTGCACACACCAGACCGAGGACGAGTCAAGTAAATCAGAAAGAAAATAGTCTATTCAATGCGCAAACAGTTAAAATTAAGACACTTCGAAAGCCTCATTTCGAAGATAGTTAAATGTAAAACTTCAAGTGGTCTAAATACTGTAAATGACGAGATTTTTTAAATTCAGTTTACATGTTCTAAAAATTGAGGAATTTTTTCAAAATTTGTATCCAATTTCGTCATTTAGATAACTGTAAAAACATTTACAGGATTTTTGTGAAAGTAATTCATTTAACAAGGGGTAGATTACAGTTTTTGGAAGCCATTTAAATAGATATTAATTATTAGTGCAAAATATTTCTCCTGAAAAGCTCCTTGCATCAAAAACGTCAAAATTATGCGAACACATTACGTTTCAATAAATAATACAAAATCAAAAGGAATAATTAACATTTTCTATTGGTTTTTTCAATTATAAATCTTTAGTTTTCACCTAAAAAATTTGAACTTTAAAATTAAGTCTTGGTATGTGACATTTTGAAAAACATTTTCAAAAATAATTTTTGGAAAGTTAAAAAAGGTGGATTCCTGGCCCTAAGATTGTTCAGTTTACCAAAACTAACACGCTACAAACATCATTGAAATCTTACTTAATTTCCGAAAAATATCACTTTGTAGATTTTAACAATTTCGAAAACTCACATTTTCTAAATAAGTAAAAATCACTCGGTATATCTGATAGGGACTAAATAGGTTTTTGGCGATTACTGTATACGTATATAGTGTAGTCTTGGTCGTCTTTACTCGTTTATGCGTTCTATAACTGTTCTATCGTGGAACCCAGTAGTTTTGTATTTCATCTCTCCTTATTTGTAGGTATGTTTTACTTTTTCTTGCATTCTCTGCAATTTATTATTGATTACAAAAGTAATTAATATTTTGGGTTTACGATGTTTTAAAGAATATATTCTTTTGCAAGCTCTAGAATTTACTTCACTTGGCCCTGTTTCAATGTAGTAATGTATCAGTTAAAATGTAGTTTCCATATGGATGTATAATTTCACCAACAATAATTGTTATCTATTCTACTCAATTAGAGATAAGAAATCGTATCTAGCATTCTCGGGTTTTTTTTGTTAGTGTACTGATCTGGATTTCAAGTATCAGTGACTTTCCGTAGTAAATGTTAATAATAGGAGTAAGCCAGACCAAATAATTATGGCATGGAAGGCGATTTCCTGGTGAAGTATAGAGGGTTATGCCGGTCTCCATCTTCCGAGATCAAATAGTTATGAATCACTATTAACAAGCACCTGCTACCATAGTAATATTTGATGCCTGAATTGCGACAGGTAAACACAAAATTAATATTTAGGAAAACTCCGCAGCTGGTTCACATGTTTGTAGATGGGTTTTGCTGAGTAGTGTTGTGTAAGGTTATCGGAGACCTAGAGTGTTTTGCCAACCACAATGCTTGCCTTGCGATTGCAGCACATTCTTGCAGACCCGGACTGGGTGTTTAAATCGGCCCGAGCAAGTGATCGCAAACCGGCCTCTTTAAACAATTACTGTATTTTAATTTGTAACCATAATCTTGTTTATTGGTCTTCGATGGCGGGGGTAATATAGCTTTTATGGCCCGAGGGCCTATAAAGTTGCTAAGCAGTATAACAAACACCAGCAATCTCATTTAGCAATACCAACAATCTACGTAGAAACTGCAACACACAAAAAATTCACAGCGCCACCACAACGACGACGTAATAGCCTGCGCCCAAATACTGAGTCCTTGAATTTTGTCCATTTCGATAACCGACAGAAAATAAAACGTTGTATATATCACGTGCATAATCAAGATTATATCCCTCGGAAAATGTAATAAAACCCTTCGTTTTGCGTCGCGCTTTAAACATACCCTTGTGCTATAAGCGACTGATTACGCCTTTAGTACATAAATAACTATTTCTTCTAAAGCAAACAAAGCCAATTATTAAACATAAGAAAACAATAAGTTTTTCAAAAAATTTCAAAAAATACAGAAATATATAAAAAACATAAAACAGATTAGTAGACTTTTACTGTACATACGTCCTACGTGTAATTAAGTATCAACTAAAAAATGAACAAATATAGTATTAAGATTTGGGTAAAATATCAAATTTCCAGTAAGTTTCTCATGCTTTTACGCTTAGGTGTCAGTTTATGCAAAATATAATAATTTTTAATAGACATTAGAACTTCTTTTTCGAAAGACATTATGATAAAAGCCTCCTACTGATCTTGAAAAAAACAACTCATTACTAGAGAGCGGAATTATAAGCACAAAAAAGCGCTTAAAAAAGCATCAAAAATGTTTAAAAACGCATTAATTTAAGCAGAAATAGCATTAACCCCTACATAAAAAGCTTTGTCATAAAAACGTCATAAATAAAAAAAACTATTTTACTCATTCATTTAACTAATAACAATAATTCTGAGAAACAAGTATGTAATGTGACACTAAAAAAATCAAATGCAAACACAATTTATAGAAAATTTTTAAATGTAACACAAAAAATAAAATAGAAAACTTGGGCACTAAAAAAAGTGTCTTTCAAAGAATTATTAATTATTAAATATTGTTCTAAATGCTCCATTGTAAAATTTTTTCGCCTTTCACTTAAAATGTTCTTATATGTAGAAACACTTCTTTCTACGTCAACACTAGTTATTGAAGCATATTTTAAATTTGCTTCAATAGTCGGATCAATCTCAAAATCTGCAATTTCGCCTGCCAAAATTGTTGAAATTTTATTTAAAGTTTTAGGGCCTTCTTTTTTGGAAGAGAACCTTCTTACATTTAGAAAGAACTATTTGACCAATTCGCCCAGGTACTGCACAAACAGCATCTTTGAAATTATTAACAACAATTTTTTTCGCAAGGTGCTTTGATCGGGAACGTGCAATATTTATCCAGGAACATTTTGAAAGAACTATTTTGTCATTTTTTCAGTGGTATGTTAATTTTTGCAAATATCGAAATTAAACTATGCTTGTTCCCTGTTACCTGAAGTAGATGCAAACGAAGTCACAATTGTCTGTTGTTTTGGCTAATTTTTATACTTCTCTAATTGTTCTTGATGCAAAGTGGTTTTTACATGTGGAATGACGTATTTTTTTGTCCCACTGAATCTAAAATTTTAGTACTTAAATAATTTTAAAGAACTTCATAAACTCTTACCGTCTTAATACACGCTTTGCAAAATAATTTATTGTTTTCATATTTTAATTCATTATGGCCTCTGACACAAAGAATGATAGGCATATAACTATCCCCACATCGGCCGTATCGCTCTTGTCTATATTTTGAATTAAAATCATACAAAACGGGGAGTAACCGAGTTTTCTGCGTGTGTGTTAACTAAAATAATTCAAGAGAATACCCCAGTTTTTTAGAGATTCCCAGAAAACCGCTGCACTGACTGAATTTTTAAGCCCGTCGCCGTACCGAGGCAAACTGCATGCAAGCAAAAAATATGCTCGCAAACGCACCAGATTGAAATATTCGATTACGAATGAATTAGGCGGAAAATAAATGTTAACTGAAAACTTAAAAAATAAGTAGTAATACGCACAAAAATCCGAAATATGCATAAAAAGGCAAAAAAGCAAAAAAGCATAAAAAAGTTAGTGTCAAATACTTCAATTCCCTAAATATTTTTAGAAATCATTTTCCTGCTTTTAATATTCAGGATAAGCGTAATGCTTAAAAATCCGCTCTCTACTCGTTACTCTATTTAAAATAAATATTAATTTATAAAAGAAACCTTTAATATGCAACTTGTGAAATGGAAAGGGTTAATAAATATTATGCTTTTTTCGAGATCATTTTGTTCAAAATGTGTGATCACCAGTACTGTTTTCTGCTTCTTCATAATTCTGTTCAGTTTGTTCTTTGATGTACTTCTTTACAACTTATTACATTTGGAACCAAAATCTAAAAGTTTCATTTGCAGATTATTTTACGTCACTTCAGGGTAAAACTTCAGTAGTTAATTAGACTTTTTGTAGAATATTAGTCGACAGGTTTGGAAGAAAATAGAAACTTGAGGGGTAACGCATTCCAAGTCCTGATACAACTCCCTCTAATTTGCAAAATCTGGATTCTAAGACACTGACAACTTTACCCACAGTCACATTAAAAGCCTCTATTCTAAACTTGTCAGCTGGATTTTGATGGTGCTTCGCAGTGGCAGCTTGCTCTAAGAAGCTATAACAAAGAAGTCATTCAAGAATTTTTGTGTTCTGATAACAAATAGTACTATACTAAATGTCAAATAAGCATGCAGTACTTGGAACTAAGTAGAAATCATATCTATAGCCGTGATTAGTCGAAACAAAGTCATCATTACAACCATCCGAAAATCAATTCTTTTTTTAAATTGTCAATTTGACATTAGGTATGAATCTTAAAAATGTAAAACGGAAACCAATAAATACTGAACAAGGTTGATTTGAATTATATAGGACAAATTTATTGTGAAACGCGAGCAGTGCAGTGAAACAAACATATTTTTCTAGTGTAAAACGGAGTTTGAGTTTGGAGCGTTCCCTACTGCATTCTTATTAAAAATTTAGTAATTTTTCATTCTTCTCATTTTAAAGAAAGAGTGAGTAATTCTTATTTCATGAATATAAACTGTACGCTAAGTGATTGGTTACTTTCGCGGACGAGCTGGGCCATTTCGAAGTGGCTCAATTTATAGACTGCAGCGGTACAGGGCGAACGCGGACATACAAAAATACGGTGTTTAGCACTAAACTGGGACCGCTTCAGCTTTGGCCCGAGCACTCGAGCCAGTTCCGGTAAAACCTGAGCCTGAAATTAATTCGTAAGTAATCAAATTCATTGATTACAACACGTGCAGCGTAGCTTCGCGGTAAATCTTGCAGCATGTTGCCTAAACGACATAGCTTTTTCTCTATTGTCGAACTGCCTTAGCATGTAGCATCAAAAGGCGTTAAGCGTATAAAGCTGTAAGCATACAGCATCATGAATAAAATTATGAACCTTTTAAATAAGCCTTCTTCGTCGTGTTTGGTAGAAGAAATAAAGTAGTTAGGTAGACTCCTTCTTGATTTAAACATTTGAAAAGGGCATACCTCTATAAGTCGTGATTGTAAAGTACGCACGAGAAAATGAAATCGCAATTATAAAAAGAACGTAGAATGGATTTTATACAGTGACCGTCAAAAAGTGGGCATCAAACAGGAAAAATTTTCATTTGTGATTTTAAAAAAAAAATACGTTAATAATTTGTGCTTGTTCGAGAATCTTTAGCGTCTATCAGATTTACCAAGTGATTTTTACTATGTCAGAAAATGGAGTTTTTCCAAAAAGTGCTATTTTTCGAAAATTAAGTAAAATGTCAATGAGATTTTTTAGCGTGTGTTAGTTTTAGCTAACTAAACAATCTCAAGGACAGAAGCCAACTGTTTTTCTTTAACTTTTGCAATAATTACAATTTTCAATGTTTAAAATACTTATTTTTCTAAATTTCACATACCAAAACTTAATTTTAAAATTTAAATTGATTAGATGAAGACTTTAAAGACTTATAATTGAAAAAAAAACGCTACCAAATGTTAATTATTCCTTTAGATTTTTATCATTTACCGAAAAGTAATATGTTCGCATAATTTTTGTTGTTGATGCAAAGCGCTTTTTTGGAGAAATATGTTTCAATGATAATTAATATCTACTTAACTGGCTTCTAAGAACTCTAATCTACCCCTCTTAATACTTTTGACGAAAATCCTGTAAATGTTCTTTTACAATTGTCTAAATGACAGGATTTTTCTTTAATCGGTTTACATCATGCTCTAAAAATGTAGAATTCTTTCTTTCAAAATTTTGAGCCTAAATTTTATATTTAGATAGAAAATCACATTTGAAACTATTTTTTCTTGTATTTTTTTGTCTATCTTGGTTAGTAAATGCATTTTTCGCAATTATTTTAAAAAAATGTAAAATTTGACGGACAACGGATGTCACCGACAACTTTTGTTTGTCCCAATTGTAACGTCTTTCAACGACCTCCGATCGCCAGGGTTTTGATTTTCGAAAAAAACCTAAATACAAATGTTTCCCGTTTGATGCTAACTTTTTTGCGATCGCGGTATATCGTACAGCTTATCAATAAACACTTATGTGTTATTGATTAATTTGGTTGTATAATTTAGGGGGACAGCAAAGCTACACTGGTAATTTTTTCATTGCTGTTAAGATGCTATCTTTTGCCAGTCCAGCAATCCATATGCGAAATATTTAAATCTCGGATTGTCCGAAAAACTCTTAAATCTCTTCAGCAATTTTATAAAATTCTCGGATTTTTTTCAAAAATTGTGTCCTCTACCATGCAGTATCCTCGCAAGAAATCCATACGTAATACTTACAAATAATTTGAGACAGTGTAAGTAAGCATAAAAATTCTTTTAAACAAGATTGCGGTAATAATTGTCTGTTACCGCTAGTTTTCATAGTCCATCTCTCACTTTACTACGAGTAATGAAACCCTGGCGTTGCGATCGTTGTGTAAGGTTTTACGTATACGTTTGTTTATTTGCATTTCCTTTCAGCGTACGTTTTATTGTTCCACTTTTGTTTTGGAACGTACAAATTTTGCTGTCAATATCTTTATTATGTTCGTATGAAATGTCGCATCCTAAATACTTGAACTTGTTCGAAGCAGTAGTCATCTATAGTTATCTATGATCTATTTGTATGTTTTGCTTTAAATGCCATAATTTTAATTTGATTGACATTTTACAATTATATTCTTCTGACATTTTGTGGAGCCTGTATATGGCCTTCAGTAAAAATGTAAATCTTCTGAGAATTGCTTGGTCGTCGGCAAACAAAATTGTGTTTATGAAAGTATCATTTGTTAGGATTCCGGGTGGTGCTTGGTTTTTCCACGGTTGGTAAGGTACGCCTTGATCTATTATTATAGCTTAATTTGAGTTTATTTTGTTATTTGTATGTATGCTAATTTTTAAGGCCTCTATCATGTGTTTTGGGAGGCCTTTTTTGCAGACTGGTGATATAAACTATATGAATCTCAAGGAACAATATTTTCAGTAATAATTTCACGAACCGGGATATTTTCCATACATTTTTCGGTTTGCAGTGATGGAACAGACACCCCCGCAACTCCCGCGTCGCGGAGTCTAGCCAATTATAGGACCCAATGGCCCACTTTTCTTGAGGACCAAGACGCCTAACAAAAAGAAAACAAATATAAAGCATTTCTCAAAGATTAACCAATATTTATTTTTTTCCTGGAGTCGTAGTTGTTTATATCATTCGCTTTATCATGACACGTTAACCGGCGTTAGTTGCGGCCAGAACGGCACGATAATATTTTGTTCTACAGTACAATTAAAAGTGGAGAGATTTTCTTGGAAGTACATAATGCAAACAAAGGGTGTCCAATTTCCAAACAATAAATTAGCTCCATAATGTTTACTTTAGAGACCAAAACACAAGTCGTTCTTAGTTATTCTCCAGAATGGACTGAAAGGAGTTTACACTTTAGTTTCGATCGCGCCCTGAAAGCGGTTAGTACTGCATCGTTGCATCCCATCAGATTTGCCCGTCTATTTGTATGTGAATCGGAACGGTATTATTCGTGATTATGTGCGCGTGGAAAACCTCGTATTTCTATTTATCAAAGTGCATAAAAATGGAAACAAAATCGAAACATTTAAGTGGAGCTGAAAAAAGAAACATTTCTAAAGAAATGACAGAAAAGTCGAAATAGCTCACAAAAATTAAGACTTTTTTTAGAAGTGATGTAGAGGTTGTATCTTGAACTTTCAGTAAAACTGCAATACCTAGTGTAAGTGTGGTTTGATAAACGGTGCATAAAAATCAGAAGAACTAAGTGCTAATATTGAAAATTTAATGAAAGTGGTGCAGGAAAACGAGATGAACCGGTGTTTCCCATGAACTACATATTTCGCGATTTGTTTAAAGAAAGAAATTAAAGGAAAATGTTAGGCATCGGACCTTGTATGTATCTAACCCTCGATTCAAGATCGAAAGAATTTGGCCTTACTACTCTCTAAAACTACATGGAGTCAGTGATGTAGCCATGGGAGGGGCTCGAGGGGCTGAAACCCCTCCAGAAATATTAAAAAAAAATAAAGTAATACTTTATTTGTCTATAATGAAAATTGACAATTCAACTCTTTATACAGTTACATCAATGTAAATTTGTATAGTTTTTGTTCCAAGAATGTAAATTTATTCCACTATGTATTTGCTTGAAATCTGTTTTGTTATTTGCGGATATTTTTAAAACTGCCGACCTGTAAGTTGTAGCAGGAAATTTAAAAAATCGAGGAATAAGCTCTTCCCAAAATAAAATGGACGTAAGTCAGTTGAGCAACGTCGAACCAAATATGCAGGTAAAGTGTCCCAATTAGGGATTAGGAAGACCTGTCAGTTGCGCTACGAAGTATTTTAGTTCACTAATCCTGTAATTATCTATAACAGGTAAGATATTTAAGAAAATGTTTGCATACGTTTGACTTATGGTTATTAAACTGTTCGTCATAGAGGCTACATCCGTGATTTTAATTGAAAAATGGAAAATATTGTTAGTTGTCGAAAATTCTAAATTTTGTAAACCCCTGTTAGAAAAATGTGGTAAAATTCGTTGGAGATGTTCCAATAAACGGCGCTGCTGTAATATATACCAAGGTTGCAAATGAAAACATAATAGTGGAGAAAATTGGCAATTACAACCACGAAGAGTCAAAAACCATTCCAAGACGAGCTGTGAGCAACGCCATCAAGAGGAAAGCTGTATTTTCGTTATTTAATATTTTAATTTGCAGAGTGGCGAAATACCCAAATAAGAATATGAATCAGATATAATCAAGTGGATAATCGATGTTATTATTACTCTAGCAGTTTGTGATATGCTTTTCAGGGGTCATCAAAAAGATCCGGACACAGTGAAAAGAGATATTTTTTAACTATCGTAAAGTTGGTTGGGCAGTATGATCTTATACTACAATCTCATTTAAAAAAAATAAAGATGGATGCTTTAGTCACCAAATACAAAATGGAATTGTACACATTATTGCAGCAGACGTTAAAAAAGAAATTTTACAAGACAAAAGATGTCACATTTTTTAGACTTATTTGTGATCCAACACAAAATATTTCAGAAATTCATCGGTTTAGAAAAAAATTATGATAATGAACCAATTGCAGTAGTCATTAAAGAATCATTTCTTGGATTTTATGCAGTGACTCACCAGACATCAAGAGGATTACAGCACCAAAAGCTAGATATGTACTTTAAATGAAATGGAAATAAATATAGTTAAGTGTGGCGGTCGGGGATATGACGGACTTATCTATGTACAGCCCAGAATGTGTAAAAATCTAAGATGTGGACACAATTATTAATAACTTCGCGACAAAAAAATTTATAAATTCGTGTACATAAATATTATGTGTAAATTTAACAAAAGTACGACTTTTATTAAATATGTGTTAGAATCATAAGGAACAGGAAAACACTGTGATGCTACATTGGTAAGTTATAATTCAATTAAGCTTGAATTTAATATAAATACCTACTTATAAATGTAAAGATACAAAAAAGGTTGAAAATGAAGACAAGAATATGTCATAAAAATGAGTTGTCAGTGTCAGTTAATATGGAGGCATAGTAATATGAAGAGGAAATTATAATTCATTAATTTTTCAATTTTATTCTACGTACAACACTATAATGGTTTGCATTTATTGATTCTCATCCATTTAATTTTCATAATTCGGTTTGACTTGTATTGTCATTTATAAATCAATTATTGTTATCTTTGGCTTTATTTATTGTTATTTAGCAACGAGATAGATAATCAACATTAATGTTTAATCTCTCCATGCTCATTTTGGCATTTTTTGCAAATAACAACTTCAAAATTAACACGATGACGGGACTTGGCTAGTAGCGGATTTTGGGAACGAGACTATTTTAATTGATCTTTATTAGCTCTTTATTGATAAATTATGAATTGGTTTATAAAATACGTGCTATGCATGAACAGCTTTGGATGCAAATTAATTTAAACAAGAAGAATATAGCGATGCGTTAAAATTAAGGATTTTTAGAAGTAATTGAAAAATCCTATTCAGAAATTAGGTATGCCTTATTGTGATTAAATAATTTGCACTGGTGATTTTAATATTAATTTACCTAATCATGATACGTCTAAATCACAATATTTTCTGAATTTTATCGATAATACTAGCTGGCCCGGCAAACGTTGTTCTGCCCAAAAATAATTTGTCTCTGAAACTCCGTTTAACCACTATAGAGTTTTAATTTTATATCATGCCCATCGTCTTGGAGTTAAAAATGTATGCCATTTTCTAGCTGTAACCCGCGAATTCGTACGCGCGAGGTTCGTTATTTGTGTATTAAATAATGACTAATTATTTTCTATCATCCCATCCCATCCCCGTCCCCGTCCCGTCCCGTCCCGTTCCGTCCCGTCCCGTCCCGTTAAATTCAGTCCCGTCCCGTTCCACCCCGTCCCTTCCTGTCCCTTCCCGTCCCTTCTCGTCTCGTCCAGTCCCCTCCCGTCCCTTCCCGTTCCGTCCCGTCCCGTCCCGTTCCCTCCCGGCAAACGTTGTTCTGTGCAAAAATAATTTGTCTCTGAAACCCCGTTTAACCACTATAAAGTTTTAATTTTATGTCATGTCCATCGTCTTGGACTGCCGTTTTCTCAATCAACGTCCCAAAAAACCTCAATAACGACACCCATATCGATTTTTAGGCTTATTTACCTCATTTCGCCCTCTAAGGGGTAGCGAACCCGACAGAGGTTGTTCTGCCCGAACATTGATTTGCCTGCTATTAGCGGGTTCAGCAAACGTTTTTCCGATATTCGGATTTTCGATTTCTTTCATTTTAAAAACATGCTAATAGCTACAACTATTTTCATTATCCGTAGCGCGCTGGTCATCATTGCGGTTCGCACGTAAAGTAGATACCCGCGCAGCTGACTGTCTTCGACGACCTATGTTAACTCGTCGTGCCTTTGGCATTGTAACGGACACTAAAACGACAAGGAATTGTTTTCACAATCACTTGTGCACTAACCAAATTTGAATGTCTGACTGACTGACTGCGAGGACTTATGTAAAGCATTTGGAATTACATAAATTGCTATTAGTGTCTTATCTCTTCCGCCTCCGGTTACCTGATGCGGATTATGACATTATGGGGAAACCCTTCAAACCATTAAGCACAGGTGTGACTGCAAATAGAAACAACACACTTTCGATATTTTCCAATTTTCCGGCTTTCGCTTTGGATTTTCTTAATTTTTCTTTCCGTAAGAACCTTCTACACAGTATTAGAACACTTAAAAAAATATGAATAAAATCGGTAAAGTCGTTCTCAAGTTATGGCGTGACCAAGGGAAATAGGGATTCATTTTTATATATATAGATATAATCTTAGACTAATCATTACAGAACCTACACGCATTACATCACCATCACATACATTGTTACATATAATAACTGCATCCAATAAAAATTTAGATATTGAGTCAGGTGTTACAGAAGTTCAAGATCTAGCAGCTTACTCGTTTCCTTTTTGTAAAACATAGTTGAATCCGAGTCATCTCTGGTCTCTATTAGAACGTACCGGGATTTTAAAGTATTTTAATATCTCTACTATTAATTATCAGCTAGAATCTGTACCATATAGAATTTTATTTATAGTTTTAATAATATTAATGAGATTGTGTAATTTATAGATCTTCTTCTTCATGTGTCCTGCCCTCCTAGGGCGTTGACGATCAATTGCATGACTTGAATTTTATCTGTAGCTTTCCTGAAAAGGGATGCTGTACTTTGTCCATACCATTGGCGAAGTTCTTGAGCCATGATGTGTTGCGACGGCCCGGATTACGCTTTCCCTCTATTTTTCCCTGAATTATAATCTGCAGTAATCTGTATTTGTCGTTAAGGATGATGCGGCCAAAATACTCTAATTTTCTTCTTTTTATGGTGGTTAAAACTTCTCTTGGTTTGTGTATGCGCTGCAAAACTTCTACATTTGTAGTTCTGTCAACCTAAGAAATTTTCAGATGTCTGCTATACTGCGTCTCAGGGTGACTAGACAGTACAGGGCCTTATGGCAAACAGCGATGCCATGTCTCCACAAAAGTGTTCTGTAGAAAATATGCCCCCATCACAGACAAACAAATCCGGCTATTGTAATAGAGACAGCTTAACTATAATCCCTCATTACCTGGTACGTTTTGTCAGTGGCATTCAAACAAGTTTAAGAACGAAACAATTACGTACAGTAGGATCTCCGTTATCACAAACACATAATTCTTTTAATCGGAACTTGTCATAGTTTTTTAATGAGTAAAATTAGGTTTCAACAAGCATACAATTCGCCAAATTTAGTGGATTTGATAGCCGGTAAAAATAAATAAAACGAATATGTGTTTCACGGCAATCGAGTTTATATATTTAAAATAGAAATTGGAAAAAACAGTAACTGATTATAATTTTTAATTGTAAAGTTTAAAAATTGTACAATTCGTGTATCACTACTCGCTGTCACTATTGTTCGCTTCACTATTAATGTCACTATCACTATCTGCATCATTTATATTTATAATAATTATTGGTTCTATATCTTCTAACAAATTATCGACTTCTCACATTGTCCTTTCTGTTGCTATTACGTGATTTACATAGTTATTCCATTTTTCTGGCGTAACTCGCAAATATGCTTCACTGATTAAATTTCGGACTTTATTCTCCTTAAAATTCGTGTTATGTCCGGCTACGTACCTTAAAAAAATCCTTAATTGTGCATTAAATTTACTTTTTAAAGATTAATAATAAATAATTAAAAAATATGGTGATAAATCGTGGATGTTATAATTTTAAATAAGAAAATTATGGACAATAAACTAATTAAGCAAAGGATGTTTAATTTAATTATGTATTTATAATATCTTGGGTGTCGATCTTTGATAACATTAAAAATTTATTTAAATGACATTTTGGAAGCTTTTGCTGCATTACAATTCAATAAATGCCAAAATTAAACAGTGTTTACGACAATATTTAAATTAAATACCTTTTTACTTCACTCCACACCAATTCTATAGGATTCAGTTCGCAATGGTAGGGCGGGAGTCTCAAGATCTTCACATTGTGCCTTTTTGCAATTTCTTCTATTTTATACCCATCATAGTTTCGTTTGAAGGTATTAACTACTTCCAACAATTCGTTTTTTAAATAGTCCTCTTCAAAAAATAAATCTTTAGACCGAAGCCATGCCTGAATTTCGGCTTTATTTGAAGTACTGTTCGGAATTTCTACTGTGGTAAGACGCATTGTCCATAACAACAACAGTTTTTTCTGGTAGATTCGGAATCAACTGATGTTCGAACCACTTTTCGAAGCTGGGTCCATCCATTTCATCATGGTAATCTTGGGTATTTTTCTTAGTCAAAAAAGTCAGCTCTGCTCCATCAATAAACCCGTTTTTGCATCCTGCATGTAACAGGACAAATCGTGGACCACGAGTTGTAGGAGCTTTCAAACCTGTGGTCAATCCACGAATAAATGCATCCCGATCCGATTTAATCGATTTATCGACCCATTCTTTCGATACGCTATGTCCGATATTTACCCACGATTCATCCAAATACACGATATTGTATCCAACTTCACGATTATTACGAATTTCGCGTAAATAACGATGACGCCAAGACATTATTTCTTGCTTTTCAATTAAAATAGATTTTCTGCCACGCTTTTCATACACAAAGTCCATGTCACTCAGTATGCGATGCATTGTTGCGCGCGAAAAATTAGGCAAATTTGCATTGCCATTTACTGCAGCTAACACAGAATTTATTGTAGGCGGTATATTGTCCCGATAAAACTGGTGCACTATTCTGCGAATGTCACTCTTCATTTCTCCGTCGTATTTGTTTTCACGAGATGTAACAATTTTGCGCTTTTTGGGCCTTTCTTTTGGAGGAAGTAGTCCAGCTGGTGAAGTGTACTCTTGTCTCACGTTGTAAAGCTTTTTTTCACCCACGCCACTCATTTCGGACACTTTTGATTATAGTGGATATCGAATCGTTAGTTTGATTTAAATGGTAACTGACGAGATTCATTACTATTTGCTTTTCTGAAACTTGCAAAGATTGTCCACGTTTCCATTTAACAATTTCCTCCATTGAGCGGTCAAAACAACAATAAACAACAATAAAAGCACTAACAATAGATAAATGTATAGAACACTATGCAAAAATAATCGCAAATGGAATATGTCAACAGGCTCTGAGAACAGATGAAGACTAAACATATTTTGTACAAAAATTACCCTAATGGCTTATTAATTTATTTTGCATTAGAAAGTAGTTATGAATCACTCAAACTTTTGGAAGTACAAATTTGTCACCCTCATTATGGTTGTAATTAAGAACCAATTTGATGCATACAGCAGACGTTAAACCTGATGTGCAGTAAATTACTTCAGTTTTAAAAATGATAAGATATAGGTATTAATTATTTATAATCTTCTATACAGGGTGATTTATAATAGGTGTAAAACACTTTACTATCTTGTTCCGGAAGTAATTTTAAGATAAAAATGTCATATGGACATAGGTCATATTCCAATTTGTTTTTACTTATGTTTTGAAATTGTTCTTTAATAATCATTACTAATTCACTAAAATTTAAATCTGTTGTAGTTCTGTAACTAATTGGAATATGACCTATGTCCATATGACATTTTTATCTTAAAATTACTTCCGGAACAAGATAGTAAAGTGTTTTACACCTATTATAAATCACCCTGTATAAATAATGGTTTCTGAATTACAAATTAGACTTTCTCAAACTGATTAATCTGAACTACAAATGATGCTTTCTGAATTAAAATTTTGCGTGAGAACTTATTGGGAACTTCTGGTTTTCGTCTATTTCGGTCAACTTATACCATCGCCCGTTGCATAGAACTGGCAACGTCGGAGCGAAATTCCCATAAGGAAAGCATTCCCTATCCTCTCCACGCTGTCTTGTCACCCCGAGACGCTCTATAGTAAGAACTTTTTCCATATTAGCAAATGCTTGCCTAGCTTGTTCGATGCGACTTCTAATTTCCGATGTCATGTCCCATTTATCGTTTAGATGACAACCAAGATATTTATAAGAGTTAACATGTTCGACAATTTCGTTTCCAACTGTCAGGTCTAACTGCGCATCTACATGATTTTTATTTACTGCAAACCATTTGATCTTTTTAACATTTAGTTTAAACCCCATGGACATACTGAGTTCTGCAACCGTTGTATCTAGCTTTTGCAGATCTTCTATGTTGGTAGCTAGTAGTACCGTGTCGTCAGCATATCTAAGGTTGTTCACCACTACACCGCCAACGACCACTCCAATGTCTTTGTCATCTAGGGCTTCTCTGAATATCTTTTCTGCGTAAAGGTTGAAAAGCAGAGGCGAAAGTACACAGCCCTGTTGAACCCTTCGCTTTATCATTATCTCGTCGAATAACTCGTTATTCACTCTTACTATGGCTGTTTGATTGCAGTATAAATTCTCTATGATGCGGATATCTTGTCCATCTAACCCCAGTTCCTTGAGTATGTCTATCAACTTGTTATGGTTTAAGGTGTCAAAGGCCTTTTCGTAATCCAAAAAGCAGGCAAAGACCTTTACATTAACGTCTCGACAGCGTTGTATCAGGCCCTGCACACTGAATAGTGACTCTCTCGTCCCGAATCCACCCCGCCAACCAAACTGAGAATCGCTGATCTTTTCTTCACACTTGCGATAAATGCCATTATGAATGACCTTCAAAAATATTTTTAAGTACATGGCTCATTCGACTGATAGTACTGTAGTCTCTGCAATGTTTTGCACTTGGTTTTTTGAGTATTGTCACGAAGATCGATTTTAACCATTCTCTCGGTATTACCCCTGCCCTATATATATTATTAAACAGGTTAACCAATATAGAAAGTGAACTGTCTTCTTTGAGAGTATTTAAAACCTCAACATACATTTCGTCTGGCCCTGGAGATTTGCCATTCTTTGCTAACGAGATAACATATTCAACTTCTGACCTACTTATGTCAATTCCTTCACTCAGCTCGAAGTTATAATTTTCACTTCTATTGTCGTTAATCGTTAAATAAATTTTCCAGGTATATATTCCATTCTTTTAATTTATCTTCAGTTCATGTTAATATGTTGTTATGCTCATCCATCAATATTTGAGACCTTTTGTGCTTATGGTTACCAGCAATCTGTTTCACTTTTTTTTGTAAGTTAAGCCAGTCGTGTTTTCCATCTATGATTTCAATTTCGGAACAACGTTCGGTGAACCATTTATCTTTTGCTATTCTGATTTTTGACCGGATTTCCTTTTGAGTTTCCTTGTATCTTTCTGCACATTTATTTTTGTATGTTCTTCTTAAATCCATCAATTGTAAGATTTCATCTGTCATCCAAGGTTGTTCCTTTTGTCTTGTATTTGATTTTCAATATTTTTCTGCGACTTCCTTCACTGTGTCTTTTATCTGATTCCACGTGTGTTCTATTCCGCCACTATTTGATGTGTCTTTTATGCTTTTTAGTTTTTCGGGTATTTCGTTCCTAAGTTTTAAGTTTATTATAGGATCTTTTAATTTTTGTGTATCTAGTCGACTTACTTTTTGGGATCTAACACATTTTTTTAACTTTAGATTTATGAATGCTGCTAGTAAATTATGATCTGTGTGCACGTCGGCACTAGGATAAGTCTTTGCGTTTTTTATAGATTTTCAGAATCTTTTATTAATAAGTATGAAATCTATCTGATTTCTTACGTTTCTGTTGGCGTTGGAAGCCCACGTGTATAGGTGTCTTGGATGACATAATTTCCACCCAAACCAAACTGCACCAGTCGGTTTCCTCTTTCATTTGATGTTCCTAAACCGTAATTGCCTACCGCATCTTCTCTTTGCCCCTTTCCTATTTTGGAGTTGAAATCGGCCATCACTATGTTAATTTCATGTGTCTTGAGAAAATCAGTTGCCTTTTTAAGTCCTTATAGAATAACTCAACTTCGTCGTCAGGTGCCATTCCTGTGAGGGTGCCTGCCCTTGAATTTGCAAGCTGCAGATCGCATTAACAACTACCTACTTTATTGATTCGGTTCAATGTATTGCGAAAACACGTGACCAAAATCTGATTATTTTTTTTATAAAAATAATTGTAAAGTTGATGATATGAAATATTCCTTTAACTTGGTGTCCGAAAATGAGATACCGCAGGAGCCCCTTATTTCGGACATTTTTGAAAACAATCTAATTGTAGAAAAATTGCTTATCGGATTTGAGCGGTGCTGCTAGTGGGTTATTACTTATTAGATAGACGATTTCACAACAAAAATATTAATAATATACTTATTTAATAAAATAAAAAGTATAAATACGACTGTCCAAAATTACGACTACTTGCCACGAATAATTCATGCTTGTTTCCTGTGTATTTAAGTGGGACACACCAACTTTTTTAAAAAGTGAATTCAACCAAAAAAAATCGCACAATAGGACTACCAAATAACATAAATGTTTTATTGCTCAAACCAAGTACAAAATATTACTGATATATATTTTTTTATACAAAAATGATGCAGTATGTAGAGTATAATTAATGAAGTGTAAACGGAATATCTTGCTTAATCATATACAGTCCTCTTTGAACTACAGGCGACTCTAAAGTAATACGTATTTGATGCCTTTCTATTAGGTTAATGTCTGAGATATCAGCAAACCCAAAACAATAGTATGTATTTTTGAAGACAATGATGGTCGTCTTGCCGATTTCTAGATACAATGCTTCTTTATATTTTTAAAATGTAGGGTGGATCACGAGACGACATACTTTTCTGTCGCTTGCCTTATTAACAAATTGTTCCGTAAAACATCGTGGAGGGCCTCTTCTAACATATCCTCTGTACATTTCGCTTAAAACCCTTTCTTCTTTTTCGTTGGCGCCGTTTGTACTACTATAACATATTTACAACGTAACAATATGGATGTCCAAAATTAGGACGCAAGTGGAAACAGTCGCTTGTTTAAATTAATATGCACAAGATTTAAAATGTTACATACTAGGTTGATACTCTATACAGATTGGTGGTGGAAAATGTGAACATACGCAATCAAATGAGCGAGAATGCAGTTTATGGTCTTTATATGCGTTAGACTAAAGAATTAGGCTAAAGAAGAAGAGGTGGATAGAATACTTGGCGAAAAAGACAGAAGATACTTACAATGCATACAAAGAACAGCGTATAATAGCAAAAAACATGGTGAGAGAAGCGAAAGAAAAAGCATGGCAAGACTTTGGCCAAAAATTAGAAAAGAAAAGTAAAGAAAACCAAAAGCTATTTTATAAAGTGTTAAAAAATCTAAGGAAAGGAAAAACAACAGAGAGCACAGTAATAAAAGATAAAAATGGAAGGTTATTGGTAAAACCAGAAGAAATAATGAACAGATGGAGGCAATACTTTCAGGAACTTTTACAGACCCAAGAGATGAGTAATGAAGAAAGTGCACACACAGAAGAAAAACACCAAAATATAGAACACGAAGAAAAAGATATAACAGAAGAAGAGTTACTAACAGCATTAAAGAAAATCAAAAATGGGAAATCACCAGGACATGACAGAATTACAGGCGAAATGTTGAAAAAATGGGAGAACAAGGTAACAAGTCATTCCTAAAAATGTTTAATAAAATATGGAAAGAGGAAAAAATACCAAAAGACTGGGAAATAGGGCAGATTGTCCCAATATTCAAAAAAGGAGATAGGAAGACATGTAATAACTATAGAGGCATTACGCTGCTGAGTATACCCCTGAAACTGTTTGAACAAATACTCCAAGATAAATTACGAACAGCAATAGAACCAACATTATCAGAAGCACAGAGCGGTTTCCGAAAGGGTAGAAGTGTACAAGACCACGTGTATACTATTAAACAAATAATTGCAAAAACACTACAGTACAATGAGAAAGCCTTCTTTGCATTTATCGACCTCAAAAAAGCTTTTGATAGAACACCTAGAGAAAGAGAATGGAAAGGTTTGAACAACAGAGGAGTAACCCCAAAAGTAACGAGGGTAATTAAAAGTTTATACCAAAAAACAAGGAATTACGTGATAAGCAATAACAGAACAACAGAAGAGTTCATTACAAACGAAGGACTAAGACAAGGAGGGGCAATGAGCCCGGTACTGTTCACCATCTTTATAGACGGAATAATACGAGTATGTCACCAGAGAATTAAAGGGCTAAACGTGAGATACAGAAAACTCCAACCCACATTCATACAGGATTGTGCATTTGCAGATGATATTATAGTAATGGAAGGAAGAGAGGAAGAGCTACAACGAAACTTATTGATATGGAACGAAGAACTAACAAACAATGGAATGAAGATGAACATAAATAAAACTAAAGTTATGGCCATTGGGAAAGATCACCAGAAGATAAATATACAGATAAATGGAGAGGAGATTGAACAGATACGGAAGTTTAAGTACTTAGGAGTTAATATTGAGGATAGTGGAAGACAAGAAATAGACATATCAGAACGGATAGAGAAATGTAACAAACTATATTATGCAATGAATACAAACTTCATAAACAAAAAAGAGGTGTCACAAAAAAACAAACTTAGTGTGTACAAAACAAGCTTTAGGCCTACCATGATTTACGGATGCGAATCGTGGGTACTGACACAAAAAATGAAATCAAGACTGGAAGCTACGGAAATGAAATACCTGAGAAGAGTGAAAGGTGTCACCCTGAGAGATAGAATAAGAAGTAGCCAGATAAGGGAAGAACTAGAAATAAACATAGTAACAAATCTCATCGAGGAGCGACAGCTAGCATGGTGGGGTCACCTACATCGGATGGAAGAAAATAGACAAGTAAAACAAATATGGGAAACAAGAAAAGTAGGCAAGAGGAAAAAAGGAAGGCCACAAGAAACGTGGGACAATGTTATAGGAAAAATACTAACAAGGAAAGGAAAAGCAATAAGGGAGGCAAAGGCAATGACAAGTAATGGGAAAGAATGGTGTAAATTTGTGCATAGCTAATTAAGTTAATTAAGTTAAATATAATTAAGTTAAGAAAGTGTAAAGGTATTGTGAAACATAATGTATTTATTTTGTAAAGCCAACACCAATAAGGTAAATGGCTTTTGATTATATATATATATATATATATATATGTGCACGGCTATCTTACTTGCCTCCGAACATATGACAGACACCCACGCCTCCATGTCAAGGAACATGTTTTCCCATGTGTATTCCTCGTCAATCTCTTAGATAAGGTTATCGTAACAGAAGCATCAAGAGAGGGGTAAGAAATTTTGATATTTGAGATATACAAAAAAATGGTGCATACAAAATAGCAGCACAGCTCCGACTACACTGCTACAATGTGGCCTCCCATTGTATATCGCCGTGTTACACAATTGACATACTCACCTCCAGCAACGTTGCCGCTCTGTTACACCTTTTGCAGAGGGAATAAAAGTAGCGCGTCGTTTTGTTTTCGGATTTTGGCACGGCGAACGTGATAACGTATCTAAACATCGAGCCGATGGCATTCTGCGTGTGTTAATAAACTCTTGTGGGTACCTAACATAGCTATATTCTACGAGGTACGAAGGCGGTGCACATCACACAGTTTTGATTATAAATGGTAGGTCAAAAAGAGTGGCGACCTAAACTTACTGTTTTTAAATAGAAGGCTCGATATTTAGGTAGCTTACAAGAAGTTTTCCATTGAAATGCTAATAATTTTAATATAAAGTTGTATGGATCTACCGCCAACGGTTCTGGAGATATTAACGATTTTATAAAAAAAAAATGCTGAACTTTAGGAGGCTGTTGTACTAAGTAACAGGAAACAATTCAGTGAAAGAGAACGTTATCAAAATATTATGGGGTAAAAGTTTCTTCACGTTTCTAATAATACTGAAGCAATAAAAGGAAACATTTGCTAATGTGAATTGCATCAACAACGGTGATGGGATTCGAACTACATCGCCTGTAAATGCGATTTCAGTTCCACGCCTTTCTTCCACTGATCCGTGAAGGATCTCTCGGACGGGGGCGCAGGAACAGGGGGGCAAGGGGGGCGACTGCCCCCTCATAGAATTTATTGGGGGGGGGCAAATAGTATAATTTGCCCCCCTCCGATGTATACTATGAGGTTTTTAAAAATGTGTACATAGGGTTTTCACATTAAACTATACGAGATACTAACATTCGTTGTAATTTGTAGATGGTGCAGAAATAAAATACGAGGAATTTGTTAAACACTCCACAGCAGGGAATTCCATATAGTCCAACTTATCGCGTATCTTATTTCACCATGTGCGCGTAGCGCGCCGTTTGCTTGTCTTACTTAATTTCCGAAAATAGCACTTTTTAGATTTTGACAATTTCGAAAAACGGAATTTTCTAAATAAGTAAACGTCACTCGGTATCTATGATAGGGGCTAAATAGGTTTTTAGACAAGCACAAATTATTGACGTGTAAAGTTTTTTGAAAAATCTAAAATATTTTTTTTAGACTTATGTGATGCCGATTTTTGGCGGTCACTGTATACCCAATACCGCTAAATTGTCAACTATTTCTCCTCTTCTTCGATGGGTATTAAAACTATACAAAGTGCTCGTAATTTGCAAATTTAATGATTTTGCCTTAGTAAATGAAGCACGCTATGTATCTCTGTATTTCTTAAAAACTCTTTCAATAAACTTTCGCCTAATAGCTTATTTAACACCCCTAAATTCAACTGGTTTTGAGATTTAATTTATTCCAGCATATCTCGGTTTTTGTGTCAGCAATGGCTGGATTTTTATTTTCTAAACCTAGTTTGTGATTCCTTTAAATAAAGCATTTTAGGGGCCTTACATTGTTTTCTTATACTCACACTCGCATAGTTGGAAAACAGTTGAATTCAGAGTTATCCAGTAAGATATCAAAATAAATCTATTTAAAGGGGCATTTTAAAAATACTAAAATGTGTAGTGCCTTTCCTTTAAAAACCTTTGAAATCATGAAATTTGCAGACACCTTGTATAGTATGAACGCCGAGAATCACCATTTTACACTCGAAAGGTAATTCACAAAAAACGTAATGTTTTATTTTTATTTCAGTATCTACAGCAGCTGCCTGAAGTTTAGCATTTTGTGCATAAAATCGGTAACATCTCCAAAACAGTTGATGTTAGACCCATACAAATTTATATTAAAACTATTGGTATTTCAATGCAAAGCTTTTAACCTTCCTAAATATAGAGTAATAACTTTGGTTCGCCACACTTTTTGAGCCATCCTGTATAATCAGAAATATTTTAGTAACATGCAACACTTTCGTACCTTCAACTTGTATATAAGCTATTTTAATGTAAATCTTCTGGTTTTAGAGATATTTCCCACCTCGCATCGTTGACGGATCCTGTATTAACTGTCCAGTGACATGCGGTTGTATTGAATTTACTTAAATCCATTACTAGCGATAAGCCCCCGTGCGCGTTTGCCAAGCCTCTGAGGCGTAACAGTATGTTTCATAGATAGAGGCGAGTACTACTGGCGCACCTTGTTAGGTGTATATGTGTATTACATGGTCGCGCCATCTAGAATAACCTCTACCAACTGAAGTGTATAACTGAATATGTGTACTGTCAAACTCACCTCCACCAAAAAATCTGTTAAATCAATGCTTGTTGCACCATCTGTTGAATGGAACACTTATACATGGGGATACCTAGTCGCCTCCGATTTTTCGTACTGGCCTCCAAAAATGAGGCCAGTTCTTCGTTTCGACGTATGCTTTCGGAGGCGAGTTTGACGTTTTGCATATATATATATATATATATATATATATATATATGCGTTCGACAAAAATAGACTAGTACGTGATTAACATCTAGTATCCGCAGAATCAAGGTGTTTTGCTTTTAGAAAACACTGAATTATAGGATACTAGATGTTAATCGCGTATTAGTTTATTTCTGTCTAACGCATACAATGCCCATCTGAATATTACTTACCTATTTAATTACTAACTCTACATCTATATCTTTATATCGAGCATCATTGCTAACTTTATACCATTCATTTCAATTTGGCGGGAAGAGAAAGATAATTTAGCATATGCTTCAAAGTTTGTGTCGTGAATAGCTTTGTATTCGAATACAATAACTATTCTCGGATGGACACGAGGGCTGGTTCGTCTCTACTGTCGCAATAGGGTTTAACACACTTTCCCTTCGACGAGGAATTCATTTCACTTTCTCCATCTCAGGTATATGGAACATTGTCCGTCGAGTTGTATGACCATGCCGATTATTGCTATTGCTATGATCAGAAACCTATGCGTAGTGTCGTTGTTGCTCGAGTCCCTCCCGCTGTGATGAGATGGAATGCACGCTGTTTGGTTGGATTCGTGCGAATACACTAATCAAATTGTTGACGTTAGCAAATTTTCTTAAATCCACTACACACAATTGACTTTGACACCCACTGGTTTAGCACGTACAGCTGCACCCCGAATTTCACTTTTTTATTAGTGTCTTTCGTAGTTAACGACGGCATTTTTGCGATCTTACATACGGAGGATAATTCCTGAAGTTTTCAGAAAGTTTGGCATAGCTCCGCTATGTGTTCACTTCCATGCCGCCGACACCAATAATTGAAAATTATGGTTACACGTTTCACGGAATCTTGGACTTTATATAAACTCCGATCTAAGATTGAAAACACACGTTAGGTGGAATATTCAAAAAGTTTATGCAAGTAGCAAGTATTTATTGTAATAGAAGTATAACTAGCAGTCCAGTGAGACAAATGTCTCATTTAATAAAACAAAAAAGACCGTCCCGGACGGACCAGCGTCCCGGACGGACGGAAATCACGTGATTTCTCGAAAACCGGAAGTGTCACGTGACTGAAATTCTGTTCCTGACCTGACATGACCATCCAAACATATAACTTTAATAACTTTTTTCTCTATCTCTTACGGTTTGGCTGCTGAAACAGCGTCCCAGACAAAACAGCGTCCCAGACAGACACGTCTATTAGATAAAGGATTAACACGAATGCAAAGAAAACTTCTGCTGAAACCATTAGCTCTTTCTCATTTTAACTTTTGCGATTCAATATACTGGCCTTGTATGGACATTACTGATGCAACAGGAATACAACAAATACAAAGCTGTTGTATAAGATTAGTTTTTGACTTGAGCAGGAGAGATCATGTTTCTCATAAATTAAAAGAACTGAGTTGGCTCAATATGTTAAGAATGGTAAATTCGTGTGTTCATTATTCCATAATATCATTTTCAAAACTCTACCATATCTATTTAAAAAGATTAAATTTCTCTGTGATGTATATAATGTTAAAGTAAGGAGTAAAGGACTGCTTACGCCGCCTCTCCATACAACTAATATGTTTTGTCGCCCTTTCTCTTATAATATTGTACTACAACTACATTTTTATTTAAGAAATTATCACCTTCAAAATTTAATACCAATATCTTCTCGTATTTTCTAAGTAGCTTAATTCCCGCTTATACCAGTGGTTACTTCAATAGATTATTCTTGTTTTAAACCTATAAACTGATAGTCATCTCACTAAGTTACTATATCGTCTCTATGGTATGTACGTAGTTATTATAGTAATTAAATGGTTGGAATTGTTTATTTTATATGGTAACAAGAAAGTCATTGTTATTATGTATTTTTATATTTTCTATACTCGACTATATTTTGTCGGTTTGTGTTCCGGGCCTCAGCCAGAGTCCTCAGGATCTTCTCTAAGAGAGAATTTTATGGAGGGTGTGTGCTAACTAGACTTGGCCAATATTAAAATTTACATATCGATATTATCGATATCAAAATTATATCGATATTTGTCAATATATCGATAAATATCCTAAAAATATCGAGATATCGATGAATATCGATATTCGATATTCGTTAAACGCATCGTTCCATTATTTTGCAGATCTTGTATCTGCAAAAAATTTTGATATAATTGCAATCTCTGAAACCTGATTAAATCCAATAATTTCATCTACAACTATACATCCTCCGCATTACGAATTAATTAGAGCCGACAGACATACTAGAGGAGGAGTGTGTCTTTATATGAAATCGCATCTCAAATACAAGATTGTTGACTTACACTTCTTAACATCTTCTAATTTAGAGCAGTGCTGGATTATTCTTACTGCTCATAAGTTAAAAATTGCAATTGGGGTTGCGTATCGTGTACCAAATACTCCTATTTCACAGTTAGATGAATTAGAGTTGACCTTAGCAAATTTAACTATGGATGCAAATGAAATAATTTTACTGGGTGATCTGAATATTAATTTTTTAACCACTGATAGTAAACTAGTCTATCTTATGAATATTCTAGAAATGTTTAACCTAAAACAAGTAATAACTGAACCAACTCCTATTATTACTGAAACGTCATCCACTCTTATAGACATCATATGCTTAAACAACCTGCGTTCTATTTTAAAGAATGGAACAATGGATCTTGAAAATATATCCGATCATAAACTAATATACTGCAACCTGGACTACAACATAGAATCGTCTAAGCACGAAATAATAATGAAAAGAAATTTTACTTTCTTCAATGAAGATGAATTTGCACGTGATGCCAGCAGCATAGACTGGAATTTTATTAACTGCTTACCCGATATAGATTCAAAACTTAATCTTTTCAACAATGCAGTAGTCACTCTATTTGATAAACATGCTCCACTACGCACCATAAAAGGAAGAAACAATAAACCTAAACCATACATAACAGACACAATAAAAGAAATTATTCGTCTGAAAAAACAGGCGTACCTTAAATTTAAGTCAAATGGGCGTATGCAAGACAGGAGCTACTACAAAGATTTAAGTAACTATTTGGGATCTGCAATTAAACGAGAAAAAACCGTATTCATAAACCAACAATTACAGATTTATAGAAATAATCCTCGAAAATTGTGGACACTTTTTCTTCTTGGAATGTTTACAATAAAGAGAAAAATATTATAGATCCTACCAGTGGCGTTTCCTTTTAAGGTGCGCAGGTGCGCGCGCACCCCATTTAATTATTAATTTATAAAAATATTTTAAATTTTATATAATTTCCAATTTCCGCCATCACGCTTCTAGACTTGCACGCATCTCTACACTGAAACTCCTCTCCCATCTCTCTACAGTAATGTGAGATTTGGTCGGTCAGCATAATATAGTATAGAATGTGTATGATGTCTGTATGGGTCCTAACGCCGTTGGCTACACAATTTGGACATGCGCATTTTGTATCTGCGAGATATTTTGGACTTTGACCTCATATGCACAGTGTTAAATCACCATATATGACGTCACGGAAATGTGTACTTTTGTTTAGACAACGGATAGCAGTAGCCGTACCCTTGAGAATAAAATTGCTATTAAAAACTTGGGCAGGCCGACGCCGGAAATGAATTTGGAATTTCAAGTAAAAACTAAAAACAAACAATACACTAGGAAATTTAATAAAAACTTATTTGATAAACATAAGTGGCTTTGTTCGTGTGATATTAAAAATGCAGTGTTTTGTTTTTCGTGTTTATTGTACGGAGGTGACCTGCGTTGGACAAAAATTGGAGTAAAGGATTTAAATCATCTAAATGAAAAAATAAAAAACATGAAACCTCTGGACATTTAGTAGCAGCAAATTTGTTTCTGCCAGAAAAATTTTCAGAATACATATTCGCACAATTTTCCAGTCAATTACTTACAGCGCACTGTAGAAGCTTACCCATATTTCGATGCAAAAAATCTGCGTACTGAGTTAGAGGTTATCTACAAGAGAATAGAATTCAGAAAAATTAGTGGAGCTTCGGCGCTTTTCTCGTTTTTATATGAAAACAATTTACAAAATATGTTTGAAGAGACTCTGAAATTGATGGAGATAATTATTACCATCCCCATGTCTACGGCAGAAGGCGAACGGTGTTTTTCTACATTAAAACGTGTAAAAACCTTTCTGAGAAAAACTATGTTACAAGACAGACTATCTGCACTGGCTATGCTGTCTATTGAAAAAGACTTTATTACAAACATCGCGAATTTTAATAATAAAGTGATTGAAAAATTTGCACAATGTAAACATAGACGTATCGAGTTAGTGTATAGAAGAAATTAGGTAAGTTTTTATTTTGTAGTTTGATTTTCGCTATATAAGTGCACCCCATAATGCTATAGTTACGCAGCGCCACTGGGTCCTACATTACTTGTTGATCCTAATGCGATAAACACCTTTTTCGCTAATGCTCCTCTTGCAACAGTCAATACTGAAGCTTTGCTACCGTTTACAATAATAATACTAGGCCTGGTATTGACAATGAATTGATCTTCACGGAGATAACTGTAGAAGATGTAGAAAAATATATTGGAAAAATCAAATCCACCGCAGTGGGTGCTGACAGCATCAGTTTAAAGATGCTTCACCTTGTTCTTCCTTATGCTAAATATGCTCTACGTGACGTTCTGAATTTTTCTTTCGCAACCAGTGCCTTTCCAAAAGTCTGGAAAAAATCATATATTCGTCCGTTGGCAAAAACATCAAAAGCCGTACAGCTTAGTCAACTTCGGCCTATAAGTATCCTCCCGACAGCTTCCAAAATTATAGAAATGGCAGTTTGTGATAAACTCAATGGCCATGTAGATAGTTATAATATTCTACCATCTGTGCAATCGGGATTTAGGAAGCACTACAGCACAGCGACTGTTTTACTTAAATTAACAAACGACGTTGTACAAGCCATTGACGAGTCTAAAGTTACAATTCTTCTTTTACTGGACTACAGTAAAGCATTCGATTGCATAAATTACGACCTTCTACTTGCAAAACTAAAGTATTACAATTGTAGTGAACAAGTTATTGATTGGTTTCGCAATTATCTTCATAGCAGGACCTAACACGTCTCCATTGGTCCCAAAATATCTGAAGAATTGCCAGTTGTACAGGGTGTACCCCAAGGTAGCATCCTGGGCCCAATTCTTTTTACAATTTTTACTGCGGACTTATCACATTATATTACATCGAAGATACAACTACATCTTTATGCAGACGACACGCAGCTGTATTTATCCTGTGATCCCCACCTTGTTGATGATGCAATTAATACCATAAATGAACATTTAAACCTGATTACTGAATGCTCTAAAAATAACGATCTTATCAACCCGACTAAAACAGAAGCCATATGCATCGGTTGAATTCGGTTCCAGTGCAGTGCGACGTGTAGCCGTCTCAACAATGTCTGCCAAAATTCGTATTAGTGATAGTGAAATACCATTGCCTGAGTGCGTCAAAAATTTGGGTGTAATATTAGATAAAAACTTATTCTTTTTGCCCCATGTGAATAAGAAAATTGCTGTTTGTTACGGAAAGTTTTCGTCTTTATATAAATTTAAATCATTACTACCATCAAACACCAAATGGACCCTTATGAATAGCTTAATTTTAAGTCATCTTGATTATTTCTGGTGATTATACTGGGGAGCGGGGGGTACAGTGAGACAGGGTACTCAGTGAGACATTCAAAATATTTCACCCGCAAATTAAGTTTGGTAATATGCGCCACCTACAGTTGAATAGTCTACCTACCAGCTCTCTATTAATGTAGTTTGACAAAGATCCGCAGCATAGTATTGGCGTTGTAAATAAGTGGTGATGTGAAATGGTGCTGTGTTTTTTTATGAGGTATGTTTCACTGTGTGAAATACTCAAAATACTTATATTGTCAAAAGTTTAGTTGATGTGCCCTACAGTATAGTCTTTTGGGGTTGTAATGATGCAGTAGTTTTTTACATCTTGGTTATCAAATTTTTTTTATTACGTTCATAACCTAGAATGGTCATTTGTCAACAGTAAGACGTTTTCAAAGGGGGTACACTGAGACATGTCTCACTGTACCCCTAATAAAAAATTTTCATACTTAAACTTTCTTTAGGTACCAACATGCCACGAAACAAGCCAAGGAAAACAAATATGGGTACTTTTACGGAGGAAACGATGAGAGAGGCTGTTAATTTAGTTTTATCTGGGCGAAGCATAAGGTCTGTTGCAAAGGAAAATGACTTAGCATTTCAAACTCTTGCTCGCTATGTTAAAAAACAGCGAAGTAGTGAGGAGAATATTCGCATGCGTCCACATTACGATGTACGAAAGATTTTTACCTCTGAGCAAGAGGACTCACTAGCTGAGTATATGGTTAAATCTGCACAGATGTTTTACGGTTTGCCATACAATGAATGTAGAAAATTAGCCTATGAAATGGCTGCTATAAATAACATAACTGCTCCTAAAAACTGGGAACGTGATAAAATTGCTGGTCTGGATTGGCTGAAAGGGTTTATGAAACGCCATCCAAATTTGAGTTTGAGAACTCCAGAGGGCTGCAGTTTATCCCGTTCTACATCTTTCAATAAACACAATGTGGACCAATTTTTTAATAAATTAGAAATGCTTCTAAAACGCCATGAGGAATTTGCAGATGGTACCAGGATTTTTAATTTGGATGAGACTGCTACAGTTACCGTGCAGAAACCATCAAAAGTTATTGCTGCTAAAGGGTCTCGCCAAGTTAGTAAAGTAACCAGTGCCGAAAAGGGGACGTTGGTTACAACATGCTGTATTATAAATGCAGCAGGAAATAGCTTGCCACCAGCGATGGTTTTCCCAAGAGTAAACTTCAAAGCTCACATGTTGCAAGGAGCACCTCCGGGAAGCCTTGGTTTAGCATCCAAATCTGGCTGGATGAACACTAACCTGTTTATCAAAGTGATGGATCACTTTATTAAACACAGTCAAAGTTCAAAAGAGCATCCTACACTCTTAATCTATGATAATCACGAGAGCCATTTAAGTTTGGAAGTTATTGACAAGGCCAAGAACAATGGTGTAACAATTCTGACCGTTCCTCCACACACAACTAACAATCTGCAACCCCTGGATGTAGGGATATTTAAACCATTCAAAACGTATTATGATTCTGCTATTGATGCATGGATGATGCATAATCCAGGAGTTACTTTTTCGATTTATAATGTAGCCAGCTGTGTGGGCATTGCCCATGAAAAATCCATGACACCAAAAAATATACGAAATGCATTTAAAAAATGTGGAATTTTCCCATACGATAGAGATATTTTCACAGAAGCCGACTTTTTATGCAGTTCCGTCACTGACAGACCAGCACCTCAAAACGAAACTGAAAATACAACAGAATTAGTTCATCCATCGATCCCGACAACCAGCACCTCCGTTGTTATTTCTACACCAATTTCTACACCCAGTGCTGCCTCTACAAGTGCAGTGATTCCATCAACTAGAGATTTAACCCCAACACCTGTCTCTACACCAAGCAGCAGCTCTGCATTGTTCATATCTCCTGAAGCTTTCCGTGGTTTTCCAAAAGCAGGAGAAAGGAAAAAAAACAGGAAACAACGAACACAGGGAAAAGCTATGGTAGCTACAGATACTCCTGAAAAGAGAGCACTAGAAGAGAGAAAGAAAAGGAAAGACCAGGAAGGAAAAAGAAGTAGTCAACCACATAAGAAGAACAAAACTGTTACTAGGCGATTATACAGTTCATCAGAGAGTGAAAACGAAAATTATGTTGCTTCAGAATCAGATGGGCTAGAAGACGTTGACTGGGGTGAAGCTGAAACAGAGGCGGAAATTCCATATGGTGAACTAAATGCTACTCCAGTGAAGGGTAATTATGCTCTGGTAAGATTTTTGGGAAAAAAATTACTAAAATATTATGTTGGGCTTATTGTAAACGACCTATCCGAGTCTGAGTATGAAGTGTCTTTCTTAAGGAAAAGTTTGAAAGCAAACGATAAATATTTTTTCCCGATTGTACCAGACACTGCTTCAGTTAACAAAAGAGACATTGTAATGGTTCTACCACAACCAGCAATGTATGGGAAAACTAAAAGGCAGCAATCCTTGCTGTCCTTTTCTATAAATTTAGGACATTATAATATTAATTAGACATGTCTCACTGTACCCACCCAGGGGGGAACAGTGAGACAAATGTGTTACAAAAAGTTTTATTTTTTTTGTAATTTAGATTTAAGTTTTTTTTCTAAATATTGTTCCAAACTAGAGTAGAAAGGTTGTGTATTACAAGTAAAAATGTTAATTTTGTATTTCTATAATAAACAATGGCAAAACAATTTGTTTTAATTTTTGCGTCTCAGTGTACCCCCCCTCTCCCCTATTGTTCCAGCGTATATTTTAATTTTCCTACGCAAGAATATAAACATAAACTTCAGGTACTTCAAAACGGCTGTTTTAGATTTTCCTTTAATGTTGAGCGCCGAGAGCACATTACACAACACTACAATAATCAAAATATACTGACACTGAAAATAGATTTTCTCTATTCTATAGTTGCTTGTTGTATAATATAGTTCGTAATAATTGTCCTGTATATTTAATGATGTTGCTAATTCAAAGCCACACTGTACGTACTAAGACCCTTACAAATGACGACTATTATTGTATTCCTCCACACAGAACCACTAAATTTCAGTCTGGATTTCACTATTTGGCATGCAATATTTTAAACAGATTGTGATAGCATAAACTTGTTTAGGAAGCAAGTAAAGTCACTTTTGTTAAATAGACAGCTTGCATAGTGTGATTTTTGTTTATTTTTTTTTTCATTAGGGAATGTAGACATTTTAATTTACTCATTAACATTAAGTTTACTCTTTGTATCTACGCTATTTTTTACGTTATTTTCTATTTTATGTTATTAAGTTGGTCGGTAATTAAATATATCTGGCGTTTGTAAATAATCTACTTCACCACTTTCAACTACATTGACTGCATGTACCTTTACATTTTATTTTTTATTTTTATGTTTTATATTAGCACTTTTCTTAATGAATTTTTGTGCATTTTTGACAATTTATTTTGTTATGGGCAGGGTTGAAAAACGGTTTTCCGATACATCGCCTGTTGGGCAAATGTATATTCTTTTGTTCAATAAAGATCTATTATTATTATTATATATTGTTCTCCGATATTTCCATATATGGTCATATCGATATGAAAATAATATTGATATTTATCGATATATCGCCCAGCCTTAATGGTGATACAGCACTCACATGTTTTAGAGATTAACTAGTAATTAACAAAAACGTCGTTTTCAGTGCATTGTTATTTATATCGATATTTGAGAAGCAAATTTATGAATTTAGAAACGTGTTCTGCCTGGTTGCAATGGGTCAATATTTAAAATAACATACACCATTTTAGATCATAAAATATTATGATGAGAATTATTAAAACACATTAAATTTATGACACTTTTTAAATTAAGCGTATGTTGTAAATGTACAGGAATGGGGTATACATATACACTGAAACATTTCTTAACTGACACCTCTTAATAGCAGACACGTTTACATAACGGACGGTTTTTAGTGTACAGAGCTGTAGGGCATATATGTATATGGTAAATACACCTCGAAATAACGAACATCTCTCTACACTTATGTCTGAATACCGTAGTCGCAGCATAAGGAATATCCTGCGCCGTAGTCCTACATAATAGTAGTCCTGGTTTTGGTTCATGCATGCACCATGATACTGAGGCTTTGAAGATCTTCCAGTGTATATACCTGGCAACTTTATTGTACCTGTATGTGTATTCGTTGGTCGATAGTGTAGTGGATTCGGACAATCTGGGACTGATGATTTCATCTGCTTGATTGTATATTCTGCACTTGCTATTAATTTGCAACTTCAGGATTTTTCGTTGGTGGTACTTGGTGTTGAGTGCTTGATCTTGTGCAGCAATGAGCAGAATCTCTGTGTCTTCAGAACTTCGAAGTCAATCTAAACGAGCGTCCTTGCCAACACACGGTTTGTTTAATTTCCTAAAGAACTGACCGTGCAGTAGCTTGATTTTTCATACATTCCAGCTTTGATTTTTCTATGGTGACCTTAATGTCATTGTTAAGATCTTTCTATCTTGTTTGAGGGTTTGTTTCTAAAGAGTTGCAATTTCTTGTTGCTTGTTCGGTGTTTTAAGGTTGTCTGTACTGTGTGCGGATGTCTGCTATAATTGTCGCGGAATTACATTTCGGTTTACCAGCTCCATTTTGACATCGTCACTGAACATCTTAATGGTGTGCGTCATGTGCCTTAGTTGTTCTTTGTTTTTGATAAATATTTTGAGATCATGTATTATTCACAGTGATATTCTTGGCGGTTGCATACATTAAATTTTCTCTATTGCTCATGTTCGGTAATGTTATGAGATACATACACAACAACAGAGGAGACAAGGAATCTCCCTGGAATATTCCTTTCTTAACACTTAACAGCGATTTTTCTGTCTTTATGTTACCTATCTGATGGTAGAGGTCCATCTCGGTGCTCCACTCTTTCATTGGTGCCTCAACGAATTGAATTATCTTGATACAAAGCGCTGCCACTCTTAATCAAAAAGGTTATCTGGCCCAGGAGCCTTCCAGTTTTGAGAACGATTGAACTTTTACGACCTCCTCTAGAGTAAGATCAAACCCATTTGTCTGGCGTTGCGTGTAGAAATTCTTTTTTTTTCCTTTTAATAACCACGTAGTATCGCTATTGTGCGTAACTTGGTCTTCAGGGATTCCTCGCCAGAGTGTTTCGGTTGCTGCCTATGCAGGTGGTTCAGTGGCAATTTCTTGTTGTTGATTAAGAACGATACTGTTCTTTTCGTATCTTCTCTAATAATAATTTGTTCTGCAGATATTGCTAGCATCATTCTGCGTACCTTTTGCGCCTTTGCCTGAAGTTTTATTTTCGTCTGTTGCTCTAGTTCTTCCAGCTTAATACAGTTTAATTTCGCTTTCTTGAACACTCATTATTATTATTATTATTAACTTCACGAACCGGAACGTGTTCCTTCACGCGTGTTTATCTTCTCCTGATGTTAGCCACGATGAAAACCATTTTTATTTTGTCGAAAGCAGCTTGAAATGATCTTGTGGAGATCCCCAAGAAAAATATTCGCGAGTTCTTGAACCATGAAATTCTTCTACATGTTCTTCTTTTCTTTTCCTTCAAGAATGATCATTAGTAGTTAATACAAAAGTACTCTAAGGAATTATGCAAAATATACAATTGTAATTATTTAAAAAAAAGTCAATATATGGTTTACATATCTTTAAACATACATTGCTCAAATATTACAGATACTGTCATACTGTCATTCAGTCATTCAGCCTACTATAGGAAGGATAAAATTAATGATACAGTAACCCCATATGCGTTTTATTCTTGACGTCAGTTTAAAGATACTGGAAGAACTACTATAGTTCTTCCAATACACAAAAAGAAACGTGAAAATGTTGAATGAAACCACTGAGCTAACATGTAGAGCGAGAAAGAGCCAGAATGTAAGTGCCTCTTTCATGTCCACCAATATAATAATAATGTGCCTACAGTTTTCAAATGCCAAAACCTGAAATGTCTTGATTTTCATAGCAAATGTTTATTGGTTTATATGGAAAAGAATATATTCAAGATCGCCTTTGTCGCCCATCATGAAGTATTTGCTGAACTTCCGCAAGGTGCTGTTTCGTTACAAAGGATTCAAGGTGTATCACAAATCCATTAATGATCGTTAACGGTATGTAAGCATTAAGATACTCTTCTTTGGTGTCTGGTATCTGTAGTCCCCGTAAATTTACATTGTAACCAAACATGTTACCATTACTGACTCATACGTTTTGGTACCAAAGTTCACGCATTTAATTTTCTTAGTATTTTTAAAACGGTAGAAACGCCGAAAACGGTGAAAGGCACGCAACAAGTGAAATTGTAGTGAGGTGGGGCCCGGTATGCGTATTAACATGCGCCACCCGTAGATGCTGCGTATTCCGTAGGCCACTGGCATAAAGCTCGGGATCCGCATGTTAAGTATAGGTGTACGTGCGTCCCACCGGATATTTCTTGTGCACGGCCAGTGCTATGGTCGTGATCCGATCTTCAATGTTTAAGAATGGACTTTATTTAGCAGAAGTCTATTTGACTTGCATGTAAGAAACGAGAACATAATTTATACCGGAATGACAGTATTCAGGGTTTTGACTGAACCTGCCTGCGACCCGTGCATCGTGGATGTATCAAATTTCCTTTGTAGGGTACGCCGGAAGGACAAAACGGCACTTTTATAATTTATGGAGCACGAGCAGCCAGCGTTTAGAGGGTTTTCAGAATAGAGCTATATTTAATGAATCAAGATCTTACTGATTTTTTATATTACATACTACTATAAACCACGTATATCAAACCCATAACTATAGGTCTGAATGTATGTATAAAAAATTATATAGAAATGTTTACTAATGGATCGGATATGTGCATCTGAACTCCGAACTGAAATACTCACTGGTTCATCTATTTTGTACTTTGTGTTATCAAATCTACACATCATATTACCGTGGATGTGCATGGATGTACTACGGGTTTAACTAACGTAGCTGCTGTATGATAATTAAATCCTACGCATTTTTGTTTACCATTAGTGATGACGTACACTGCCACATAAAGCATATTAATGATCTGACTGAACGGTCATCCAACTTCCTCATTGCTGTGTTTCACACTAAACTTTCACAATATTTTTTATAAATTTTCTTTTACCTTTCTGCAAAGGCTATAATTTATTCGTAGTGATATACACTGTCCATATAAAGTCAATACCGATATTTATGTCCATATATTCAAACCAGTTTCACGTCGAATGTGTTTTATCAAAAACTGTACTACAGTTTATTTTGTGCCTAAATCGTCATTAGATGACTATTTAGAGTATTTTACATTGTTAGAAAATATCCAAAATATATTTGAAAACGAAATAATAGTAGGGGATTTTAACATACCCGAAATTAATAACTGTAATTGTAGTCCTGTAAATTGTAGTCAGATAACAAAAAGTGTACAGGAATTTTTTGATTTATTCAATTTACAAATGTACAATAACTTTAGGAGAAGCCGTGTAGCGCAGTTGGGAAAGCGCTAGGCTTGCATTAAGCAAGTCCTCGGTTCAAATTCCGTGGGGCCGGAATTTTTCCGCAGCCTTGGCAATTGGAATCGGGCTCGGTGAGACCATTCACAGTTGAGCACCAAATTAACTGTGCTCTACGCAGAACCACAGGCCAGAAGAGATAGAGTAACAAGGTCAGCACATCACCAAAACACAAACCTCACACAATGGTTGCTGGGTAGCACAAAAGACGCGCTCCAACTTTGTAACCCGAATCCGGGGCAAGTTGAGCATTGTACCGCCAAACGCAAGCATATAAAGCATCAGTCTCTCCACCGCAAAGTAAAATCAGTTTACCGACGATACATACATACATACAATAACGTTGGGAATTCCGTTGATAGAACCCTAGATTTAGTTATGTGCACTTTGGAATTGTGTGTGGGACAGCAGTTGGATGCATTAGTGCCAATTGAGGTTCTGCGCCCTGCTCTGTTGATTCCATGTCAAATTATATCTAATCCTGCAGTAAACGATAACCTCGCATTGAATAGTTTATTTTAAAAAAGCTGACCTGTTACTGTACAGTACGTTGAAGAATACAGACTGGAATATTCTTCAACCCATAGTGTGTCTTAACGTGGCTATTGATGAATTGTGTAACATTTTATACATTATAGACCAAACTGTACCTAGAATCAAGTGCAATTTGACGAATAGAAACAAATATCCTGTATGGTTTACAAAGGAGATAATGTCAAACTTAAATCGTAAGCAATTTCATCATAAACGGAAAAATGAATACATGCACTCATCGCAAGCTTGGCGGTCCGATGTGGAAATTCTTTCATTGTAGGAGATTGTACTTGATGAAGTTGCAGTCACTTTGAGAAACTTAAAAGCAAAGCAATCTGTTGGACCAGACGGCATAGCCTGATATATTTATAAAGCGTGTTAAGAAATATTTCAGCATCCACTTACTATACTGTACAATACATGTTTAAAAACGAAAACATTCCCAGAAAAATTAAAATTACACGAGTTACGCCTATACATAAAACTGGTTGTCAAGTGGCCATTGAAAATTATAGACAATTATATCTGTATCCGCTAAAATATTTGAAAAGATAATTTATTCAAAAATGTTCAATCACGTTTTAAACGTCATAGTGTCACAGAACAGCTGGTTTCTTTGAACAACGATCAGTTGAAACAAATTTAATTTCATTTACTGATTTTGTAAGCAGCGTTTTAGACGTGGGGGCAGGTGGATATACAGTATATACAGACTTTACAAAGATCTTCAATGCTGTTAACCATGATATTTTATTGTTAAAATTGAGCAATGTTGGACTGTCTGATTATTTAATTCTACTTTTTAAGTCTTATCTAGAGTCATATATCAGTCAGTTTGTTTGAGGGGACATAGTTCACGTTATTATTTACCACCATCCGGAGTGCCTCAGGATAGTAATTTGGGACCGTTTCTATTTTAAAGAAAATTACTAGTAATAAGGATATACATTTGTTTCAAGATGATAGTAATTCTGGAATAGAATGGAGTTTTGTTAATAAACTGCATTGTAATATTGATAAGTGTAAATACGTTACTTATACATTGAATAAGGTTCCTATATTGTCACAGTATTATATGAATGATACGAATTTACGTAGAGAGTTTCAGATTAGGAGTGATTTTTGTCCCTACGTTAAACTGGCAGTCTCACATTTGAAAATGCAGTGAGCTCCTCATTGCGAAACCTGGCTTTCTTAATGAGAACGACGTCTAACTTTGAAATCATAAAACCTATTGTAATATTGTACAATATTGTAATATTGTATTAGGACTAAACTTGAGTATGGATGCCGGATCTGGAACTCTGGCGTCAAGAAATACCAGAATACAATTGAAACAGTTTCAAAATTAATTATTAAAATTTATTTACTGACTACAGTATATTCCAAATAATAAGACGGAAATTCAAGGTCATTATTCATTAAGCTGCGTCATCGACGTGAAATTAATGATATACTATTTTTATTTAAGCTAATTAATAATAATCGTCTGGATTGCCCAACATATTATGTGTCTGTCTCTATGTCCCTGCTTACAGAACAAGGCCCCTTGATATGCTGTATGTACCACCCTACCGGACTAACATACGACTGCATTCGCCTATTGTAAGAATGCTTATTCGAATTAATAGGTTCATTACAGAGGCTGATGCCAATATATTTAATACATCTCTAGTTAAATTTAAAACTATTGTTCTGAATTTTTATCACGACCACTATTCATATTCATAATTACATATAATTATTATTTTATTAGTATTTCTGTTTTATTAAATCCTAATGAAATAATGTGTACTTCCTGAAATTCCCTGCCTTGCAAAGGAATTACAATTATGTACTTTTAGGGTTAAGTTTAAATGTCATTTTTCCCTTTCCTTATTTTTGACTTGTGTTATTCTTTGCTGGCAATATTATTTGGCGTTAATCCGTTTTGTCAGTATTTTAAATAAAAAACAAATAAATAATATCAAAACCAACTACTAACCATACATTTTAAGAAATTAATTGGTACTTAATATAGTGTCTCAGGTATCATAAATACTGTAGTTATTATGTAAGCACAGTCAACTAGCGCGTTAACGGTGCCGTTTCCTTATTCAGAAACCGTTACGAATTTAAAATAAATAATGATAAAAAGATAGGGTACCTAGTAAAATCTACTATAATTATTCAACCGAGTCCTAAAAGGCACATTTGAATGACTAGCACCAACTCGGGTCAGCCGTAACTTACAAATGGCGCCCAATTGCCGCATGCATGGCAATCGTTACCTGGTTATACTGAAACATGCATGTTTTACAAATCGTTTACAGCTGTAAACCTCGACCAAAACATAATAAAGACATTTGCATGTAAGTTTCGATCCAAGATTGTCGAAATGCATGAACCTGTCGGCTTTCATGAAAACATTTGGGATATTTGAAATGATTTGTCAAGGGTGACGGTCATCTTTAATTTTGTTGCAGAGTATGAACTATTTCGCATTTCTTTTATTGTTGCTTGGGGATAAGAGGGGGGGGGGCATATACATTTATTTATTATTGTACGAGCACTGTCTATGGTATCTAATAGATACTAGATACGGTGTACTAGTATTTTCCGTCCGTGATCAAGTTACACCCTGGCCCATATCGTGGTTTATCCAACAAGGACAGTTGCAGTTCTTCCGTCTTCTCAGGTATAATTGCTTTCATAACCGGTGTTACTTCCATTGCTCTCCACATTTCCCACACTGCACTAAAATACGTTGAATATTTTTTTACTCATTCGTATTGTCTGCAATCTGAATTGTCTCCAATCTCTGTTTTATTCGTATCAGTCTCCTCAAAGTACATCACGTTCCTAACCCTTACCTGATTAGAGCCTGCTCCTTTCGTTATAGCAAAAACAAAACCTTTCAAATCTGACAATTCTAAATCGTTAGTGTCAAATAATTCATTAGCGTTACAAGTGGGTAAAATTTTATCATTTATTGCCCTAAAAACTGATATGCTGCATATTATTTGACACTGACAATTTAGAATTGTCAGATTTGGAAGGTTTTGTTTTTGCCATAACGAAATGAACAGGCTCTATCTAGATCAGGCGTACTCAACCTGCGGCCCGCGGGCCGCATGTGGCCCGCCAAGCTTGTATGTGTGGCCCGAAACCCTCATTAGCAGCAACGTACTTTTGTAAACATTTGGTAATGCAAGTTTTTAAAAGCTTGGGATGCGCGGTAACAATGTGCCAGTCACCAAGACACCTAGCCTTTTGGAAGAAATGAACAGTAATTATAGCGATGTTCTTTTATATACCTCGGTGCCATGGCTAAGCAGAGTAAAGGTTCTGGATCGGTTTTTTACTTCCTTTTACGATAAAGGAAGTATTGGATTCACCCCAAAAATTCGAAATTGAGTTTTCAACAGATCTTCACGTTTTAGAGTCTCCTGATCCCAAAAAACATATTTTTTTTCATTGGTCTGTGTGTCTGTCTGTCTGTGTGTCTGTCTGTGTGTCTGTCTGTGTGTCTGTCTGTCTGTGAACAGAATATCTCAAAAACGAAAAGCGGTATGGCGTTGAAACTTCATATATAAGTTTTGTGTACTATGTATATGAGACAGCAAGCTTTTGAAAAAAATCGCATAACCGGAAGTAGGTGTTTACTCTTGTGATTTTTCAGTTTTTTTCGATTTTTTCAAAAACGGCTCTAACGATTTTTTTTAAACTTTACATTTTTATTACATTTTGAATGTGTATTGATGTGAGATAGGTGATTTTCCAGTTGAATACTTCTAAAATGGGTTTCTTTTGTTTTTTTGTCTATTTTTTTTATTAACTCTTATTTTAAATAGAACACCCGGTATATTATTACATTTTTGAATTCAGATTAAAATTCTAGAGAAAATTTGTCTCTTCAACTAACGCTCTATTTTGAACCGTTTTTGCAGAATTTGTAATTTTTGAAAATTTTTGACAAATGCTTAAAACATTTTAAATAAAATTTTTGGCTAATTATAAGATCACTGTAAAAGGAAGTTGTGTGCGTGTATCACACCAGATTTTTTCTTTACCACAAGAAATTACTTTGTTTCTGCAAGAAAACAATAAAGTTTATAGTGAACTTGAAAATAGTGGATGATGGTGTCGTTTAGCTTTTCTATGCGACATCTATTACGAGGAAATACAGAACCAAGTACTGCATACTTTTACAATTGTGACAAAAACTAAACAAGGTGGTATTGATATTTCTCGATAAAACTATACAATAATTTCAAATTGTTTAGCTGCCTGATCTAAAAAATGTTAGAGCAGATCTCAGCATTTACAAAGCATTAAGAATTGTCTGTTGATTGTAGAAAATCCCTGGCGCTTAGAAACAGCAATTATTACACAACTAGCTGCATTGTGGTATGATTATGTAAAGCTATTTGACGAATTTATGGAGTTCAAAAACTATACGAATCTGGAAGTTATTTGTAAAGAAAAGAGAGAAGGAAAGGATTACGTGGAATTTTGGAAATTAGTGCCTAAAAAATACAAATCTGTACAAAAATGTGCCAATATGCTGCTCACGGTATTCGCATCAACATATCTTTGTGAACCATCTTATTCCAAAATGAAATATGCAAAGAACGTATACAGAAATCGGTTTACTGATTCTTAGCTTGTTAGCTTTTTTCTTACCTTACCTCGTTATAAAAGTGTGCTTTGGGCCCGTCACTAGCTGCAGTGAAAGGGGCGTGTGTCCTTTAGTAATAAAATGTCCAAATATCTGGGCGTCAACAAGTTTCATTACTCCCAAGCACACTTATGTAGATAAAAGAAAACTTATAAACTTCGCCATATATACAGTGGGCCAAAAAAAACCGGTACAATATTTAAATACTCGTATTTTCTACAGAAGTTTTTGTATAATTTTGTTTGACCACTCACAACTATGAACTAGCATTGTCATTTTGTACTAAAAATGCTTCACTTCCATCTATAAACATTGAGCTTTTCGATGATAAATAGTCATAAGAAAATATTAATGGCTTACGAGACTATAAAATCTGTACCTTTTTTTGGCGTACTGTGTATGTGCAGCACATTACAACCCTTGAAACTTTAATGTTTGAATGAAAGAAGCAATTCTTTATATAAATTTATTGATCCTTTTGGTTTTGATTAGTCTATTCTCGTTACATAAAAGGGAACAATTGTCGACTTCAAATTCCTATCTAATCATAATTCGTATTATAAAACGGGGTACCCCACTTAAGCTTACGTCAATTTGACTTTCTAACTACTATATTTAACGTTAATACTAACTCACTGTTATATAATAGCTAATAGCTAGTGTATAATTAAGGGGTTATAAATTGTTCTTACACAAGTTTAACTTTACTTTACTTATCTGGTAATCGCCCCGAGCTTGTTGCTATAATTTCCAATTACGAATAAAATAAGATGGTTCCAAAAACAGTATACATACCCTGCAAAAACAGGCAAAAAATATGCAGCGAATTCCGTGGTTCCCTAATCAGTCGACGACTTGGAACTATTTTTTCATTGGAAAATGGTACCCGCTCTCAAAATCTACCTCAAACACGCTTCGTTAGTATCCACATACTATTAACGAAGAACGAGAAATCCCGAGTTTACCACATTTTTACCACGAAACTCTTAATGCACAGCTAAGTTTTTCTCATGTCACCGATTCGAAAACAAAATCCTGGCATTATTTTTCTTTTTTTTTTATTAAAACCCTTGCAACTCGGATATTAATTTTTATACGTTTCGATTGCGTTTTCTCAACTGATCGTCTATTCACGGCCCTATATAACGTAAACTATTAACGTTAATACAATAGGCTTTTAACACGTAACAGCCTTTTGACAACGTATTGAGAGTAGCATGTAGTAATTATTAACCTGATTTGTCTAAAATAGTTAAAAGTCCGTCTCAACATCAAAAATCACACATTTTTAAATAAACGCTTGGATACATTTACGGGTTGAGTTTCATCTTTTACATTATTATATTATGCGGCCCGCTTAACATAGTGAACATATGTATGTGGCCCGAGAAGAAAAAAGGTTGAGTATGGCTGATCTAGATGGTGGTGTCGACCCAGTTTCGCCCGGCCCACTTGCACCCACCGCCATTTTCGACCCATTTGCGCCCCAGAAGAATGTCTCATTTGCCTCCAGGCTTGCAACTCATTAGTCATCAGGAAACCCGAACTTAGCCGACTGACTAGTGGGGCGGTCTTCCACCTGCAAATTAGTTATTACAAAAACACAAAATTTAACAATTTTTCCCTTAGCTGCCCTAACTTCTATGCGTTTCTGTTGGTACTTTAATGTTTGTGTTTATTTGAGATTTAGTTTAAAATTTTAGTAAGAGTTTTTACACTGGTATCAAATTTATTGATTAATAATTCAGATGATTAGATTAGCGCATTTTATCAGCGTGTCAGTGACACCTAGTTTTTGAACATAATGTTATGGGAATTAAACAATATACTAAGTAACTTTTTATACTCGTATTTTATATAGTTCTCCATTCACTTTTAGAAAATAAAGGAAAGGAGTTACTTAGTAGAGAATAGGGCGGCTAGGTTAACAAAGGTTGTACCATTTATAACTTTTTTTAATAGTTATTGTCAACTAAGGTCTTTCTATTTTAGCTGACCTTCGCCTGTGTTTCATGTAGCATAAAAAGAATGTATGGTTTATTTGGTAGAATAAAGATAATATTATTATTAAATATACGATTATTGTTTATTGTTTAATGACTAAAAGCTCATTTATAAGTCGCTATTATTCGTAACAGACAATACAGCGTCCCAAGCATGTGTGGTTCACTTTTTAATAAAAAAATCTAGCCAAAATTTAATTTATGTTTTTTTTAGATTTTGACGCTACTGTTATTGGCCTTACAGTTTTTTAATTACTTCCAAAATCTAAGTTAGGATCCAAACGATTTTTGGTAAAAATTTGTTGAAATCGGTAATTACAGTAGTTTTGTGTCAATCTGCGGAACAAAATCCGAGCCAAACGAAAACATTCTACCCATACACTTATACAGTGTCCGCCAAAAGTCGACATAATATGGAAGAAAAATTATTTTAGGTTTTTCAAATAACTTTTCACATCAATAATTTGTGCTTGTCTAAAAACCTATGTAGCCCCTATCATATATAACGAGTGATTTTTATTTATTTAGAAAATTGAGTTTTTCGAAATTGTCAAAATCCAAAAAGTGATATTTCTCGGAAATTATGTAAGATTTCAATAATCTTTTTTTAGAGTGTGTTATTTTTAGCTAACTGAACAATCTCAAGGCCGGAAAACACCTAATTTTTTCACTTTAGCTAAAAATAAATTTTTTAAATATTTTTCAAAATTTCACATACCAAGACTTAATATTAAAATTTTTTTTTGTGAAGACTAAAGATTTATATCTAATTGAAAAAAAAAATACAAAATGTTAATTGCTTCTTCAGATTTTTATTATTTACCGAAAAGTAGTATATTTGCATAATTTTTACGTTTTCTATGTAAAGAGCTTTTTAGGAGAAATATTTTTCAATTCTAATTAATATCTCTTTAAATAGTGCTTAGAAACTCTAATCTAGCCCTGTAAATGAATTGCTGTTATAAAAATGCTGTAAATGTCCTATTACAGTTGTCTAAATGAGGCGAAAAAAATTAATTTTAATAGTCTTGGTATGTGAAATTTTGAAAAATATTTTAAGAAATTGAAAGATTAATTTTTAGCTAAATCGAAAAAATAGGTGTTTTCTGGCCTTGAGATTGTTCAGTTAGCTAAAGATAACACACTCTAAAAAAGACTCATTGAAATCTTACTGAAATTTCCGAGAAATAGCTCTTTTCGGATTTTGACAATTTCGAAAACCTGCATTTTCTAAATAAATAAAAATCACTCGGTATATATGATAGCGGCTAAATAAGTTTTTAGACAAGCACAAGCTATTGACATAAAAAGTTATTTTGAAAAATCAAAAATAAAAATTTTTCCCATATTATATCGACTTTTTGGCGGACGCTACTCAGGTAAACTACTCTTTTTGTTCATGATACGGCAAAATGTTATTCAGAGAAGTTGTTGAGAATGAGAAATTGTGGTCCTATACAAAATTTCAGGAAGATCTACGTGCTTAGATCAAACCGTCATTTTTAATAAATACAATTTATATTGTTTAATCTAAAAAATAACGGTTTTTTCTACGTAGACAGATATTTCTGAAATTTTGTATAGAGCCATAATTTATCATTCTCAACAACTTTTATTAATAAAACTTTACCGTATCATGAACAAAAAGGGTAGTTTACCAGAAAATAAAATAGTTTTCGCTTCCCTCTCAAGGCCTACCTGTTTTTTCAAAAACTGAAAATTTTCTTAATAGCTATTTATGCAACAAGTACTAAAAGTCGACTTTTATGCGCGAGACATGAAAATTATGAAACGAAGCCGAAGGCTGAGTTTCATAACATGTCTCGCGCATAAACGACTTTTAGCACGCGTTGCATACAATATTTTATCTACGACCTTAATTTTACCGTTATTAATCCATAAATATCGATTTAAGAAAGGTTCTCATCTGCGACGCTGCATCATAATGAATAGTAGCCTACGCCGCTGGCGATTGTTTGGCCACGCCCGTGCTGTCAAGGTCAGTTACGAAATGTAATTATTGATACTCCACATATGACTGTATTCATTACATAACGCTTTAATGATTTCAAAAACGCTTTACCCGTAACGCAAGAAGCAACTAGAATAGCTTTACAACTTCACTTGCAGTTCGAAATTGTAGTTTTGAACCTCCCTTCACTTTTAGCACATGTGCTAAAAGTAAACAGCTGATTTCTTTAAACACGGTAAACTATAAAACGTCACTTTTAGTGAAACAAGCTAGCGCTAAAAGGCCTACTTTTAGTAGTGGTCGTAGATAAAATTCTTTTCAAACCAAGCAGGACCGAATCCCAGAACCTTAAAATAAAATTCAAAATTTTTTAGTCCATCTCACTTCTTGTAACATCAATTCTGGGACACACTGTATAAGTGCATGTGTAGAATGTTTTCGTTTGGCTCGGATTTTGTTCCGCAGATTGACACAAAACTACTGTAATTACCGATTTCAACAAAATTTTCAGCAACAATCGTTGGATCCTAACTTAGACCTGATCAGATTTTGGAAGTAATTAAAAAACCAAAAGGCCAATAGCAGTAGCGTCAAAATAAAAAAAAAAGCATAAATAAAATTTTGGTTAGTTTTCTTTATTAAAAAGTGAACCACACATTCTTGGGACGCTGTATTGTCTGTTACGAATAATAGCGACTTAAAAGCTTTTAGTCATTTTTGCCAGATTCAATAAACAATAATCGAGTATTGAATAATAATATTGTCTTTATTCTACCAAATAAACCATACATTCCTTTTATACTAAATGAAACACAGGCGAAGGTCAGCTAAAATAGAAAGACCTTAGTTGAGAATAACTATTTAAAAAAGTTATAAATGGTATTACCTTTGTTAACTTATACGCCCTATCCTCTACTAAGTAACTCCTTCATTTATTTTCTAAAAGTGGATGGAGAGTTATATAAAATACGAGTATAAAAAGTTACTTACTATATTGTTTAATTCCCATAACATTATGTTCAAAAACTAGGTGTCACTGACATTTGACATTATTATTCAAATTATAGAGAAATTACTAATTAGCGTTACTACATCAACTACATCAACAGTTGCCGTTTGAAAGAATTTTATCTTTTTTACAAGTATTCTCCTTATACACTAATACATTTATACATTTTTTGAAACCATTTGGTAAAACAATCAGACAATTTATTTTTCGAAAGATCCTCCAAAGTTCTTCGAAATTCCAATATTGCTGCATCTGCACTTGGAAATGTTTTACCTCGAGCCTTCGCCCAGTTTCACACCTCAGAGACTCGGGTCTCCTCACAGCGATATTTCCGTTTACTTGTAGCTTACTATTTTTACCTTGCAATTTTATAATTGTATCACTTATTGTCTCGTTACGTGACTTCTACCAGCAAATGGCCGATAGTACCAAATTTTTTCCTGAACCTCGCCTACTCTATTGGTTGGTAGGAGACCAGTTTGGTTGTCAGTCGGTTTGCTATAATTTTGGAGTTTATACATGTGTTATAGTAGGCTTATGGGCCGGTAGTACTCTATACTTGTGTTTTTCCAGGATTTCGATATTGTTCCTTACCATAAGCATTTATTCAGTAGCGTCTTTGGTGGTCATCAAGAACGTTTCCTGCTATTTTTAGCATATCTGAGATTATTTGGTGTTCGCCGAGGGTTTTTCCATTTTTCATTTGTTAAAGGGCATGCATGTCTGATTTCTGCAGTTATTTCCGACAGATCTTCTGATTCTGAGCCTACATTTCAAATATTTTTGTGAAAATCTCAAGGACAGGTATAGTTGATGTGTATGGTTTTTCATAAAATTTCTGTGTCTCCGTAGCAATTTCTATTTTGTTTGTCACGATAGTTACCTGTTGGTTTTTTATTTTCACATTGTTTTGTTTTCCTTTGGTAAGCTTGAACCTTAGTAATCTCATATTTTTGTTATTTTCTATAGCCTTATGTTTTTTTTCGCTGTGGTGTTTATGGTGTTATAAGTAGAACAGTTGGGACTATAGCGGCCATTTTGTTTTTAATTGGTTCAATTAAAATGATCGATTAAATTGATTGATCCAATTAAACCGCCAATTAAATCCGCGGTTTGCCCTAATTAATTTCGCGGTTTGCTCTAATTATTCTTCATATGTGCTACTGATTAATCACATATGAAGTTTGATATTTAATTTACATATGTGCTACTGATTAAATTACGCGCGGCCATTTTTAATTTGCTTCTGGAATTACACGTCGGCCATCTTGTTTTTCTGGCGCGAATATTTGAATTTTAAATTTTCAGATTTTTTTTCTAAGTTCAATTTTTTGAATTTAAATCTCCCGGGTGTCGGCCATCTTGGTTTTCTGGCGCGAATATTTGAATTTGAAATTTTTCTTATAAGTTCAATTTTTTTTATTTTAAACTTCCCGGGGTGTCGGCCATCTTGGTTTTCTGCGCGCGCACTTCTAGCGGAAATATTTGAATTTCAAACTGTTAAATCTTCCGTCTCCCTCATCGAAGCTGCTGTCTCTCTCTTGCATTCACTCGTGGAAATATTTGAATTTCAAACTGGTAGATCTATCTCTCTCTCTCTCTTTTCTGCTCTGGTTGTCTCTCTCTTGCAGTCACAGGATGGATGTTTAATTTAAAAAATCTCTGGCGGACTTGGATTTGAACCCTCTACGTTTGCATACACATTGGGCTCACATCGATCGATGCCGCTAGACCACGGAGCGCTACGGGATTTAAAGGGTTTGAACAAAACGTCATTTCACAGCTCTGCCGTCACGCTGGCAGAATTTAAAACAACCTATTTTTTGAGAAATATGATTTATAAGAACGGGAATGTATAGCTTATTGTGTTTAAAGGTAGATACAATTTTAAAAAAATTAGATTTGTAACAGCTTATTAATTATTTTATAATTTGTGCCTGCTATATGGCTGGATTAACGAGATTCTCATTGTCCCTACCTACTATAGGAAATTTCCGTCTAAGTTCCCTTTTTAAAACAGGTCGGTGCCTGTGTTTTGTTTGGTTTTAAAGGTTTGAACATTGTACCACTTAGCTGTTCTGACATTACACTTCCATGTTCATATTATAAATAAATTTTAAATGTTATTTTCGACTGAGTTTTAGCCGCTTATAAATTACAACAGCTAGTTTAAAAATTAAATGGGCGATGAGAGGTAAAGGCAGATCGTAATATAAAACGAGTTACAAATTTTATTTTAATATATTCCTGAAATACTGATAATACGTATTGCTTGAATAAGAAAGAGATAAACATAAAATGCGTAATTATTCGCAATGGTTTTTGCCCCGGGCGCGTTTTCAGTTAACTTGATTGTTAGCACAGACAATGGAATTTGCTATGATATCACCGAATCTGCAGGGGTCATCTTGTCTACGCTCATCTCGGGTCTTTTGACAAAATGGAAGAATCAAACTGTGCTATTGTAAATGTACAGATTTTTCACGGTCAATTTGTATATAACAACTTAATGTAAATTGGTAATTTAGAACATTTTAACGAAAACAGCGACTTCTTTTGGAATAAACTGTTTCTTCTCACCACGGAACCCTTGCAGATCTATGAATGCACTGACCATACTGACGAAATGTTTGAGAATGACTAAATTTTAAAAATTGTTGTTGGATTTTCGATATAATGTTACAATTTTTACATCGCTTCACATAAAATTCTACAAAAACAATATTTTTATACAACTTTCATTGAAAAAATAGTAAAATTTTACGAAAATTCGTCTGTGTTGACAACAAATTAAAATAAATTTGAATAAAAGCACGCAAAAATTACGAAAAGACGTATGTGTTGACGAAAAATTAAAATAAATTTGAATAAAAGCACGCAATTCGTTGAAAAAAAATGTTCTGACACCATCAAAACACACAATTTCATTGAAAAATTTTCTACCACAAGCATCTCGACAAGCAAAATTTCAGTTACGTAGGCTCATTGTTCATTTTTATTACGAAAATTAACTCAAAATTGAACAAAAATCACGCATTACACATCATCTCACATAAATTTTTACAAAATCGACATCATGTGTTACATAAACTATGCATAATTTTGCAATTGTTTTACACTTTTTTCTCTAACTTGTTGCAGTTTTAGCAAGATTTGAATAAAAAACAGCAATTTCTGCAGCAGTTTTAGTAAGATTTGAATAAAAACACACAATTTCGCTGAAAAATGTGTTGGTCCACATAAATTTTTACAAAAACTGACATCATGTCACTTGAAATTATACAAAAAACGACATTTTTTACTCAACATACGACGAAAATTGAACAAAAATCACTCAGTTACACAGCATCTCACATAAATTTTTACAAAATCGCCATCATGTTACATAAACTATGCATAATTTTGCAATTGTTTTACACTTTTTATAAAATGCACCGCTCAAAATTAAAAGAAATAGCAATTTCATTGAAAAAATCTACTACCACAATCATTTCGATAAACAAAATTCAAAAAATCTTATACTTTTGATGGAAATATATGTATGTCGACCACAAATTAACATAATTTTTGAATAAAAACGCGCAATTTGTTGAAAAAAATGTTCTGACACTATCAAAACACGCAATTTCATTGAAAAATCTTCTACCACAAGCATTTCTAGAAGCAAAATTCACGCACTTTCGCTGAAAAACGTTCTGTTCCACATCATCTCACATAAATTTTCACAAAAATCGACATCATGTCACATAAATTATACAAAAACTGACATCATGTCACTTGAAATTATACAAAAAACGATATTTTATTCAACACACGATGAAAATTGAACAAAAATCACGCAATTACACGCCATCTCACATAAATTTACACAAAAATCGACATCATGTCACATAAATTATACAAAAACTGCCACCATGTCACTTGAAATTATACAAAAAACTACATTTTTACTCAACACACGACGAAAATTGAACAAAAATCACGCAATTACACGCCATCTCACATAAATTTTTACAAAAATCGACATCATGTTACATAAACTATGCATAATTTTGCAAATGTTTTACACTTTTTATAAAATGTATCGCTCAAAATTAAAAGAAATAGCAATTTCGTTGAAAAAATCTTTTTATTTTAGCTTTAGATTTTGTAATTATTGCAGATTCGAGAAAAAACAAAAGCAGAGTAGAAATAAAAAACACAAACACTTTGTAATAAACAAATATATTGTTCTTATTTCGTATAATACTTAATAATATAAATATAAATGTACAGCTGAATGTCTTATTTTCTAAAAATTCGCTAGCAATTTACAAAACTGTAGTTTGAGGTGCACAACATTTCAAATTAAAAAGGCTGCAAGTAATAAAATCAGAATTTCATTGTGTCATTTTAAAGTTTAAGATGCACCCAATCTAGAATTCCCTTCGTTTTTGGTGTTGATGACATCTGCCTTAGAGGCGTTTTTCTAACGGCCCTTTTTTGGAGGCGTTTCCTTATCGGCGTTCTTCTGACTGAACCTTTTTGATGTGGACTTGGATGAGTAGCTGGTGTTTTTAATTTATATTCTAAATCGGACTCGCAGTTATCAGTTTCCATTTCGGTTTTTCCTGTAGTACCAGTCGGGGTTGGCTTCTTTAGCTGTTTAGGTTTAGCTAGCAGCACATTAGCAACGTTAAGGTCTTTGATGTAATCAGCAAACTGTAGGCGTCCGGGTGGATTAATAGTTTTTCAAGGCCGCAGAGTGTCGTGAATTAAATCGACTATGTTAGACGCCGGTAAAATTTCACCCTTTATAGTAACGGTACCCTTGTGATCCCAGCTCACATCGCTTGAGGTACTCAAAATGCGTAGGAAAACTTCAGCTTTTTTCTTAAAAGTTTTGGGAAGTGTAGATAAAATAACGGCATTTGATAGGCTGTCACTGGTTGTTTCAATAGGTATTTTGATTGGCTGCCGCGCCTGGTTTGTAAAATGAAGGAATCGTTGTAACACTTGATTGTACTGGATCCATTTATCGTGATCAGTTAATTTGGACTTTAAAACTTTTTGCATTTCGTCATCAAGCTGTGATAATATATTTTGCATCCTACATGATTAGAAAATCGAATTTTACTATCTCCATAGAGACGAGAAAGTGTGCGTTTCTAAGGCTAGCCCTGCAAAACAAACCCCAATGGCTAGGCAAGAAAAAAAATTTCGGCGTTTTCTAGTAGGGGACGCTGCAATAATCTGTCAAACCAAATTGAAAAGAAAATCACGTTTATAATTAACTTTTTTGCTTTAAATAATAGCTATTCCCCTTTTACAAAAATATTTGCTCAATAAAACTTAATTTTAGCAATGTATTCGTTATATTTTTAATATACAATAAACTTCAGATAGATTTCTGTAGAAGCTTATGTCTAACTACTGGTAGATGGCGCTGCAGTTACAAACGCTATTCGATATGCCAAGATTTGCAAATTGTTTTATTATTGTTGACGCTCTGTCAATTTCAAAATAATAACCTGGATGAGAGCTGTTGAAAAAATTATTGCAGGATGGTGTTGTCGGATGAAAAATAATGTGCAAACCATGGGCGGTAAAGTGATTTTCCAGGCTTCAAGAAGTGTCCAGGCTCGCTAAAGCTCGCCTGTCCATTTCTTCTTTCAGCCTGGAAAATAATCACTTTACCGCCTAGGTTTACAATATACTATTTCTCCGCATCATCGCCAGACTTAAGACGTTGGACAAATTCCGGCAATACAATCAACATCTTCCGCTCTTTGTCCATTATAGTCGAAAAGGAGTTCAGTCGTTTGTTCTAGTAGAGCCGTCGTGAATAAACTAGCTTAAAATCAAGACTTTCATAATAAATATATAAAAAAAATATGACAGGTACGGGAATCGAACCCGTATTCTCTCTAGAGATCAGAGCTTGAATCTGACGCCTTAACCATTCGGCCAACCTGCCTCCCTATATAAACGAGCACTCTCTGCATAATTAAGAAAACATATAGTTTAAAAAGCCTTCTACATGCAATTTCATACAATATTTCATATAAATTAAGCCATGTACAAAGTTTTAAATCGGTTTTGATATATATTTTATCGAAAGACTTGACCCTCAGCTGCCGTTTATTATTTGTCGTGATGCGTCATCGTTGAATTTACAAGAGCCAACCTGTCTGCTGTGTGACGTACGCAATGTCTAACTGCTGCCGCATCAGGTAACAGTGTACAATGGTTTAAAACTTGTTAGTGCGGCATCAGTCGGGCCTCTGGTTTTATAGAATTTTAAAATAAAAAGGTATGGAAACACTGCGTGCGTCACATCGCAGACAGGTTGGCTCTTGTAAATTCAACGATGACGCATCACGACAAATAATAAAATGGCAGCTGTAGGTCAACTCTTTCGATAAAATATATATCAAAACTGATTTAGAAATTTGTACATGGCTTAATTTATATGAAATATTGTATGCAATTGCATGTAGAAGGCTTTTTAAACTATATGTTTTCTTAATTATGCAGAGAGTGCTCGTTTATATAGGGAGGCAGGTTAGCCGAATGGTTAAGGCGTCAGATTCAAGCTCTGATCTCTAGAGAGAATACGGGTTCGATTCCCGTACCTGTCATATTTTTTTATATATTTATTATGAAAGTCTTGATTTTAAGCTAGTTTATTCACGACGGCTCTACTAGAACAAACGACTCAGCTCCTTTTCGACTAAATGGACAAAGAGCGGAAGATGTTGATTGTATCGCCGGAATTTGTCCAACGTCTTAAGTCTGGCGATGATGCGGAGAAAAATATATTATCACAGCTTGATGACGAAATGCAAAAAGTTTAAAGTCCAAATTAACCGATCACGATAAATGGATCCAGTACAATCAAGTGTTACAACGATTCCTTCATTTCACAAACCAGGCGCGGCAGCCAATCAAAATACCTATTGAAACAACCAGTGACAGCCTATCAAATGCCGTTATTTTATCTACACTTCCAAAACTTTTAAGAAAAAAGCTGAAATTTTCCTACGCATTTTGAGTACCTCAAGCGATGTGAGCTGGGATCACAAGGGTACCACTCTGCGGCCTCGAAAAACTATTAATCCACCCGGACGCCTACAGTTTGCTGATTACATCAAAGACCTTAACGTTGCTAATGTGCTGCTAGCTAAACCTAAACAGCTAAAGAAGCCAACCCCGACTGGTACTACAGGAAAAACCGAAATGGAAACTGATAACTGCGAGTCCGATTTAGAATATAAATTAAAAACACCAGCTACTCATCCAAGTCCACATCAAAAAGGTTCAGTCAGAAGAACGCCGATAAGGAAACGCCTCCAAAAAAGGGCCGTTAGAAAAACGCCTCTAAGGCAGATGTCATCAACACCAAAAACGAAGGGAATTCTAGATTGGGTGCATCTTAAACTTTAAAATGACACAATGAAATTCTGATTTTATTACTTGCAGCCTTTTAATTTGAAATGTTGTGCACCTCAAACTACAGTTTTGTAAATTGCTAGCGAATTTTAGAAAATAAGACATTCAGCTGTACATTTATATTTATATTATTAAGTATTATACGAAATAAGAACAATATATTTGTTTATTACAAAGTGTTTGTGTTTTTTATTTCTACTCTGCTTTTGTTTTTTCTCGAATCTGCAATAATTACAAAATCTAAAGCTAAAATAAAAAGATTTTTTCAACGAAATTGCTATTTCTTTTAATTTTGAGCGATACATTTTATAAAAAGTGTAAAACATTTGCAAAATTATGCATAGTTTATGTAACATGATGTCGATTTTTGTAAAAATTTATGTGAGATGGCGTGTAATTGCGTGATTTTGTTCAATTTTCGTCGTGTGTTGAGTAAAAATGTAGTTTTTTGTATAATTTCAAGTGACATGGTGGCAGTTTTTGTATAATTTATGTGACATGATGTCGATTTTTGTGTAAATTTATGTGAGATGGCGTGTAATTGCGTGATTTTTGTTCAATTTTCATCGTGTGTTGAATAAAATATCGTTTTTTGTATAATTTCAAGTGACATGATGTCAGTTTTTGTATAATTTATGTGACATGATGTCGATTTTTGTGAAAATTTATGTGAGATGATGTGGAACAGAACGTTTTTCAGCGAAAGTGCGTGAATTTTGCTTCTAGAAATGCTTGTGGTAGAAGATTTTTCAATGAAATTGCGTGTTTTGATAGTGTCAGAACATTTTTTTCAACAAATTGCGCGTTTTTATTCAAAAATTATGTTAATTTGTGGTCGACATACATATATTTCCATCAAAAGTATAAGATTTTTTGAATTTTGTTTATCGAAATGATTGTGGTAGTAGATTTTTTCAATGAAATTGCTATTTCTTTTAATTTTGAGCGGTGCATTTTATAAAAAGTGTAAAACAATTGCAAAATTATGCATAGTTTATGTAACATGATGGCGATTTTGTAAAAATTTATGTGAGATGCTGTGTAACTGAGTGATTTTGTTCAATTTTCGTCGTATGTTGAGTAAAAAATGTCGTTTTTTTGTATAATTTCAAGTGACATGATGTCAGTTTTTGTAAAAATTTATGTGGACCAACACATTTTTCAGCGAAATTGTGTGTTTTTATTCAAATCTTACTAAAACTGCTGCAGAAATTGCTGTTTTTATTCAAATCTTGCTAAAACTGCAACAAGTTAGAGAAAAAAGTGTAAAACATTTGCAAAATTATGCATAGTTTATGTAACATGATGTCGATTTTGTAAAAATTTATGTGAGATGATGTGTAATGCGTGATTTTTGTTCAATTTTGAGTTAATTTTCGTAATAAAAATGAACAATGAGCCTACGTAACTGAAATTTTGCTTGTCGAGATGCTTGTGGTAGAAGATTTTTCAATGAAATTGTGTGTTTTGATGGTGTCAGAACATTTTTTGTCAACGAATTGCGTGCTTTTATTCAAATTTATTTTAATTTTTCGTCAACACATACGTCTTTTCGTAATTTTTTGCGTGCTTTTATTCAAATTTATTTAATTTGTTGTCAACACAGACGTATTTTCGTAAAATTTTACTATTTTTTCAATGAAAGTTGTATAAAAATATTGTTTTTGTAGAATTTTATGTGAAGCGATGTAAAAATTGTAACATATCGAAAATCCAACAACAATTTTTAAAATTTAGTCATTCTCAAACATTTCGTCAGTATGGTCAGTGCATTCATAGATCTGCAAGGGTTCCGTGGTGAGAAGAAACAGTTTATTCCGAAAGAAGTCGCTGTTTTCGTTAAAATGTTCTAAATTACCAATTTACATTAAGTTGTTATATACAAATTGACCGTGAAAAATCTGTACATTTACAATAGCGCAGTTTGATTCTTCCATTTTGTCAAAAGACCCGAGATGAGCGTAAACAAGATGACCCCTGCAGATTCGGTGATATCATAGCAAATTCCATTGTCTGTGCTAACAATCAAGTTAACTGAAAACGCGCCCGGGGCAAAAACCATTGCGAATAATTACGCATTTTATGTTTATCTCTTTCTTATTCAAGCAATACGTATTATCAGTATTTCAGGAATATATTAAAATAAAATTTGTAACTCGTTTTATATTACGATCTGCCTTTACCTCTCACCGCCCATTTAATTTTTAAACTAGCTGTTGTAATTTATAAGCGGCTAAAACTCAGTCGAAAATAACATTTAAAATTTATTTATAATATGAACATGGAAGTGTAATGTCAGAACAGCTAAGTGGTACAATGTTCAAACCTTTAAAACCAAACAAAACACAGGCACCGACCTGTTTTAAAAAGGGAACTTAGACGGAAATTTCCTATAGTAGGTAGGGACAATGAGAATCTCGTTAATCCAGCCATATAGCAGGCACAAATTATAAAATAATTAATAAGCTGTTACAAATCTAATTTTTTTTAAAATGTATCTACCTTTAAACACAATAAGCTATACATTCTCGTTCTTATAAATCATATTCTCAAAAAATAGGTTGTTTAAATTCTGCCAGCGTGACGGCAGAGCTGTGAAATGACGTTTTGTTCAAACCCTTTAAATCCCGTAGCGCTCCGTGGTCTAGCGGCATCGATCGATGTGAGCCCAATGTGTATGCAAACGTAGAGGGTTCAAATCCAAGTCCGCCAGAGATTTTTTTAAATTAAACATCCATCCTGTGACTGCAAGAGAGAGACAACCAGAGCAGAAAGAGAGAGAGAGAGATAGATCTACCAGTTTGAAATTCAAATATTTCCACGAGTGAATGCAAGAGAGAGACAGCAGCTTCGATGAGGGAGACGGAAGATTTAACAGTTTGAAATTCAAATATTTCCGCTAGAAGTGCGCGCGCAGAAAACCAATATGGCCGACACCCCGGGAAGTTTAAAATAAAAAAATTGAACTTAGAAGAAAAATTTCAAATTCAAATATTCGCGCCAGAAAACCAAGATGGCCGACACCCGGGAGATTTAAATTAAAAAAATTGAACTTAGAAAAAAAATCTGAAAATTTAAAATTCAAATATTCGCGCCAGAAAAACAAGATGGCCGACGTGTAATTCCAGAAGCAAATTAAAAATGGCCGCGCGTAATTTAATCAGTAGCACATATGTAAATTAAATATCAAACTTCATATGTGATTAATCAGTAGCACATATGAAGAATAATTAGAGCAAACCGCGAAATTAATTAGGGTAAACCACGGATTTAATTGGCGGTTTAATTGGATCAATCAATTTAATCGATCATTTTAATTGACCCAATTAAAAACAAAATGGCCGCTATAGTCCAACTGTTCTACTGTTATATTCTGGCGAGTCCGGGTTTGGTTTCTTCTTTTTTGTATTTGCTTTATGGTTTCTGTCTACGGTTTTGCTTCTTCTGGTTTTCTATTCTACTACAGATCCTTTTTCTGACCGTTTGTATGTCTTTTATTATTTGGTATATCATTTCATCTATATGTTTATATTGTAGTGACGTCGGTGGCTCTAGTTTCTTTTCTAATTCAGCGTGGCAGTTTAGTAATCAGCAGAAAAGCATTTAAGCAAGCCTGGTGCAGAGTGAGCATTAATTAAAATTACGAAACGTTACACTTTGTTGAGTATTACTTACTAGTATAATAATTAGTATTTGTATCTGTGCATCGCTGGAATTAGGAACCATTCTAAAGCATGTAGTATATTCATTAATTTTACGTTATATTCTGTGTTTGTGTTTTTTATAGTGTCCATAAATATTCATTAAGAAAGTATATTCAAGGGCGCTATAAGTTTGCTCGTACACGGGTTAGAAGTAATCTAGTTAGGCCACTGCGTATACTAGTGATTTTTATAAATATACAACCTCTTGTAATATCCATATGTATGCCGATGACACCTAAATTATTCTCTTGGACCAGAAAATATGGACAAAGTTATTCCATTATTATCAACGATCTTGATATTATGTCGCCCCGTGCTCTTAGTTTAAATCCTACAAAATCATACTCGATGCATAGCTAACATCAATTTCAAAAAAATCTATAAATTCTCGCTGTAAACAGTGTAAAAAATCTAAGATCATTTCCCTTTAAGCAATATATATGTATAAACATTCAAAGGGCTTTCTGTAATCTTCTCTATTCTCACATGTCTTCTTTTAAGTATGAAAGTGAAAATTTTATTGTGTGAAGCATTAGTGTTGTCGTGGTTCTTCCATTTATTTTTACAAGCACTTCTTTGATCACACAGTTTCTGTTACGACTTCAACAATTTTAAAAATACCACATTTTCTATTACAAGATGACGAGATTAGCCCAAGAGGGTCATGTTAATATTGTCGATTCAGCGTAAAGCGTCCCAACCATTTCAGAACGGACAAAACAACAAATTTTACTCTTCTATAATGCTGTCGCCCTTTCAGTTGTCCTAACGAGTTCTAAATTTTGGGTTTGTAAACACTCGTTTGATGTATAGACGGTCTTTATACCTATATGTTTGTTATGTTAGGATATTTGGTGCAAGCATCGTTTTTACCAGCTGACTTGAGATTTTTGAGTCTTCCAGATTACAGAAACATTTAGTTTCCCAAAAGCTTTTGTGGCGGTTACTGGCTGACGTTACGGGTTCGTGAAATCAGATACCAGCGTCGTATTTAAGACGATACTGATTCAGCGCGCGTAGAATACTTGCTTATGCTTTACGTACGGCGGCATTTCGAAATTTTCTCATATCCCATAAACTATTCCATTCGCTAAATATGAAAAATCAAAGATATCTTCAGTTTGCTACATTGGTTTATAAAATCATCGAGAAAATCAATCAGCTTACATATATAACAAAATAACTTTTCGAAGGGATGTGCATAACAGAAATATCGGCACAGACTGGGATGGGCGTCTACTGGTCGACTTTAATAGATGACATCTACACGGAAAATACTTCGCCAAATGCTTTGTTTGTAAAAATACTATAAAGAGCACGGCTGGAACTAGGCTGCAAGCTTATAGGTGAGTACCTACTTTTTTTTAAATAAACACATCTGTAAAGGTTAATTTTATATACAGTGCGTAAATGAAGTATGGAAAAGGTGGTATTATTTGAATACGGCCATAGATACAACTCTGAAATTTGGTATAGAAGTAAAACATACGGTTTTCTACTAATATTCGTGGCTCCAATTTTTTTATCGATCGTTACGACTGCAGCACGGCCAACTTGATTATTTTTTTAAATTGAAATGGGGGTCGAAAGTACCATAATTAGAAAGCTGTTTTTGTGTAGAATCGAACGATGTGCACTTGATATGGCAGTTTTGAAAAATAACTTCACTATACCAAATTAAAGGTTGTCGATAAAAAATTATTAAATAACTGAAACCGATAGTAAGCGCTGAAAAGAAAACAATGCCACTGTTGTTTAACAAATATTGAACGTCAAGTGTTGTTTGAATTTGCGTAGTTAGTCAGAAAGTACCATGGAAAATCTTACAGAAAAGGAGATAGAAGACGTAGTTATGCGAAAGTATGTAAATTCTTATACAATGGTTAAATGGGCATTCTTCATAAATGTACTGTTTAAAGTTGAAAAACAAAACAAAGCATTCACCGCCAACTATTTTTTTAGCATATCTAGCAAGCCGTTGAAAGTAATATTCTCAAAGTTTAATTTGGTATAGTGAAGTTATTTTTCAAAACTGCCATATCAAGTGCTACATCGTTGGATTCTACACAAAAACAGCTTTCTAATGATGGTACTTTCGACCCCCATTTACATTTAAAAAATAATCAAGTTGGCCGTGCTGCAGTCGTAACGATCGATAAAAAAATTGGAACCACGAATATTAGTAGAAAACCGTTTTACTGTTTTACTTCTATACCAAATTTTCAGAGTTCTATCTATGGCCGTATTCAAATAATACCACCGTTTCCATACTTAATTTAGGCACTGCATAAAAAATGTTGAAAATCATAAATTATTTTGTGCTTCTTTATAAATGTATGCCTACAAAATCCGTTTAGCCATTTTGAAGTTATTGACATTTATTTCCGAAAATGTTCGGACACCCCCCACCACTTTCCCTTAAGAGATAGAGCAAAAAGCATTTACCGAAAAAGAATAGAATTTATCTCAGCTTTAAAACGGTGTCCATCTTAGCTATCTGTAATATAAGAATATTTCTCAAAAAACGGGATTTAAAATTCGAGAATGCGATTACGCCCCCCGGCGGCCATTCTAGAAACTTAAAAATAATTTCCAGCATTTTCTCTTGGCCGCTTTAGTAATAAATTTTTTTTATCCCAAGTCTTTACGATAATTACTTTTCAAGATAGGGCCGAGTGCTCTTCTTAATTGGCCACCCGGCACATACATTATTAAGTTATGTGATTATAAAATTATACCTACCTATATATACAATTCAAAATAAATAATTTTATTATTAATATTATTATGTATTAAAATGGGCACAGATTGGGCGCTATGCTTCTACGAGTATATGTTTTTGCTCGCTTCTGATTACATTCAAGCATTTGAAGATCCATTTTGCAGATTTTTTTTTCATATCCAAACCGACGTGAACTACGTGAAATCTTCAGTGCGTCAGATATTCGTTTCGTCCCATTGCATATTCTTATAATATTATATCGTGAACTGGATCTACATTTTCTAGGGTAGACACAGAAATCTGTCTTCCCAGTCTCTTCTCATCTTCAACGAAAAATATACCTCTCTTAAAGTGCGCGATCCAATTTTTCACAGTCGCATATTAAGGGTAGTCATGTATTAAACATATCTTCGTAATATGCTTACCCCATAACCCCTTTAAATACAGGCAATGATTGCTCGATACCCCAATTCACAGATTTTCTCAACTACGATCGCCATGCTTTCTATGAAATTTTATTGCACAGCAACGCCTCATCTTTTTGAAAAAAACATCACAGTGACATTGTTAATAAGTCCTTGCTATGATAACGCAATTTTGTTTTATCTAAGGAAAGTCTCCTTGTATTCATGTTAAGTTGGTAGTATAGTGCTAAAACTTTAGAACATTCATTGAGTTTTTCGGGCTACTAATCTACTTGAATGTTAAATATTTTAAAATATTTGATTTAAACAGATATTAATTATATCTCAAGTTCCGTTTTTACCTGATTACTCTGTTCTTAAATTTTATTTTAAAGTTTTCTTTACATTTATAGTAAATAAACTACGTAACCTAAGAACTGCGAAAATTATAAAATGTTAATCACTGTAGTTTGCTTTTAATTTGCTATTTTTTCTATAAATTTAATATGTTTTATAGTATATCTTGGTATAACTTCCGTTGTAGTAATTAAATAAGTTCATATTTGGTAATTTCCTGAGTAACTTATTTTACTGAAAATCCATTAATAAATAATAATTTAATTAATGTAGGAGAAATCAGGTAAAAACCGAATATATCCCCAGATGCTGACAAAGAAAGCTGAAAGTTAGACAAGGGCGACCTACCTGCTCATTTCGCTTCTCTTGCTTCCGAAGTGCATAGGGATTAATATAAAGATCTAAGGAAATATTCAAGATATTGCAAACCAGTGCAACTATTCCTAAATATTAATTTATAAATGTAATTGATAAAGAAAACGAAGTACATAATGAGCGGTTACTTTGAATTGTGACCATAAATGACATGAATTATGTCATTATTGAGCTTAAAAAATGTTTTAAAATTATTCAAGCCTATAAACTAACTTAGGTTCAAACATTTTCTTTCTTAGATTTTAATAATTTTTGGGTACTTTATAAATAGAGATTAGTTAAAAGATTGCCTTGAAGATAGGGATAATTTTTCCTACAACTTCTTATAAATGTGTAAATAGCTAAGAATGCACGCCTATCCACGTCGTCGTCCGTATATGGCTATAAAATATTTTATCTACGACCACTACTAAAAGTAGGCTTTTTAGCGCTAGCTTGTTTCACTAAAAGTGACGTTTTATAGTTTACCGTGGTTAAAGAAATCAGCTGTTTACTTTTAGCCCATGTGCTAAAAGTGCAGTGAGGTTATAAAACTACAATTTCGAACTGGAAGTGAAGTTGTAAAGTTACTCTAGTTTCTTCTTGCGTTACAGGTAAAGTGTTTTTAAAATAATTAAAGCGTTATGTAATGAATACAGTCAGATGTGGAGTATTAATAATTACATTTCGTAACTGACCTTGACTACTGTCATTCGCAAACATTCGCCCGCGCCGCATGGCCTACTGTCTATTATGACATAAATTATAAGTGTCGTAGATGCAAACCTTTGTTAAATCGATATTTATGGATTAATAACAGTAAAATTAAGGTCGTAGATAAAATATGGTATGCAACGCATGCTAAAAGTCGTTTATGCACTCGACATGTTATGAAACTCAGCCTTTGGCTTCGTTTAATAATTTTCATGTCTCGTGCATAAACGTCGACTTTTAGCACTTGTTGCATAAATAGCTATTAATCATTCGAAAAATATACATTTAGTGAGTAACCATTCCAATACAAAAACGAAAATTACTTATTAAGAATTTTCAAAGTATTCTTGAAGGAATTTGTTGTTTCAAAAACTAACTACTTTCTAATAGATTAGCATCTAGGTAATTAGGTTATTGATAATTGCAACAATTAAAGGTAATTTAATTCAGTCGTTAAGTAGTTATTAACTAGTTTGGTTTCTATACGTTGATGTCGTTTCGTTTAACAGTATTCATGTATTAATTGTTAGTTTTACATTAACACTTTTGATATTAGAAACTGTTAATTGTGAGCTAACAAGTATCGCTCGATATGCACCGAACGTACACCAGAACAAAAAAAAAGAAGGGCAGCCATTGCTAGAATAGTTCACGATATTTGCAAAAAAACCCTCAGGAAGTGTTTGTCTGATGAATAATAAATGTATCAGAAGATTCGCATGTACCTTATTATGCCAGGTAAGTAATTATTGCAAAACCTTTATTGACAGAGAAGGTATGCTCTATAGTTTGATGTTGTAATTAATATTATAAAGCGTGTCCAAAAATGTAGTTTCAGTTGAGATTATTTTGCATAGGTACTCTAGAAACATGTAAAATTTACTTGGGCGATATTGTTTAAGCTCAGGAGTTGAAGAATTTAAATTAATTTATTTTTAAATAGAATAACATACAACTACGACCCACTAAATTGTAAGATTTAAAAAATCATATTTTCGGTTTTCATATATTTTGCTGTAGCTTTTTTGTAAATCTTGGAAATCTAAATATAGAAGCAGCTAACTCCACCAGATTTTTCAGAGATTCGAGTTTCTCCAAACAAATTAACCTTTGTTCTGGATGTGATATTTGAATCTTTTGTCGACATTTTCTTTCCTGGTAATTTCTAACATTTCTATACGGTTACAGGTGAACTCATCACCAATCCTAATCTGCAATAAAATAAACAGGCCAACTCATCACCGCTAATCTTTTAGGGATAGGTGAATTCATCACCAACCACCTGCTTTGATATAATCCCTCGTCTAATGGGTCTATTAAGTACCTACTGCAATTAAGCCCTGGCATTTTTCCCAACGTGTTTGGAATTTTGTTGTAGAGAAAGTTTAGTGGGCGGCTCCGTTTTACCCTCATATTAAGGAAATTTCATCTATATAAAAGCATTTAACATGCAACTAAGTAAAATTTCTGTCATTTTATTTAAGGTTGTAGAGATTTTGTCTTAAGGCTGCGTGGACAGAAAATAATAAATCAGCACTTCAGGCCTGGAGGTCCATGGCTTGTATTCTTCTTCTCCACTCTTTTCTGTCTCTGGCACTATTTTCCCAGTCGGTTATACCTATCTCTAGCAGATCTTGTTGCACTTCTACGTTCCAGCTGTTTCTAAGTCGCCCTCTTCTTCTTCTTCCTGCAGGTTCCGTCTCGAAAATTGTCTTTAGCCTGCCTCTAGTGATGAGTTTACCGTTTACAGTTTGCCGATGATGGCCTATCATTAATTAGACCTACAAAATTTGCTAGGGATTAGTTGGTGATGAACTGGCGTCCGCCCTTCTATACAGGGTGTTTGTAAATGGCTAGAGAGCTCCTAACTTTTTAATGATAGAGATCGTTAAAAAACTTTTTGTTTTAAATGCCAGTATGCAGCCTACAAATTGTCATAAACCAATTGTAATCACGGCATCCTATTTTTGTGTAGTGAAAAGTGAGATACGACTTTGTTTTTTTAAATAGAACACCGCTTATATTTTTCGATATTTGAAAACAGTGCTGAAAATGCTTTATGGTAGTATGTTTAAACAAAAATTCTAGAACTTATTAGGTTTTCTATTAAAAAATTGTGGTCGTGCAAAATCACTAACAGTCGAACAAGAAAAGCAAAAGAAAGTCTACTTGACTCTGAAAGCTCCTGATTGACAAATTATTGCACCGCGCGTATTAAAACAATTGGAAACTGTTTTTTAAATGGAGTAATACTTTTTGAATTATATGTATTTTATAAATTTATAATTTCTTAAAAGCTACTTTTAAATAATACGGCGAGTATGGTACATCGTTGGAAAGCTCTTTTATTGTAGTTTTTAATTGTTTAATGAAACTCATATTGTTCCATTTAAAAAACAGTTTTGGTACGTTTGGTGCTTATACGACCATACATGAGGAATATCTAGAAGCAAGCGAAGTTTGTTTTACATTGTTATTGATTTTTCGTAAGTCATGGCCTACCTTAGCAATTTTTTTAAATTTAAAAAAAAGTTTCAACATTTTTGTTTCAGAGTGCTATCATAAAGCATTTTTTTAGCGCTGATAAAGTATTTAAAAATAAAGTATGATCAAAACTTAACCTCATCTAGTGTGGCTATGAAAGAACAAATTGCTGTCTTTAAAACTGGCTCCAATATATTTTATTTTTAGGTTAGATTTAAGATGAAGTGTCTATTTGACCGGCGCAAGCTTATTTGTTGGACAATTAAATTACTTTTACGTGCAAATTCATTTATTTCAATATAATATTGTAATAATATGGATAAAAAGAATATTTCATAATACAATTTGACAGTTTGATTTAAATATACGTATGTAAGCCAATTTCCACAGCCATACTAGATGAGATTAATTTTTATCATACTATATAAGGGGTAAAAAATGATATAAAATTCAAATCCGATCGCATCACGGAATATAGTTTTCAAAGAGTGGAACAGTTTGAGTATCTTGGAGTGACAGTTACAAATAAGAGTGAGGAAGACACAGAAATAGAGAAGATCTTTGCAAAAGGATATGGGAGCATTATCAAAAATGATGAGATCCAAAGTACTATCGGCAAGAACTAAGATTAGAGTTTATAGAACGGTAATCCAAGCGACAGTCCTTTATGGATGTGAAACCTGGACCCTTAACAAGAATAACATGGGAAAAATAGAGAGATGGGAAAGGAAAATGATAAGTAAAATATATGGAGGAGTGAGAGACAATAACGGCCAGTTGAGACAAAGAACAAACAAGGAAATGATGGATATATACAAACACCCAAGTATTACACAAATAGCAAGATCACAGAGAGCACGGTAGTTGGGTCATGTTTATAGAATGCCAGGAGAGAGGCATGCAAAAAGGGTGCTCTTGGGAGGAGAAGGAGGAAAAAGGAGGAAAGGAAGACCAAAGAGGAAATGGTTGGAAGCAGTGAAGGAAGATATAAAACAACTAAAAATACAAGATTGGAAGGAAAAAACCAGAGATAGAAAGATATGGAGACTGATGGTCAAGAAAATTGAAGCCATGGGCCTTTCAGGCCTAAAGAGCTGATATGTATATATATAAAAGGGGTGTTCCATTTAAAAAATCAAGCTCGTGTCTCACTTCGCAAATATATGAGGTCCTGATTTAAATTGGTTTAATATAGTTTGCAAATTGCATAGGGGCACTTAAAACAAAAGCAAAAGCTTTTTTCGATATCTCTAGTAACGAAGTTACGAGCTTTTTAGCGATTTATAAACACTCTGTATATAAAAAATATGTATTTCTTGAAGGGATTTTTCTGTAAATTTCAGTGTATATGTTCAAACTTCCGAATATTTGAAACACTCAGTTTTTTCTGTGAAATGTTTTTTAATTTTTTGAAAAAAATATATAATTTCCATGAATCCTCTTTAAATTTTGATTTTCTGCTGATTTTGTAATTTTTATTCAAATGAGAACCTTTCCTTAAAATTGATATCACTTGCTTTGTAGCTTTACAGACGACATAGTTACTGAAATAATCTTGTTTTTTTTTAAATTTGTTTAACAGCATACTTGTGGAGGAATTGCCCGTTTTGCAAATTGAAGTAACGACTGATCGGGAGTCGCTTAGTATACAAGAAGTCTTCAAGGAAGGCGGATTGTGGACATTAGTTTTTTTTTATCGAAGAAACAAAAAAAACTAACAGAACACGATTTGCAGTGGACAATGGGTTAAATGAAGTACGTGGAAGAATCCCGACGTTGTCTTGTATCGAGGATTAAATATAACTGCGAAAGTTGTAATAAGACAATAATGATAAACACACATCCCAACAATAATTTCTCTCGAGGTGCAAACGAAGCATTCGTATGGGGAAGCCCAAGCATTGGGATTGGTTTTGCACAACTGCAGGAATTTTTGATGTTCCGAGTACGGCCGGAAATACGTTTTTAAAATGTGAAGCAAGCGTTGGGACAAAATGGCAAAACGAACTCTGTCAACAGATAAAAAACGCTGCTGAAGAAAAGCGCCAGTTAGCAGTAGCTGATAGTAATATAGAAAACGGAGTACCATAACATTACTGCGATAGTTGATGGTGGATGGGCAAAACATTCTTATGGGCATGGTTACTCATCAGTGTCAGGTGTTGCATGCATAATTGGTGCAAAAACAAAGAAAATGTTAGGCGTGTTCCATTAAATGCAGTAAAGATAATCATCTAATCACCAACAGAAATGGAACAGGACATCATAGTTGAAGTTTTCAATCGAAGCGAAACCGATTATAACTTACGTTATGAAAATATGATAGGTGACGGTGACTCAAGCGTATACGCCAAAATAATTCAAACTGCATCGTATGGACGTTCCGTAGGCAAGTAAGAATGTGCTAATCATGTAACAAGAGCCTTTACGTCTAATTTGGATAACATGGTGGCAAAACGAATTTCAATCTTGAAGCATGTCATTTACTCAAGACTCGAATTTCACGGTTTTCAATAAACGTCAGAACAGCAATTTCTAGATGCAACAATGGATCTTTCAAGAAGTGGAAAGAAGTGTACATAATATCATATGAAAAGCCGATAGGTTAAACAACGGAACAACCAAATACGCGTTAAAGGCTCGACTGATAAGATAGGACGTGTCCTGCAACGATGCAACATCAAAACTGTGTTCACGAGCAAGGAAACTTTGGGTAACGGCTTCAGATCGGTAAAAGACAAGATTCCAAGTTTAAAAACCGCTGGCGTATATCGCATTCCTTGTTCTTGCGGCTCGAGTTGCATTGGACAGACTGGTCGTTCCGTTGATCTAAGACTCCAAGAACACAAATGCGGTTGCAAACACAAACGCATCACAAAATCAGCCGTAGCTGAGCATACATTTACAAATGGGCACACTCTAGAATTTGAGCATGCCAGAGTACGTGCCAGAATACCTCATTACTTCCCGCGAGTGATACGTGAAGCCATAGAAATAGAAAAACATCCAAATAATATCAACAGGGAAGATGGCTTTAAGCTTAGTAAAACGTGGACCCCTGTGATACACGATCTAAAGCATTACAACCACTGTGCGTCATACGGCCACGCCCCACGGATTACGTTGCACTCGGATGACCAACCAGCGTTACGCCACTCCGCGCGCCTGGCACAGAGGACTATAAATAGCTCCACACCGACCTTCGGTTCTTAGTGCGACTTTCACTCTGATGATGCAAGCTGCAAGGTCTTGCGAAACGTTAGTGAATATGGATGCACAAACAGCAAAACGGCCACATCTGCCTAAGTATCCTCGTTCTCAAGATACTCAAACAACACGAGCCACCAAAGAGCATGTCCATCGTGCGGGTTTTTGCTCGACTTCACAAGGTGCAAGGCACATTAAGCCAGAGAATGCTGGGTGTTCATCTACAAATACTACGCGGTCTAAGCCGAAATTATATACTAAGGAGAATAACCAGAATATAGTGATAGAGGAACAGGACCTGGTGTGTTAGTTGCCAAAACTGTTGTTAAGACTAATTCTAAGATACCAGTACGTCTGATGAACACCAACCACTAACCGGTAACTCTCAAGGAATGTACGGTCTTGGGCTGCTGCTCATCGATTGCATTCATCGTGCATCCATTCCAGAATATAGAGACTTCTGTTGCACTGTGTGAACAGCTGGATAATTTGATTGCTATTGCAAGTCAAGGATTGTTGCCAGAACAAAAGGCGAGGGTGAAGGAGCTAATAAAACGATACTCCGACGTCTTCGAATGGAAGAATAGCGCCAAAGGAAGGACTAATAGCGCCCAACATAAAATTGATACGGGCGAATCAAAACCTATTCGCCAAGCACCTAGAAGGTTACCTTTGGCCAAATACCAAGAAGCTGAGCAAATCATTAGCGAAATGAAACGAGATGGAGTAATTGAAGAGTCCAACAGCCCATGGGCTTCACCTGTGGTATTGGTGAAGAAGAAAGATGGTTCCACTCGATTTTGCGTTGATTATCGACAATTGAACAATGTTACGAAGAAGGACAGTTACCCTTTACCACGGATTGACGATACCTTGGATACACTTGCGGGATCAAAAATCTTTTCAACTTTGGATTTGAAGAGTGGATATTGACAAGTGGAAATGGAGAAGAACGGTCGTGAGAAAACTGCATTCACTGTAGGATCAGGGTTTTGAAAGTTTACAGTAATGCATTTTGGCCTATGTAATGTCTCTGCTACGTTTGAACGTTTAATGAAATCCATATTGAAAGGGTTGTCTTGAAAAACTTGCCTGGTATATCTGGATGATATAATTGTCGTCGGAAAAACGTTCGAAGACCATGTAAAGAATTTGGAGGAAGTTTTCCAAAGGTTGAGGAGTGCCAACCTGAATTTAAGTCCAAAGAAGTGTAACTTGTTCAAAAAGGAAGTCAATTATTTGGGTCATGTTGTGTCTGGAGGAGGAGTGGCCGCTGATCCAGAGAAGATCAGAGCTGTCAAAGAATGGCGAATACCTAAAGACAAGCATGATGTGAGAAGTTTCCTTGGGCTTTGCACATATTAGAGAAGATATGTGATGGGTTTTGCAAACATCGCAAAACCACTAATACGATTGACCGAAGAAGGCAGAAAATTTGACTGGGACCATGATTGTCAAAGTGCTTTTGAACAGCTTAAAGAAGCTTTAATAAATGCTCTAGTGCTGAGGTATCCTTTGCCAGAAGGTAAGTTCATCCTTGATACTGATGCGAGTAACGTTGGCATTGGCGGAGTGTTATCCCAAGAACAAGATGGGCAAGAAAAGGTCATTGGGTATTTTAGTAAGGTGTTGTCGAAGCCAGAAAGAAATTACTGTATGACCAGAAAGGAGCTGCTAGCAGTGGTCAAAAGTGTCGAGCATTACTACAAGTACCTCTATGGAAGAATATTCCTCATAAGGACGGACCATGCGGCATTGAAATGGCTTCTGCAGTTCAAGAATCCAGAAGGACAGGTGGCCAGATGGATTGAGAGACTGCAGGAATATGATTTAGAAATTGAACACAGAGCCGGAACTAGTCATCGCAATGCTGATGCATTATCAAGAAGATCTTGTCCTTTGGAGTGCACCCACTGCAGTCGTGTGGAGGACAAGTGTGGACACGTACTACGAACAACTGTTATAGACGATCAATGGCAGCTTGAAGATCTTGACAAAGATCAAAATGAAGATTTAGAATTAGACCATGTGATGAAGTGGATAAGTCGTGGTTCCAGACCAACTTGGGAAGAAGTATGTCCGCAGTTAACCAATTTGAAAACGTATTGGGCGCAATGGAAATCCATCAGGATGGATGATGGACTTTTGAAGCGTGTCCTGAAAAATGAAGATGGTACACGTCAAAGGTTGCAGCTATTGGTCCCAAGAAGAAGGGTGCCTGAAGTGTTGAAGCAGCTGCATGATGGTGTATCAGGTGGACACTTAGGCGTCAAGAAAACGCTGGAAAAGGTGCGCCAAAGATTCTATTGGGTGAATTGCAAAGAAGACGTGAAAGAATGGTGTCGAAAATGTACACATGTGCTGCAAGCAATGGACCACATAAGAAAAGAAAAGCTCCTATGCGCCAGTATAGCGTAGGAAGCCATTTCGAAAGAATAGCAATAGACATATCCGGTCCGTTTCCATTAACAGATGATGGTAACAAATATATCCTGGTGGCCATGGACTACTTCACTAAATGGGTTGAAGCATATGCGCTTCCAAACCAGGAAGCTTCGACAGTCGCTGAAGTATTGGTGAAGGAGTTTATCAGTCGATTTGGGGTGCCCATGGAATTGCATTCCGATCAGGGAAGAAATTTTGAATCTGCCATTTTCCAGAACATCTGTACACTGCTTGGAGTACGAAAAACTAGAACACCTGCTTTGCATCCGCAGTTTGACGGAATGGTAGAAAGAATGAACAGCACAGTTGGGAAATACTTGTCAAAGGTTGTTTCTAATCACAAAAGGGACTGGGACCAGTATATCCATCTGTTCTTGCTGGCGTACCGCTCTTCAGTACATGAAACCACTGGACAGACGCCTGCAAATGTTCTTTTTGGAAGAGAAATTAGATTGCCATGTGACCTTAAATTTGGCTGCAAACCTGGCGAAGAAATAGTCGGCGATGATTATGTCAGCAACATACGCCGAAAGATGGCCGAAATACACAATCAAGTTCGTTCGAACATCCAACAGGCCAGCAACCGAATGAAGGAAAACTACGACATCAAGGCAGAGGAAGGCGGCTACCAGGATGGAGATTTAGTGTGGCTCTACAATCCCCAACGGCGTCAAGGCTATTCCCCAAAGTTGCAGAGTTCCTGGGATGGACAGTATGAAGTGATGAAACGGATCAACGACCTTATTTATCGCATAAGGAAGGTTCCAAGTAGAAAGCCAAGGGTAGTGCATTTCAATCGATTAGCTCCATACGCAGGAAGTAGCTCACAAGAGGAGGTCCATAGATGTAGTATTGAGTCAGAGGATCTAACGTTCGAAAAGTTTATGAAGAAGTGCAAAAAGATTTGTTCTCGGTCTCAAAAGAATATTCATTAGCTCACTGTGTGGCTAAGGACTTCAAAATGTCAAGAGGAATTGCTGTGGTCTTCCGAGACAAGTTCGGCAAGGTGGAGGAGCTTCGGAAACAACAACCGTATGTGGGAGGTGTCGCGCAGCTGAGAGACCAAGGGCGACTTATCAATTACATGGTTACAAAAGAAGCTTCCCATCATAAGCCTACTTACGAAGCCTTATGGAACTGCCTCCTTGTTCTTCGGGAGGAACTGCTTCTTGAAAACATAAAGAAGCTGGCAATCCCAAAGGTAGGCTGTGGAATGGATGGATTGAATTGGAGAGTCGTTCGAAGCATGATTGAAGTAAATTTCCAACATACTGGTATAAGCATCTTGGTCTGTTGCTAAAATCCATGGAAGCCGGAAAACAACCAGAAAACAGTGGACTGTCATTTTTACATGGTTTCAAAGTGCAACAAAGGAGCGAACTGTAGATTCCTTCATGACCCCAGCAAAACCATTAGGAAGTTTCGGGACGAAACAGTCTTAAGGAAGAGGCAGTGTAACGACTATCAGCCGTCGGAAGCGGTGACATCACCGTCTGCTGGGTCATCGTTCCCAAACGTTCCACAGGGTGACTCATCGATGAATCGTCGGGATTTTCCAGCAACTTCTGAATTCTAGAATGATTTTGTGACTGGGTATAAAGTGGATCGACGGACCGATCGTGATTCATTGTGGCCGCAGTAGTCCTACAGTTCACGTCGTACATAAATGTTATAAATAAATATCGCTCGGTTTACTTAATTATTGTTAATTATTAGTTTGGTTTAAATAAATATTTAGTGAACATTTATCGTAAATAAATTCCGAACCCTATTTAAAACGTTAAAATCGTTACAATATACAGAAGCTACATTAGGCAAAAAAGGTAAATGGTGAATAAAAGTTATTAAAATTCGGCTAAAAAGTAAAATTGCGCCTCTAATAATATTAGGGTTTATAATCATAATACAGTTAATAACCTGAGAAATAAAACGCAAATCTGTCGATAGGCCTTCGAAAAGATTAGAAAAATAAAACCGAGTATTTAGAATTTCCGGAGCAGCTACACCGGCAGGCATCGTAGGAAAGAAAACAGAAAGTTCGCAAGAACTCTGGATGCTGGATATTCTCAGATGCAAGAAAACCTTTGGCCTTTCTGCGAAACAGTTTCCAACTATGACAAGGGGCACATATAAAATGTTCCTGGACACATTTTAGCATACCTGAGCCAAGCGAATGTAGCGAAGCTGGGCTAGAATTTCATAGCAGACTTATAATCGCAAATTCCCGAATTAACAACGTTAACTCAAAGGAAAATAAGCCTACATTAAGGTTGATAACGGCTCAAAAAACATGTACAGTGATAAATTAAATGTGCACGGTCCGCATCTTGGTTGAATTATAGCTACGCCGACGTCAGAAAAGCTGGGAATATTTAATACCACTCCATGACTTTGGAATAAAGGGTAGGGATCGAATCCCTAAGAGCCCCCAACACAAACTGAATCGACTTAGGTCGCCGAAACGCAAATTTAGACTCGAGTCGCGTCCGAAAACTACGGATTGAAGTGAAATGTATTCCCAACAATCCACTGTGCTAGTAATAAAAGGGAGTAAGCATGTAATCAATAGAAATTTGAAAGCCGCAAATGACAAAATTAAACAGGGTCGTTAGAAAGTAAATACGTAAGACAATCGATAAGTTTGGGAATGTGCTAATTAAATTATCTTTCAACAGGGGGCACTAGACATATAATCTACCTATCTTAGCCACGAAAATAAATTAATATTACAGCAAACGTCCTTATATCGTAACTAATACTCTACGTTTTAATAGTTATTGTGCAAAATTGCATTCATTTATGGCATGTCGTTGCTTTCTTGTGTATTAGTTTGTCATTAAGGATGAGTTTAGTTATATTAGAGCCCCGAATTGTAATAGAATTCTTAACGTTGGAAAACCGCGGACCGAAAATTATTAAGGGATGCTGCCAATGTAGGGTAAGATTGGACAAGCCTATATCAAATCAAATAGTGGTCAAAAGAGTTCCCTTGGGGTCGTGAATAAGTAGAAGACTACTCAAAACCAGGAGAGCCGAAAACTACAACGAATCCTAAAATGTACCGAAACGTAGAGTTGATGGTTCTTGAAAATCGATATTTATAGATATCAAAGACCGCTGTGCCGCTGCGGATATCCGAATCGAGTATCCTAGTAATTTTGCATGAAAAGTTTGGAATGAGCAAAGTATCAACTAGATGGGTCCAAGACCAGATGGGTTCCACGACCTTTGACTTTTGAACAGAAAGATTGTCGTCGAGAGTTTTCTTCAAAGTTTTTGATTCACTGAAAACAGATCCAGACATGTTGTACAAAATAGTGATGGGTAAAGCTGATAATTATATGCACTCAAATGTACGAAAATATGCGCATATATATGCATACATTTTATTGAGTATATGCACCCAAAGTTATAATACATATATGCACATAATATGCTCTATTTTTACTTCCCTCGTCTGAAAGACGAAGGAAGTATTGTAATCACGAACAAATCACCTTCGGAGATTTCTTCAGATCTTCACGTTTCAGGGTCCCTAGATGACGAAAACCAAGTTTTCTCAATTCCGCCTGTCTGTCTGTCTGTTGGCTCAAAACTCAAAAACTATTTCTCGGAGGAAGATTATATTTTGCATACACATTATATATAATACCTGAAATGAAACCGGGAAAAATATATACAGAGTGAGCACCTTAAAAAAATAAAATGTGTATTTTTGCGTTAATTTTGAAATAGGAAGAAGTAATAATTTTTACATAGGTCAGGCTTTACACTTGCCGAAAATATGACTCAACAGATACAGGATAATGTCACAAAAGAGTCGAAACGTTTCAACAATAAGACCGTTTCCTTAAATAGAGGCGCGCGCCGCACTCATTTCAATTAGGCTCGATGGCGTAGTTCTGCTTGTCGATGCGGTTACGATCGCTATGCAGATGCGGCGAGTTTAAACCCCAGCGGGATAAATTTTTTTAAATTTTCAAATTGATCTAACTCGCGGGAGGCAAGTTCGGTGTAAACCCATTTACAGATATTTGTTTAAATAAGTAAGAGTATTCTAAATAATGTAAAAATTTTAATTATTTTGTATGATTATATTTATTTCTCTAATTTTTATTCAAAGACGGCATTCATTTTAACGTTTGACTATATAAACATGAACTGCCAACGCCAACTTCACGTTGTAAGCAACATAAAAATGAGATTTCCCCTAACTCCACCGACTATTATTCACCCAACACTCTTGAAACGGATTCTATGTTGGCTGATTCCTTATACATTGCTTCTATGGGAAAAGTGGGGGTTGCTGGCAGTCTATGTTTATATAGTCAAAGATTTTAACAGGGACTTCCCCTTTCCTCTGCTTATTTCGATACGCGTACTTCACTCCAGCGACAGAAAGTGAAAGTATATATCTCAGTTGCACATAAAAATTTTACTAATAACTTTAATGAAATAGTAAATTTTACAAAAAAAATCTCAAAAAGTTCATACATCACAAATTATTGCTAAATAGAACCAAATATGCAAAATCCAGAAAGTATGCTCAAAAACGTATAAATATGCAAAATGAAAATTGGCTTAAACGATTTGTTTTCACATAGGTAATTAGTATACATATGCAAAAAGTTTTGCCGGCATACCAATCATACAAAATATGCATTTGCCAAATAATATCAACTTTAGTGATAGGTCCATTATTGGGATCCTGAGGCCAGGTAGGAATCAATACAGTGGGTCCATAAGGACTCGTCACCTTTAAGGAAATATATCGAACACAACCGTCTACCAACAATCTTATGGCGACTCTTTTTTTAACCATCAGAGAATTCTTTTAATTTGTTACATGGAGACGGGTAAAACAATCACCACCAGTGCTTATTCTATTATACCTGACAAACAATATCGTGCTATACAGAAAAAAGCCCAAATATGTTCCAGAAAGAGGTTTTAATTCTGCACAAGTGGGTAAGTCCCAAATTATTCAAATTTTAATGTAAAAATTAGGCTTCTTTGAAATATATCATCTAACGTATAGTACCGCGATGGCCCAGGGTAAATTTATACAGAACCTTAGAGAAAAACTTACACAGTCACTGGTTTTCTTATGACGCAGAACTTCAGTGGGTTGTTAGCAGTTATTTTCCTGAACAGAAAAATACTTCTAGGGAAATATGACAACCCCCGGAAAAGTGCAAAACGTGTGTAGAGTTAAGTGGTGACTATCTTTAAAAACTAATGCTCTCAAGTCTTTTTCTCCTACCCTAGTTAGGTTACGACGCTTTATCTCCACCAGTCGCGTTAGATGGGAACTCTAAATTTTGAATTTGAAAAAGTTAGTACATATGACTTACCTATCTGACGTTATCCTTATGGGCAATAAATAGGTAGGGGAGTTCCATACAATGGGTCTCCATGGTTAGTCCAACAAAAAATGGCAAATGTTTTATTTGAACTTTGTTTTTTGTAAAACGGGCGGTCTTTTTAGGGAATTTATAGAATTTTAATCAAAAACTTGAAAAATGTATGTATACAATGTTCCTTGCTTGTAAGAATTTTTTAACGTTCGGACATTTTTTATTTTGGATTGTACATGAAATGTCGTGAAGATATGAATTTGGTAGTAGTAATTTATATAGGCACCTTGGCATTCTCAAAAATGTGCAGTGGCACTTTTTGAATATTAGTACTTTCAGAGAAAAACTGTTCGGAGCGGTTTTCTTTTCTGAAAAGTGTTGGACGACGAAACTCACCATTGACTTGCCGCCATAAAGATTTTCAGATAACGGCCTTATTTCCAGATAGTGTAAAGGTCAAACTTCCACATATGAAATTTTAACTTACCTACCCAGTTCGGCAAAATCCAGGCGAAGTACGGTTGTCGCCAAAAAATCGGGTACACCTATTATATCCCAATGTAAACTCAACTTTTAGAGTAATACCTTAGTAACCTATGCATTTAAATTAACTGTCACGTTGTTTGCTGAAATCGAACGTCGAAAATCAGTTATTTGAAAACATGGCCAGTCATTTGAATGATTTCGAAAAAGGAAGAATTTTCGATAGGCTAACGAGAGCAATGCAAATGAGAGAGATTGCCCCTCAGTTTAATATAAGTAGAAAAAGCACTTATCTCCTCATTATATCAGAAATTTACAGACTTTCATGACAGGTAGTTGTAATTGAAAACAGCAAAATAATAATTTAATTTTTGTTGTTATACATTCCCTGATTGTAAATTTAATTATGTATATTATATCTATTTCGTTTTGATTTGTAATTTGCATAATATGGTAACAAAATTACAGGTAACTATAATTTAGGAGTATGGAAACTTTTTAAATAATACTTGCAATACAGGTAACTGTAATTTAGGAGCATGGGAACGTTTTAGTTTGTAAACAATACCAAAATGTAAAAATATTGTCACGGATCTATTTAGGTGTACCCGATTTTATTGGCGATAACGGTACTTCGTCGTTTTTTATAAGTCATAAATGCACAAACTACCAGCTTGTGAAACGAATGTGTTTCAGATTTCAGCACGTGCATTGCAAGTTTTTTTTAGCTTTGCTATCTAGAACCATTACTTTGAGGCAATGACAGCTCGCTACAACGAGCCAAGGAGCAATGGCTTTGCCTGCCATACGCAATCGTTCTAGATTTTTTTATTCCGAAAGAAACACTTTTCATCATTCTTCTCATTTTAAAGCTTAAATAAAGCACGAGTAATTTTCATTTCATGAATATAAGCTGTACGATAAGGCTGCTTTTCTACGGTTTATAGACTACAGAGGGTGCAAAGCGGTACCGCATTTCCATATCTTTGTTTCGTGGTGGAGGAGATTCCAACCTTTTAATCGTGAGCCTAAAAGTTATGTCTCCTTTTTAGATAAATTTAGATCTTGTACAAGGTCATTGAGGTCTCCTTCTGTTAGTAAATGCGATTTATCAGACGAACACGATCATAGTTTGGATCAACCCTTACATCATCATTATCCTCTGCCAAATCTTTGTATTGTTCATCATCGCCAAGTATGATATTTTCTGGTAGTTTAGGCACAGGCAGTTCTTCACTGTGAGCCACATGTATCATAGCAGATGGTAAATTAGGGTATGAAATAGTGGGCTTTGGTTTTGAACTATTGCCCGAAATATTAGTCTGGCAAATGTAACAATCGGTGGCATGATCCTTTGATTCCCGCCAAATCATTGGTATAGCAAAATCCATGTGCTGAGAACCCTTTGACCAGCTTAAGGAGTCTGACACAAGTAGCACAACAAATGTGAGGGGCCCAATATTTGTCTTGATCACCAACTTTGCAGCCAAAATAGAGCTCATAACATTTTTTATGAGAGGAGTAAAACTACGTTTTTGAAGTTTAAATGTAACCTGGCCACAAATGTGACAAAAGCTGTTCAGTGGATTTACACAATTTCTAGGCATTTTGCAAAATTACAATACAAAAACACTACAGAAAATATTCACTGCATGTCTTGGACTCAAAAGGATGAAATAAAAATTTAAAATACCTCGCAACTGAGAAACGTTTAAACTTGTTATGTCAGCGCATACACACGAAATACATATGTACAGATGTCAACACAGTGAACACTGACCACTGACTGGCTATGGCTTGAACCAGTATATATATACCGGGTGGTTGGTCATGCCTCAGAACATAGGCAATTTACATGGCTTAACACAGTTATGCATATTCCTGCTCACCATTTTTATGGAAAAAATGGTAGTGGTACTAAATTAAAGAGAATAATTTTCCGCGTCTTTTAGTATTAAAAACTTATTGGATAATGTTAATTGTGCATAAAAATATTAATCTAAATAGATATTCCCAAATATAAGTGAGGGGAATATCTAAATTTTAAAATTCATATTTTTATGCAGAATTAACATTATACAATAAGTTTTTAATACTAAACGACGCGGAAAATTATTCTCTTTAATTTAGTACCACTACTATTTCTTTCCATAAAAATGGCGAGCCGGAATATGCATAAGGTCCCGGGTGGTGTAGCTTGAACAAGCGTCCACGTTCGATCAGCAGAGTTAAGCAACGCTCTCTCTGGTCGGAACTTGGATGCGAGTTCCACGGCTGCTTCTCCCGGCACCTCGTGGTACGGCTGCCACGGAAAAAAGTTGGTCCTGGTTGTCATAATAACATCATGTTAGTCGTTAGTGGGTTTGGAAGCCCCCATAAAAAATGTACAGTGACGCCTATAATTGGTCCTAACGGCTGTTGGCCGAGTGCGGAATAAAATAAAATAAAAAATAACCGTGATCAGCCATGTAAATTGCCTATGTTCAGAGGTATGGCCAACCACCCGGTATATGTAGTAAAGGAGTTATTCCTTGTCAGTGTAGTCTTTTCCATTCGTCCCGGTCCTGGCTTACTTTCTCTAAGTTGAAGTAGTTGTGGCATCCTGCCGTCTTTATAATTTGGCTCATGTATTCTAATCGGGGTCTACCTCGTGGTCGCTTGCCTTCAATTTTTCCTTCAATTAAGGTTGTTATAAATCGGTGGTGTCTTAGCAGGTGTCGTATCTATTTTCCCCTTCTTATTTCTATGTTATCTATTATTCTTCTCCGGTTTTGTATTCTATGCAACACTTCTTCATTAGTATAACGATCCTGGGGCCATGCCGTCGCCCCAGATATATTACTCAGCGTCCCGTGCGACAGCATTGCAGAACGACGTTGGAGCCGGCTGCATGAGACGGCGTGAGTCAGCCTTCCAGAACATTCCAGAAACGACCTTGCGCGTGACACGTCAGAGTTGCCAGAAAGGTCGAGCGAACTCGAGACGTTTTCCAGAAGGAACTATCCGGCAATATAAATACACGCCCGCAGGAATAGCGGACAGTTCTCATCCAACTCGAAACGCGTAAAGATGCAATATAAATCAACCTGCGTGTACATAAATCTAGTGAGATAAATAACGCGTGTATAACAAATAAATATAACCATATAAATCATTAATGTTAAGTCGTAAATAAATAAATAAAGTATATCTGTTGTTAGAATTAGTTCCTGTATTTATAAATAATGTGTGTTCAGCGTTTAATAGTTGCTTTGTAAATAGTTAAGATAAATCGTTGTAAATAAATGCTATGTTCAGAAAGCGTCGTATAATTTTTTAATAGCCCGAAACGTAAAAACGTAACATTACTTATCATTTCTGTCCATTTTATTTTCAATATCCTTCCCCAGCACCACATTTCAAATGCCTGTACCTCTCTCTGTCTTTTTTGTCAGTGTCCAAGTTTCACAGGCATACAGACATATACTCCAAATATAGGTTTTCACAAACTTTTTTCTGACTTCTAGGCTGAACCAGTAACTTAGACATTACAATCAAATCAGATGTTGCTTGTGAATTGTGACATCCCTTTGACAAACAATGATGACTAAGTCTTTAAGAAAAACATGTCTGACTCATTTTGAAGTGTATCATCCAGCAGTTATGACTAATTGCAATGCTCTATGCCATTGCAGACTTTCTTTCATAACAAACTAACAATTTTTAAATGCTTAATCAATACAACTTCTTTATTCACTTACGTATTATAAATGCGTAATACCATATCATAATTGTATAGTTTCCATAACGTATATAACACTGAACAGCGTGTAACTTAAAAACTAAAGGTGATAGAAGAATTCTGATGACATTTTTGAATTCAGGGGTAAAATATATATAGGAACCACTTCCACTTGTTCTGGGACAAAATTTTGTATACCAGTGTTAATTAAACCGCGAATCGCGAATGCCTGCGGGGTGCATTTTTTTTGAAAGATGCAAGTCGAAAGTTAGCATGTGGAAAGTCGGTGATGTATGTGATCAGCTTGGTATCATAAATAATAACAGCACGGAATAAAATTTCAGCACCTTGTGATTAATACCGGTTCAGCAAAAATATCTGCACGTAACTGGCATGTCGAAGATACGGTCAATATTAGTACTTATCTGCCAAACTTGTGAGAATTTTCAATAATAGCCAAATTATCGTACATTTTGCCATTATTGTACATGTGCTATCGTACATCGTAGGACTGGTAAAATTATCGTACAAAAACGATAATTATCGTACGTCTGGCAACAATAGTATCCATAGATTTTCGTGCGCTTAAAAAGGCTCAACCGGTACCCATCTTTAGAAGTGAAATTATGTGTCCAATGTTAAGCATGGCCGCACAGCGATGCACATTGCACAAGTCAAGACCAGTCCAAAATTGAATGTGCGCACACGATAATACGCAAGAATACGATCCGTTGCTTATTGTTTTTTGCGATGTCATCAAAGAACTGAAACAAGTGGTGCAGAATTTTACGCGCACAAACAAAAAAGTTTTGTGTACTAAATATGTAACAGGTAAGCACGTTTCTACTCCTGTTTTTGTGGAGTTAAAAATACTCAATTACTCGCTACGCAGCTTTAGAGGTGAAATTACGTTGTACAACGTTGTAACAACAGCCTTGCAGCAGCTTAACGAAAATCGTAATACATACCTCAAAAATTTCCAACATCCGGTATCTAGGGCCTAGTAAACAGCTCATAGTAATTCCTCGAAGAATGTCGAATCCGTGACTGATGATTACCTGAGGAAGTCTGAGACGACCCACTTCCCATAGAACAGAAAATAGGCAGCATTGTATAAAAGGGTTTGTGAAGTTGGATTCGCCCTCAATCCAGCTCAACCCATTGGCAGTCGCTTAGTGTTATTTTAGTTGTTTTTATTCGTTTGATTATTATTAAATTAGTGTTATTTATTTATTTCGTATTTTATTTATTTGCATGTGAGTGAAGCAGTATGCTAAATAGTCTCCAATGTTAAACGTGGTCACAGCGCATAGCAATGCTAAAGTCAGAACCAGTTCGATACTGTGTGCGCGCACGCTGTATTGCTTGTTTCATTTGCTTGTCGGTTTTTGCTATTTTATCAAAGAAGATGTGTGGTCAGCTTGGACGAGAACATACAGGCAATAGGTTATATTTAAACGTAATTATTAATGAAATGGTTGTATAACTGGTTGACGAGCATGCTAGAACAGCACTTCCATATTTGTCATCAAATTAGTTCAAAATCTGATAATGACATGCTAACGCAATTTCGACAGTACCAACTAGGTTTTTGTTTATGCAGTTCACCTGGAGAATTTGATCCATTACACATTATTTCCGAAGTCCAGCCAGGTTGTGTAAATTACTTATACATACTCGCCCAAGCTGAGCACAGAAGTTCTTTGACAAAATCGTAAAAACAGACAAACCACGAACGGCGTTAGTGCATATTATCACGTATGCGCACACACATTCGCACTGGTCCTGACTTAAGCAGCGCTGTTGGGCTATTGCCATGCTTAACATTGGAGACAACTTCGCCTTCAGCTGTTTATACGCTTAGAAAACATTGTTCCACATTGAACATATATTTTAAATGAGCACTGTAATGGTGTTTTTTGCACAGTCTAACAACTTCATGAAGAATAATATATCGTGTGTTTAAAAAAACTCATTCGCAGCATGCCATGATCAAATTGCAATTTGCCTCAACTTGATACATACCCATGGAAGCAAATGAACTTCCATGTCAGAGAGAACTAAATTACATTTTGATCTTGGAACTATTTTTCTAAATATATACAAACACTTAATAAAAATAATTTATATTGACCGTTACGATTAATACACTCGTTGTGGTAATGCCATCATATTTTTATTTTTGCTTGATACAAGTAAACTTAATGCAGTATAAACTTTTGCCTGTCACAGTGGCAAATGTTTTCATACACAAAATGCAATCGGACATTCACCTAGACACTTAAGTTAAGACACGACTAGATTTTTTTATCTTTCTTTCCAAGGCCTGCTCTAAATGATTTTTTCTTTCGGAACACGCGATATAATTTGACATTGAACGCGGCGAAGTCGCATTGTGCTATTCGGACCCCAAAGCGCAACTTGTCCGCTGGGCACTCGACAAAAAATGTGTGACAAAATTTGCGACTCGCTGCGTTACTAATCGCGCGGTTTGGCAGCAGGTGGGTTCCCGACCTTAGGTCTTAACTCTGCAGAAAAATAATTCCTTGCATATAGTTTATTGGTGTTTATTATAACATAATATTATCGATAATAATTTGGAGGATTTCAATCAGTATCAGTTCCAATAAACAACAACTGTCAGTCAGAAACTTGCTTCACTGTAGTCTGTTAAATTCCTGTAATTTCCCGAGAAAGTCCTACGCCTATACATATTTGATATGTACTAATGAGAAATGCTCCATTAAAATTGTAGTAAGAATTAGAAACGGTTTCTACAATTTGCATGCAGATAGTCATGTCTTTTCAATGCTACTTATAAAAAACTCCTGCTCCAGCCGATCGATATTTCAAGGTTCTTACCTGCAAGACGACCTAAAGAGGGCCTTTGACGATTAGGAGCGCAGAAGCTGTAAGAGAACTTTGCAACTGCCGAAAACCTGAAAATTTCCATGTGAAAGGTGAAATAATAACATCTAGTATGAACTCGATTTTATTTAAAAGTTGTGGTTACACTCCAAGATACAACTTGGTTCCTTAAAAAAATAGGACACTAAATTCTAGGTCGTATGTAGTTACGCAATATAGGGAGATTTGGCGCAAACATTTTATTTAGGGATGCCGTTGAGTTTTTCAAGTTTGGCAAAAAAAGGATAAATTTGAACTCGCAGATATCTTACAAAGCCCTATATTACGAGCGGCATTTTTAAAAATGTATGTCATGCAATTTAAATAAATTACCACTTAGTAATCGTATAAAAAATACTGAGATGTGTAAGGAGGCGAGTGTTATGTTCTAATAAACCTTAATTTTACTACAATGTAGAATTTGTAAATAAATACATTAAAATCGGGTCCGCGATTACTAAGTGCCATCTTATTCAATCAAAATTACACCCTGCGAGTAGAACATGCGCACCAAGTTTTATACTGGCAGTGTCTTTGGCATATGAGCAAGAATATCAACTTTAAGCAATAAGGCTAAAGTCGGAAAAGTAAATTTAAGTCTCAATAAAAAGTACATAATATTACGTTAGGCGTAAGTAGACTACGCTAAGTAGATTTCCAAACATAGTTAACCACGTTCAAGTAGCATCGGGGGTGCTACTGTTTAGGCCCATGTCTAAAAATAACAAATATTTTTTACATGATGAAAACGTTGGTGCGCATTCCCACTTAATTTTGCATACCTACAAAATCCTTCATATCACAATCTGGATATTTGCATATTTTTTTTCATTTTTGATCATGTCCCAATAAATCGTGTACTGTTATTTGTTCAGTTGCCTCTAAAACTCAAAATGCTGATTTTGTGAAAGTGCCTTTGTGTAGCTTTAATTCCAACTATTTTTCGACTTTTGCGTAGACAGTCCAATACTAAAAACTGAAATATAACATTTAGAAGAGGGTTTAGCAACCTTCCTTTATCCAAGGTGTTTGTAAATTCTCATAAATGTACGGGACAAATAAATTAAGTTATCCAAATAACAGACAAGAAGTAAAGTCCGATAAAAAATTACCGATTTTCAGCACAACTCATGCGAAAATGAAGTAATGTACTTCGCTAAAAAAACAAATAAAATGCCTATTCCTACTTTAATATAATTTATAAATAAATATATTAAAATCCTGAGTTGACGCCTACACAGCCGTATTTTTGAAATCGTATCAAAATATGAGCGAACTTTGAACCTCTATTTGTGGAAGCTCTAATAGTATAATAACTACAAAAATATAGAAAGTAGGAATCTGTAAGCGCCAACTCCCAGAAAAAGCATCGTACATGCATACACCTCATAGCTAAATTAGCTTACGTTACCTGCACTTTAGATGCAGAGATGTGATTAATAATAAGTACTTGTAAAGCTGGTCTCTTTATATTTTCGCAATTTTGAAAATACAGCATGGGCCTTTTAAATGTTAACATAAAAGATAATTACATTTTAATTTCCGTTTTATACCCTTTTCTATTTAATATTACGCTAATCCTTAGTTATTTACTTACACTAATAATCGGAAAAATCTATTTGCTAACATTAAATCGGCCATACTGTATACATGACTATCAAAAGTTATCGCGTTTATAACTCGCAAAATTTTAGTCGTTTTCAGCTGAAGCAGCTCTGGAACGACGGCACTTAATGAAGTAGCAGCTGTTTTTTATATTCTACGTGCGGATATTCAAAGACTCGTTAAACACGTTCGTATCGTTAACGCACATCTCTGCGAAAAAATTACAACTGCAAATTTCGGAAGCAACGTGTTGATTTACTAAATATTCTAACGCGCAGTAGAAAATTGGTCCTAAATTGAACTATCCAATGGTCCCCACTAACTATATGCCTCGTGTAAGCTACTTTCGTGGTCGATATAGTTAGTCTCAGGAATAAAATTTGCAGTTGCGTTTATGTTATAAAAACATAGGCAAACCGAAGGATCGATTTTTCGTTTGCGATAAGATACACTGATAAAATTGATGCTTCCAGCCTGCATGTCCAATAAATAATGCAACTAATTTATAGTTTACCCGGGCACGAATTGCCTTTGTAAAAGAGGTCACCCCGAAAAACACAAAATGTTGGGAATGAAAC